>CM035154.1:39995003-40595003 GCA_020205615.1 Panax quinquefolius | reverse complement strand
ACAATAGAGCTGTGAGTTTTAATACAAATACTGTCTTCTAGACAATATTCACTCTCAGAATAAGTCTTCATTACATTTATTGTCACACTTCTTAATAGAATAGTGAGGACTACTAGCTAATACTATCATCCCATTCCATCACTCCGTTCCCCGAGGCTAAATCCCAGCCCACGTTCTCATTTCAAGAAGAGAATAAAGTGAAAGAAAGGGTGAGCTCAACTAGCCCAAAGAAGAAATATTATGACTAAGATAATGCGAATAAATTATCATTAGTCTTCAACAATGTTAAACCGATAAAATATAATGTACATCAAGTTTAACTGCAATGAAACAAAGCAATCCATTAAAAGAGACAATTAGAGAATAAAATCTACTATCTTTTATGATTTAAAAGGTTTTCATCACTTTTATCATTGGGACTCGACTTTAATAAATAATCCATCTCATCCCTGCACTACGGCCAAGGATATTCATAAGTATCAGAACCACAAATTATCCATGCACTACGGGCCAAGGATATTCGTGTATTCATCAATGGTCATGATCATGCCAACAACTGTCCATCAATGCACTACGGGCCAATGAGGACTTTTACTACTTGACTCTTCTAATGGATTGTTGTTTCCGCTGCAGTTGTTGATCTAAAACTTATTGTCTATTGTATTCTATAAGATATTTCCCTGTTGATGACTAAGGATAATTTATTCTACATTATCTTAGTCATAATATTCTTTACTGGGCTATTTGTGCTCACCCTTTTGCTTCACAATTCATTTCAGGTAATAAGAGTGTAGCTGGGACGAGCGGGGACAACAAGGGAATAGAGTGATGGTCTATGATTATTGAAGTTTCTCAATACATTATAAAATACAATGACAATATATAATTGTATTGAGGACTTGGAATGTGTGTGTCACATTTTATACGTCATTTAATAGTTAATTTTGGTGAACAACAATAGGGTGAGGTGAGCTCGAATTTCGAAGCGTCAAAAATACACCCCATTAAAATGAGGAGGACAAAAATCTTCTCGTGTTTGTTTGAAGACTTGAAATATTTGTTGCTGTATTTTATACGGCATTGTAATAATTTGGGTGTGTATATTGTCGTATTATATTCAGTACAATATTTGTATTGAAACTTACATCTTATGTGTTGTCATATTTTATACAGTTCGACAGTTGTGACGCCCCTAAAATAGGTATACATCACCTATTCTGAGTCGCCAAATAAATGGTACATAATACAAATACAATCTTAAATATACAACAAGAGCTGTGAGTTTTAATACAAATATTATCTTCTAGACAATATCCACTCTTAGAATAAGTCCTCATTACAATTATTATCACACTATTTCATAGAATAGTGAGGACTATTAATGCTATCATCTGGACCGTCACTCCGTTCGCCGACTAGTCCCTGCTATGTTCTCATTTTCTGAAGAGAACAATGAAAGCCAAAGGGTGAGCTCAACTAGCCCATTCAGAAATATTATGACTAAGATAATGCAGAATAAATTATTGTTAGCCTTCAACAGTGTTAAACTGATAAAATATAATAAACATCAAGTTTAACTGCAGCGGAACAAGAAATCCATTAAAAGAGTTAAGTAGAGAATAAAATCTACTATCTTTTATGATTTAAAAATATTTTTCATCATTTTTATTGCTGAGACTCAGCTTAATAAATAATCCACATCATCCCTGCACTACGACCAAGGATATTCATTAGTATCACGACCACAAATTATTCATGTACTACGGGCCAAGGATATTCGTGTATTCATCAATGGTCATGATCATGCCAACAACTGTCCATCAATGCACTACGGGCCAATGAGGACTTTACCACATCATTTGTAACATTACTACGTGATTATACCGAATAATCCTCGGTCATAATCATACCAAGTCCATCTATGCACTACAAACCACGGATGACTTTCAACATAATATAAACATGAGGATGATGACAATGATATAAGAATTCAATAAAATAAGTTCAAGAATTAATTTATCCGGAACCAATAACGTCCAAATTGTCAACATGATCTTTGCTTTGGGGTAAAACTCAAGAATGCTCGTAAGAATATTTCCATGAAAAGATACTGGATGAAGCGCAAATATCAAGGATATTCCATTTATTTAATGGATTATAAAAGCCAAAACCTTAACCAACCGAGTATAATAAAGAATGGAATAACAAAAGAAATCACCGTGCATGCGATAGATCGCATGCATGAGTTATTCCAATGTAATAATAAATAATGTAAACCGGTCATGCATAAACGCATGGCATGTGATATTCCAACGAGAATAATAAATAACGGAACTGAGTCAAAGTAAATTATGCAAAGCGGGATGTTCCAATGTAATAATAAATAACGGAACCAAATCATGCGTGAACGCATTATACAGAGATGTTCCAATCGTAATAATAAAGAATAGAATAACAGAAGAATTTCACCATGTATGCGGTACTTCGTATAGACATGTTAGTCCAATATAATAATAAAGAATGGAATAACAGAAGAATTTCACCAAGTATAAGGTAGTCCGCGTATACAGGTTATTCTAACAGAATAATAAAGAATGGAATAACAGAAGTTCTCTTCATGGATATGAAAGAAATAATACCCCTTACCATAAAAGAAGAGTATTTCGACAGGTAGGGCGAGGATATTCTTGAAGAAAACTTGCACTACGCTCAAAGCTTCTTAAAACTCTAAAGAAATACGCTCAAGATTATAGAAGAAGAATTCTCTGAATTTCTGGTGTGTTTTCAATTCTAACTAAGCATCCTATTTATAGGAGAATGGAATGGGTACTGTTAAAAAGTTTCACGAACGAACAATTGAAAAAAAATTCACGGGTTGAATTCTATAATTTTACATACACCCGTTTTTTTCAAATTAAGAATATAATATTCAAGTAAAATAAAACTTATATATATATATATATATATATATATATATATATATATATATATATATATATATATATTTATCGCCATATACTGGCATTGAGGAAATGAGAATCTCACCAATTTAGTTTTCATATAACATCGATTAAGTCCGTGAACAACTTTCACAAAAAAAAAACAAGTAAGGTAGCCATTATATCATTTATAATATATATATATATATATATATATATATATATACACCGTGACACTTTGTCACCCCCCCACCAAATGACATTTACAAGTATATATTTATATATATACCTCTTCGAATGCTATATATATATATATGTATATATATATATAATCACACTTTCACACACCCACACGGCACACACATATAATATATATATACTTTATAACTTCCTACCGAATTTTTGAAAAATGAATAAGCGGGAGTCCGAATAATAAACCAACTTACAACAAATACTTCATAAAAAAAATCCTCTCAATATTTTTAACAACATTTATCATCATTATTATAATTCACAATATTAATCGACCAGGTCGTTCCCAGGAAAGAGGGGGCTTTCCAATAAGGATTTCTCCCTATTGACGCGCAATTAGGTGACCAAACCTCTCCTTGACAAAACTTCTAGACATCGTTAATATCACAAATAATAATATTAATAACTTTGTCATCTCAATTATTGATTTAATAATATATAAAATATCGACAATAATTGAATCAAATTCAAATAACGTGAGATACTATGCAGCAATTACTGTAGCAATAATTGAACAAAACTGAGTGACTTCTCACGTAAGCATCAATAATCAATATCGTGTGCTACTATGCAACCACGCGTATTACTGTACTTTTAACACCGAGTGTTTCAATAGTTAACGGTAAAACTTCCGCCGTTATTTTTATAAAAATATTTTTGTCATTTTCTCAATCCGACAATAATTCCATTGTGGGGTCCACCAATGATTGTGTCGTCGTATGAATATTTCCTGTTAAAACGAATATTCCCCGACCAATCGAATATTATATAACAACTTGCGTACTTTGCAAAATTTATAAATATTACCCACAACTATAACATTATATCAAATTCATTACATAATATTTAAAAATGATATTTATAGAAAAATCATCTTTATTAAAAAAAAAGTTGGGGTCTTACAATAGTTGTATAAAGGAAGTTTATATTTGGATTCTGTGGTGTGTATCTAGCGACCCAGAATGGGTTGTGTGGGCCTATTTTGAGGGCGTCACAATTGATGCCTAGAAATCTTTCTAAAGAGAGAATGGCGTTGTGACACCCCCAAAATAGGTCCAATCCATCCAACCTATTCTGAGTCGCCAAATACATGGTACAGAAAATAACTACAACTTTATTACTACAATTGTCGTGCAAAATACAATAACACATATGTTGTGAGTTTCGATACAAATATATACCAACTGTGACTCTCATCCCAACCTTGGATAGCACGTCACAATAGCACCTTACATAAAGGTACAGTCAATAACTTTTTTAGAAATTAAAATCATTGGGAAGTGCTCAAGGAAACCTTCATACATGGGAGTCCATACGTCTAGGTTATGATAGATATCATATGTCCACATAGTTATCCTTGGTTGACCCAATAGACCCCAAAGAAAAACGAGAAGATTACTATCATGTTCTTTCCAATGGTGAGTCTTCTCTTGATATATAATTATCTCCATTGTCTCCAATTGTGAATTATATTTTAACCAAACTCCAAGGTTATATAGGTAGTGCTCGTAGATATACTCAGCAAGTGGATGTGCACAACCTTGTCTTACGATAATATGAAGTTGTATGTCATTAGACATCTTGTATGGTAGTGGCAAAACACCCTTCCAACGTTGAGTTTGCCTCACCCTATTTGATTCACCAAATATAACTATTAAATGACGTATAAAATACAACACACTTATATAAAGTTCTTAATAAAATTATTTTCATACTGTTTAGGGAGAACCTCAACAACTATAGACCACCTTTTTATTCCCCTGTTATCCCCGTTCGACCCAGCTACAATCTTATTACCTGAAAGGAATTGTGAAGCAAAAGGGTGAGCACAAATAGCCAGTAAAGAATATTATGACTAAAGATAATTAAATTATCAATAGCCTTCACGTCGAATAATAAATCGTAGATTTAGAAACATATGGTAGATGATAAAACTTTTCAACCATAGTTGCAATGAACGACCAATCCATTAGAAGAGTCAAATAGACCATAAAGTCTATTATCTTTTCCATGTTAAAAGTCCACCAACAATGTTTTATCCACAATCATGTGAATAACTCATAATCATAATTGTGGTTCTAAATTCCTCTTTTCATCTAGGACGAAGATAATTTTCATCACCTGTCTTTACTTGAAACATTAAAGATCATGGTTATACCAAATCACAGTTCTTGTTCATAATCATACTAATAAATTCATCTTTGCACTACGGGCCAAAGATATTCATTAACAGTTCATCTTTTTACTACGCATCAAAGATATTCAAAAACAGGTCATCTTTGCACTACAGGCCAAAGATATTTAACAATAGGTCATCTTTGCACTACAAGCCAAAGATATCAATCAACAGGTCATCTTTGCACTACAGGCCAAAGATATCAATCAACAGTTCTTCTTTACACTGCAGGCCAAAGGCATACAATTGTAAAACCAATAAACAACAGTCCATCTATGCACTACGGGCCAAAAATGACTTTCATCACAATATAAGCATGAGAATTATGACAAGGATATAAAGAATCAATCACATGAGATAAATAATAAATTTAAAAGACTTTAACAATTTAATTTATTCGAAATTCAATAATATCCAAATTGTCAACATGATACTACTTTTGTGGAGTAAAATTCAAGAATAATATTATATCAAAAATGATTTGAATGTAAAAATAATATTTCAACAAATATTTAACGAAGATAATAACATTATTCATTATATTATAAACTCCATTTAATATTATTCATTATATAATAATATTAAATTCATTTACTAATATTATTAATCATTAAATAATATTTTAAATCAATGATTTTATAACACCTTAATCTAAATGTTATAAATCACTTAATAATCTCATAATCTAATATTATTAATATTACCACAATATTTAATCATTTCTTAAACTTATAAATAATTTATTTTAATTGTTTACACTTTACTAATTAATGCATTTAATCATCCTAAAATGCCAAACTCATAAGATTTCATCACCAATAACCAAAACCCTCATCTAAAATCTGCATATACCTTATATAGGGTTCTCAAATCATAAAATCCTATTTTCCAATTTTCTTTCTTCACATAACATATTTAATTCATTTACTCTTAACTAGTCTATTTTCATGAAAAATACCAAATCAGTCTCAGAAAATTTTCTTTTTTGGGATTTAGCAGAATATAGTCCCATATTGAATAGATATTTTTCTCGGAATTTTTAAAATTCATTTACTATTTTTCATATGACCAAAACTGCCAAATATTTAGACATTTATCATAAACTGTACTTTTGTTCAAAAATTTCGAAATTTAAAGAGTATACTTCTGTTATATATATGTACTCCCAATAAAAATTTTACCAATTTTGGAGTTAACCACAAGGAGTTATAAGGGTTTACTTTTAAAATAGTCTTTTCCCATAAAATTTATAACTCTTAATCTATACATCCAAAAATCTCTATTTTTTGGACACAATCTAGAAAACTCATCAAATTATCATTTTCAATTTTTCCAGAATTTTTGAAGGTCGGAAAAATTACAAAACTGAAAAACATAATAACCCTTATAATCCCTTACCTCGAAAGAGCAGTATTTCTGACTAGAATATCGGATGTAAAGCCGAATGACACTTGCATTGAATAGAAACTCTCAAAGTATCTAAATACTCATAAAAATACGCTCGATAATATAGAGAGAGAAAACTTATGTTTCTGGTGTGATTTTTAATTCTAACTTAAGCGCCTATTTATAGGAAAATGCTAGAACGCCATAGGAGACTAAAATAATAAAATATTATTATTTTTTCTTCATTCTACGCATGCCCATCTTGAATTGCTGGGCATCCATCTTGGAAGAATTTTCAACCCACATGTTTTGAAAAAACAAAGGTGGGTCCCACCCATAATTTTAATAAAAATATTTTAATTTCTGAAACTTCAACAATTCATAATAAATAGCCATTTTATCAGAAAAATACGAATTTTATGTCCATTTCATACGAAATCGAATTCTCTACAACTTTGTAGCTTTAAGTTTTTCCAAATTCCAAGCAAAAAATATCCGAATTCCACAAACGGATAATTTTCAACACCTCTTAAAATTCATAACAAATCATACGTTAATTTTTAACGGTTCAAAATTTGTGGACATATACTCAACTTATATATGTATAACATATCCAAAAATCACAACGATCTAACGGTCGGATTAAAATTATAACTCACGCAATAGAGCTTTAAGAACACCGATTTAATTTTTAAATACCTCCAATCCGACAAAATACTGATAAAACACCTCAACATTAATTCCTTCATTTATAACCACATAAAATAAATAAATTCATCATTTATATCTACATCAAATAAATATTTCCTTATCATATAAATCAATAATTAATTGTTCACAAATAATATTACAGAATCATAATAATGACAACCAGACAGTTCCCAGGAAAGAGGGGGCTTTCCGATAAAGATTTCTCCTTACTGGCGAGCAATTAGGTGACGAAACCTCTCCTTGACAAAACTTTCTAGACATTGCTAATAATTCTATCTAATAATATTATTCAAATAATATGAATTATTAATCTGATAATGAGAAATACTGTGCCGTGACAATTATTGAAATAACAATAATATAAAATATCAACGCAGTAATTATTGAATCAATAAAATAAAATATTGAACAATAATTACTGCAACAATTATTGAGTAGTGCCTTCTTATGTAAGAACCAATAATTTAAAACTATTGTGCAATACCGTGTGCTACTGTGCAACCACGCGTATTACTGTATTTTAACCACCGGATATTCCAACAGTGTTAACGGTAACGATTACGCCGTTATTTATAAAAACACAAACTTGTCATTTTCTTCATCCGATGACTATTACATTATGGGGCCCACAAATGGTCATAGCCACACATACTTAATATTCTCCGATAGCAAGAATATTCCACGACCAAACGAATATTCCCCGACAACAATGAGTATTTTATAACCACTTGCGTATTTTGTAAACTTTACATATATATATCACCCTTAACTTTAACTTTTTATCAATTTAACCATTTACTGAATAATAATTATAAAAAAAATTGAATACTTTTATTTCATAAAATTCGGGGTCTTACAGGCGTTCTTCGGATTTAATTTCAAAAGGTGTGTTTTTTAACATTAGCCTTTATTTTTATAAATGATAATTGTGTATCATTTTGTACGTGTATATACTTGAAAGTATATGTTTTATGTATTATATCACGTGTAGATGATATTATATGTTTGAGTATTATTTTACCTACATTTTGTTGTAATAAATTAATTAATTAATTTTGTGGGATAAGAAAAGTAATTAATTTTTTGTTCATGATGGAATAAATTTAATTTTATGCATATGTATTTTGTTTATAATATTTTATAAGTAGATAAAATATTATGATGTGTTATGTATGTATGAAATTTGAGACAATTATTTTCTTATACACTAATTTGAAATTAATTTATTATGAGAAAGTTGTAGTAAAATTTGAGAAATTTACTTGTTTATACGTTTAACAAAATAGTTGTGAATTAATTCATTTTGAGAATAAAATAAATTTATGTTCTTCTTGAACAAATTAAATGATGCTTATAAAATTTGAGGTAATATTTAGTGTGTAATATTACTTGGTATTTGATGCAAGAATTTTGAGATAAATTATTTTGTTTGTGGATAATAAATTAATTATCAACTAATAGTTAGAAGAGATATTGTAAAGGTAAATTTTGTTGAGTAAATATTGTATATAATGTGATTATGATGTTGAAAAACACTTAGAAATGTTATTCGCAGTGTTTATGGGATAATCACAATTGATATATGTTTATTTATTTTTATGTGTACTTGTCCAAGAAGTAGTAAATTTTTAATGTGATCATATGAATTTTTTATATTTTGATTGAGATAAATATTTTATTTTTGACTTTTCATAATTATAGTGAAGTTAAAGTATTTCATATTATTATGAGAATTGTGTTGAATTCTATATTTATAAATATCAAAAGATATATTGTTTATGATATTTTCTATCCAAGTTGGGACAAGAAAACACTTGAGGATATACTAATGCATGTGTGTAAATTTTATTTGCTTTCTATATATATAAATTAATTTTGTTTGTGATAAATTAATTTCTTAGAAAGTAATTAAATATAAATGTTTATATTTTATGATTTATATGCAAATAAATTTGTGCAATATGATTAGTTATATTTTAATTTGTATATAATGAATTTTATACTATCTACATAGAGTCAAGTGTTACGTGTTGGTATACTTAAAAAATGTACATGTATAATTTGTTAAGTTCTGGTGTTAAATATTTTTGGATTTGAGATTTTATGTTATTCAAGATATAAGAGCTTGTTTTATTATGTTGGGGTATTCTAAAAGAGTCTTATGTTGAAACAATCAATATATGAATAACTAATACATAAAATGTACAAGAACTTATTTTTGTTTAGAGAAGTGTTCCTTAATATTCTCATGTGGAAGTAATATTTATAGGAACATTGTCACATAAAATGTCAATTAATCTAAAATTTATTTTAAGTGATGAGCATAATATTGTGAAGTGAAATTATTCAATAAGATTTCAATTATTTAAAAGTGTGGGGGTGATTCTTTAAGATTTTTATTTATGGACTAAATTTGACCTTTGAACTATTTGAAGCATAGTTTTATTTACGCAAAAATAGTATGGCTTGTGAATATCTTGTTGTGTGATTCAATTTGATTGTGTGGTCTTATGAATTGAATGTCTTTGAAACACAAACTGTTGAATAATATTGAAGTGTGAACTTATTTCACTTAATTAATTATTCAAGGTTCTACAAAGTTATAAACTGAACCTAGAAAGAACAATATTAATTTGGTGAAGGAAATCAATATAATAATTTGGTAAATAAAATACCTATTTTTTTAGCCTAAATATGATCCAAAATATTTATTGTGATTTAGTTCAATAGTGAGATTGAAACTAAGTTATAAATATTAAAGTGGATTAGGCCTGGAAAAATATGGTTATGGGTTGGTTTTGGTTTTCAAAATATGGTTATGGTTCCATTTAAGAACTAAAATCATATTAACCATTTTTAATATGGGTTATGTGAGTTGGAACTATATGGTTATGGTTCAAAACCATATTAACCATATTAACCATTTTAAGATGTTTTGACTTTTAAACAGAACTTTTGAAAAATGAAACTGTGACCGTCATTATTAAATTAATTAAGTAATAATATTGTAAGACCCCAACTTTTATAAATAAAGATGAATTTTTCTATAAATATTATTTTTGAATATTATGGAATAAATTTGATATAATGTTATAGTTGTGGGTAATATTTATAAATTTTGCAAAGTATGCAAGTTGTTATAAAATATTCGTTTGGTGGGGAATATTTTTTTTAGGGAATATTCGCATAAATGACTCAATCATTGGTGGACCCCCATAATGTAATTATTGTCGGATTGAGAAAACGACAAAATATTTTATAAAAATAACTACGGAGGTGTTACCGTTAAACCTGCTTGAACTACCCGTGGTAAAAGTACAATGAATACGCTGCGGTTGCATAAGTAGACACTTGCAGATTTGATTATTGATGCTTACGTGAGAAGTCACCAATTATGCTTTCAATTATTCCTACAATAATTCTTGCATCATATCTCTTATATTATTGATTCAATTATTGTCGCAAAGATCATCTCAGATAATATGTTATAGTATTAAATCAATAATTGAGACGACAAGTTATAAATGATTAATAATTGTTGAAAGATTAAATATGTGTTATGATTTGTGGTAAGTTTGATTATTTTATGGGGGGTTTCATATGTCATCATCTAAGAGTCTCTTCACAATAGTAATTACCTTTGTGAATAGTAATTACCTTCACAATAGTATTTACCTTCGTCAATAGTAATTACCCTTGTGAATAGTATTTACCTTCGTCAATAGTAATTACCTTCACAATAGTAATTACCCTTGTGAATAGTATTTACCTTCGTCAATAGTATTTACCTTCGTTAATAGTAATTACCTTTACCAGACGTCCGAACCATTTGTCGCTTCACATTACAAAGCGCCGAACCACTTGTCGCTTCACATTACAAAGGCCAAAACCACTTTTCTTTTCACATCATTAGACGCCGAAGCCACTTTCCTTTTCACACTAAGCAGTCTTAAGCTAGAAATCTTCTATAAATAGGGCCTAGGGCTTCATTATTTTCACTTAATTCATTCAAGCTATAGAGAGAGAAAGTATAGAAAGAATAAGAGAGAAAGAAGAAGAGTATTTTGTTACTACTGCTCACCGCGTTATTCAATCTCCTACCAAAAGTAAGGGGTGTTATTCTTTCTTATTCATGAAGAGAATCTGCTGTTATTCCATTGCTTATTATTCTCATTGGAATAACTTTGATATCGCCGGTTTACCCTATACTTGGTGACATTCTTCTATTATTACATTGGAACATCCTCGTCTCATGTGTTTTACACCCACTGGTTCCGCCTTTATTATTATTATTCTTGGAACATCCTGCTCATGTGTTTTACACCCACTGGTTCCGCTTTATTATTATTCTGTTGGAACATCCTCGCATGCAGTGTTTTACACCGGACACGGTTCCGCTCTTTATCATTCGTTGGAATATCCTATCTGTGTGTTTACACCGGATCCGGTTCCATCTTTATTATTCTCATTGGAACATCCCGCTTGCGGTGTGAATTTCACCCACCGTTCCGTTATTATTATTCTCGCTGAATAACCTCGCCATCGCAGCACCGCATGCATGGTGATTTCTTTTGTTATTCCATTCTTTATTATACCCAGGTTGGTTAAAACTTTGACTTCTATACTCCATGAAATTAGTAGAATATCCTTGATATTTGCGTTTCATCCAAAGATCTTTCATGGAAATATTCTTCTCGATCATTCGTGAATTTTACTAATTTGGACGTTAATAATTCCTGGATAAAATAATTCTTGAACTTGTTTTATTGAATTCTTATATCATTGTCATCATCCTCATGTTTATATTATGTTGAAAGTCATCTCGTGGCTCAGTAGTGCATAGATGGACTTGGTATGATTATGACCGAGAGACTATTCGGTTAATAATCATATTAGTAATGTTACAAATGATGTGATAAAAATCCTCGATGGGTAGTAGTGCATTGGTGGGCGCTTGTTGGCATGATCATGACCATTAATGAATACACAAATATTCTCGGCCGTAGTGCATGAATAATTGTGGTCGTGATACTAAAGAATATCCTCGTCAGTAGTGCGGGGTGATTCGATGATGTGGAATATTTATTAAAGTCGAGTCTCAAATTATAACAAAGATGAAAAACCTTTTAAAACCTAAAAGATAGTAGACTTTATTTTCTACTTGACTCTTTTAATGGATTAGATATTCCGCTTGATTAAAACCGGTTGTTCATTGTATTTTATCGCTTTAACATTATCAAGACTATTGATAATTTATTCTCGCATTATCTTAGTCATAATATTTCTTCTTGGGCTAGTTGAGCTCACCCTTTCTTTCACTTTTTCTCTTGAAATGAGAATATAGCTGGGACGAGTCGGGGAAACGAGTGATGGTCCTGAAGATAGCATTAGTAGTCCTCACTATTCTGTGAAATAGTGTGATAATAATTGTAATGAGGACTTTTTTTTTTGAGTTTGTATAATATCTAGTAGACGATATTTGTATTTAAACTCACAGTTTATGTCGTATTGTACATGACAGTTATGTTAATAAGTTGTATTTAAATTCTGTACCATGTAAGTGGCGACCCAAGATGGGTGATGTATACCTAATTTTGGGGCGCACAATTGGTATCGAGCTTAGGGATATGATCCCAGCTAAGATATGAGAATAGTACTAGGAGGGGAGAGACGGGAATACCTTCGCTAGTATGACCTACCTAAGTTTATGTGCTATTTTATTGGTTGGTCGAAGATGTAGGGATAATTTGTTACATGTCAATTAACCTTTTGTTTTGTGGCGATGTCTCGAAAATGACATCCGAGAATGTTGAGAATAGCAATGGAGCGCAGCGATCGCCGATTCACCATATATCGATGTCGTGATAATGTGCATCGAGAAGGCGACAATTGTAAGACCCCAGTTTTTATAAATAAAGATGAATTTTCTATAAATATTATTTTTGAATATTATGGAATAATTTGATATAATGTTATAGTTGTGGGTAATATTTATAAATTTTGCAAAAGTATACAAGTGGTTATATTATATTCGATTGGTGGGGAATATTCGATTTAGCAGGAATATTCGTATAACGACTCAATCATTGGTGGACCCTACAAATGTAATTATTGTCGGATTGAGAAAAACAAAAATATTTTATTGAAATAACTACGGAAGTTTTACCGTTGATACCGTTGAACTACTCAGTAGTAAAAGTACAATGAATACGTGTGGTTGCATAAGTAGCACACCTGATTGATTATCGATGCTTATGTGAGAAGTCACTTAGTTTGATTCCATTATCACGATTAATAATATGAATTATTATAATGATAATGACGCTTTTATTTTATTCAGATTATTAACGTAATAAAATGTAAACATCTTTTTATATAAAATGTAATACTTTATTAAAGTTATTTTATAAATAAAATATATTATATTTTATTATGCATAGTGTTGCATAGTGTTTTGCATAGTGTTTGCATAGTAAAATGTTTTATATAAATAGAATATATTATATTTTATTTAAAAGATTTTGCTTTAAATATGGACCGCCGATTAAAGTAAATCAATCTGACCGCTCATGGATTAGTTACTATGCATTCCATTTTCCTATAAATAGAAGCTCATTCCTTCATTATTTTCTTACGAATTCATTGAAACTCTGGAGAGAAATTATAGAGAGAAGCTATAGAGAGAAAGTTATAGAAAGAAGAAGAGTATTCTCGCTACTTCACTACTTCTTTATTCAGGTTCTTTTACTTGTAGAGGGTGTTATTCTTTCTTCTTGAAGAGAACTTCATTATTCCATTCACTATTATTCTGTTGGAATAACTTTTGTAAAAGTGGCATACCCTATACATAACCCATGATATGCAGCATACCCTATACTTGGTGAAATCCTTATGTTATTCCATTGCTTATTATTCTCGTTGGAATAACCTCATATCTGTGATTTACCCTATACTTGGTGACATTCTTCTATTATTCTTGCTGAACATCCTGTTTATGTGTTTTACACCTGACCGGTTCCGCCTTTTATTATTATTCTCATTGGAACATCCTCGTCTGCATGTGTTTTTACACCGACCGGTTCCGCCTTTTATCATTCTCGCTGGAATATCCTATCTCGTGTGTTTTACACCGGATCCGTTCCATCTTTATTATTCTCGTTGAACATCCCGCTTGCAGTGTAATTTCACCGACCGTTCCGTTATTATTATTCTGCTGAATAACTCGCTCTATGCGCAAGCATGCATGGTGGTGATTTCTTTTGTTATTCCATTCTTTATTATACCCAAATGGTTAAAACTATGACTTCTATACTCCATGAAATTAGTAGAATATCCTCGATATTTGCGTTTCATCTAAAGATCTTTTCATGGAAATATTTTTCCGATCATTCTTGAATTTTTCTCTACAAAGCAAAGATTATGTTTGACAATTTGGACGTTAATAAATCCTCGGATAAAATAATTCTTGAACTTGTTTTATCAATTCTTATATCATTGTCATCATCCTCATGTTTATATTTTTTAAAGTCATCCGTGGCTCGTAGAGCATGGATGGACTTGGTATGATTATGACCAGGGATTATTCGCAGTAATCACGACCGTAATGTTACAGATGATGTGGTAAAAATCCTCGCAATGGTAGTAGTGCATTGATGGACGCTTGTTGGCATGATCATGACCATTAATGAATACACAACTATTCTCGGCCGTAGTAAGCGTGAATAATTGTGATCGTGATACTAAAGAATATCCTCGGTCAGTAAAGTGTGGGGTGATTCGATGATGTGGATTATTTATTAAAGTCGAGTCTCAAATTTATAACAAAGATGAAAAACCTTTAAAATCATAAAAGTTAGTAGATTTTATTTTCTACTGACTTTTTTAATGGATCATATTCACCAGCTTAAACCGGTTGTTTATTGTATTTTATCGCTTAACATTGTTGAAGACTATTGATAATTTATTTTGCATTATCTTAGTCATAATATTTCTTATTGGGCTAGTTGAGCTCACCTTTCTTTCACCGTTTTCTTCGTGAAATGAGAATATAGCCGACGAAGCCTGGGAAACGAGTGATGGTCCCAAGATAAGATTAGTAGTCCTCACTATTCTCGTGAAATAGTGTGATAATAATTGTAATGAGGACTTTTTGTTTGAGTTTGTATAATATCTAGTGATATTTTATATTTAAACTCACGCTTTATGTCGTATTGTATACCTACGCTTATGTTAATAAGTTGTATTTAAATTCGCATGACCATGTAAGTGGCGACCCAAGATGGGTGATGTATACCTAATTTTGGGGCGTCACAATTGGTATCGAGCTAAGGGATATGATCCTCGGCTAAGATGTGAGAAAAGTACTAGGAGGGAGAGACGGGAATACCTTCGCTAGTATGACCTACCTAAGTTTTGTGCTATTTTATTGGTCGAATCGTAATATAAAGATAATTGTTAAATGTCAATTAATCTTTTGTTTTGTGGCAATCTCGAAATGACATCCGAGAATGTTGAGAATAAAGAATGGAGCACAAAGCGATCTTTGATTCACCACATATCAATAATCGTGATAATGTGCATCGTAAGGCGTATAATCCTCATGCAAAACAACAACACCGACCAAATGATGAATGATCAAATGTTCGGAGGCTTTATGCAATTTATGCAACAAAGAAAGCGAGAGCGACTCCATCCCAAAACGTAGGTGGAAACACGGAAACTCTCGGCGGTCACCGCTAAACAATTCAAGGAGCTGGGACCACCGGAGTTTAAGGGAGAGCCAAAACCACTTCTTCGCTAAGTAATGGATAAAGCAGATTACAAGATATTTGATGTCTTGGGATGCTCCGAGAGCAAAGGTTCCTTTCACCGCCTTTTATGTCATGCGGAGAGGCAGACATCGGTGGGAATTCCAGAAACGTACTCAACTCATTGTGATCAAGATATCTTGGGAGAAGTTCCAGAGTCGTTCAACGACAAATACTTTCCCGAAAGTATTCGCCATAATGAAGGAGGTGGAGTTTATCAAGTTGAAACAAAACAATATGACCGTGTCGCAATACGAGGCAAAATTTATGAGTTATCACTTGTTTATATTCCACTTGGTGGATAATGAAGAGAAATGGCGCCAATGTTTTAAGAGGTTTGAAGTCGAGATACGCCAACATCTTATTTCTCATAAACCGTGTTTTGTATTCGATGTTGTAAATAGGGCTCGCTTAGTGGAGCGCGATAACGAGTCAACGTAACTAAAAGAGAGCAAACAAGCAAAGTTATAATACCAAATGAGAGTAGTAGTCATCGAGCTATGACAATAAGCGTGGAGGGAATCAATGTGCCGATATGGTAACCACTTCGGTGGTAATCGTACCAAAAACAATAAGAATGGACATTTCAAGAAACGGAGATTCAACAATGATGGAAAGACGCCAAGACCAAAGACCCGTTGTTAAGGAAGGAGAAAGACCACCTATCATATGCTTCAAATGCGAGAAGAGGGACACATCATCCGAATCTGTGCTATGCCAGTCCAAAGCATGTTATAATTGTGGAAGAGAAGGTCACTTAGCTCGATTTTGTCATTTATCAAGACAAATTCAACTAGGATGGAGGCACCAAAGGTCATTCCCGTAAAAGTCAAAACCAAGAGTGCAAGGGAGAGCGTTTGTTGTGACCTCCCAGAGAGCAAGGAACCCGAATGAGGTCATCACGGTAAGCTTATCATAAACTCTAATGAAGTCTACACTTTATTTGATACCTGTTTCTACCCATTCTTTTATTTCTCCTACTTGCGCCATCGATTAAATTTGACTCGAGAAATTAGACTTTGACTTATCTGTGGAAACTCCGCTTGGGAGAAACCTTCATTACATCCACCGCTTATAAGTCTTGTTTGGTTCAAATCGGTACCCTCACATTACCCGTCGATCTTATTTCATTAAAAATACTTGCATTTGACGTGATTCTAGGGATTGATTGGTTAACTACTTATCATGCAAAAATTGATTGTTTTCGTAAGGTTGTTAGCTTTCATATTCCTAATCAACCTATTATGCTAATTCAAACGACCAAACCATTAAAATCAATCACGCCATCTCAAGCCATAAAGCTATTCGCTTATTGAAAAATGGATGTCAAGCTTTCTTAGCTCATGTCACGATTTAAACAAAATACATCGCTTTTGAAATTATATTTCTATTGTTAATAAATTTCCTAACGATTCCCGAAGAACTTCCCGCCTACCCCGTGAGAGCGTGAAATTGAATTTTGTATCGACCTTGAACTCCGGTACAAAACCTATTTCCAAAGCCCCATATCGAATGGCTCTATTGAACTTCGTGAGTTAAAGACCCAACCGCAGGAATTGTTAGACATCGGCTTTATTCGCCCTAGTACTTCTCCTTGGGGTGCTCTGCTCTATTCGTGAAGAAGAAAGATGGGAGTATGCGACTTTGTATTGATTATCGGGAGTCAATCATGTCACCATCAAAATAGGTATCCATTGCCACGTATTGATGACCTGTTTGACCAATTGCAAGGAGCCAAATTCTTTTCAAAGATCGATCTTCGTTCCGGATATCACCAATTGAAGATTAGAACCACCGACATTCCAAAGACGCGGCTTTAACTCTTCTAGAGACGGGCATTATGAATTCCTAGTCATGTCCTTTGGATCGACTAATGCTCCTCGCGCCTTCATGGATATGATGAACCGAGTATTCAAGGAATATTTAGATCACTTTGTGGTCGCCTTTATTGATGACATCCTTATTTATTCCAAAAGCCGTGAAGATCATGAGCATCACTTGAGGTCGACACTCCAAAAGCTTCGTGAATATAAGCTTTATGCCAAGTTGAAGAAATGCGAAGTTCGGCTCAAGAAGTAGCATTCCTTGGGCACGTGGTATCAAGTCATGGAATATCCGTTGACCCAAAGAAAGATCAAGCTATTCAAAGTCGGGAACAACCTAGATCAATGATCAAGACGTAGCTTTCGACTTAGTGGGTTATTATCTGGAGATTCGTGGAAGGATTTTCTAGAATCGCTACTCCATCGACTCAAATTGACTCGAAAAGATACAAAGTTCGGTTGGAGCGAAGAATGTGAGAAGAGTTTTCAAGAACTCAAGAAGAGACTTATTTCAAAGACTGCTCGACAATACCATCCGCTCTTGAGGATTTGTCATCTACAGTGATGCTTCGGGCAAAGGGTTGGGATGTGTTCTTATGCAACATGGAAAAGTTATAGCCTATGCCTCGCGACAACTCAAAGAATATGAGAAGAATTATCCTACTCATGATCTAGAGTTGGCAACTGTTGTCTTTTTGCACTTAAAATTTGGAGGCATTACTTGTATGGGGAGAAAGTGGAGATCTTTACGGATCATAAAAGCCTCAAATATTTCTTCACTCAAAAGGAACTCAACATGCGACAACGACGCTGGCTTGAACTGCTTGAAAGATTATGATCATACCATCCAATACCATCCCGAAAAGCGAACGTGGTAGCCGACGATTGAGTGAAAATCATATGCAAGTACGAAAAGCGATATTGTCAACGAAAGGCCCATTTTGTGTGACTTGCAAAGGATGGAGATAGAGTTAAAGACTCTGTGGACGCATGTGATGATAGAGAGTATACGAGTAGAACCGACTTTAATCGATAAAGTTAAAGTCGCTCAAGCTACTGGACCTAGAGTGATGCGTATGAGGAAAAAAGTGCAAGAAGGTGCTATCTTACGAAGCAAAGAATCGATGAAGAAGGAATACTTCGAGTCAACTCCGCACTTTGTGTTCCTAACGACCGATTTAAAGTATAATATCATGATGGAGGCGCACAACACACCATTTGCAATCCATCTCGGGAGTACCAAAATGTATCATGATATTCGCTATACATTTTGGTGGAGCAATATGAAGAGAGAGATAGCAATGCTTATCTCAAGGTGTCTAACTTGTCAACGAAAGTTAAAGCGGAGCATCAAGTACCAAAAGGTCCATTGCAACCACTTGAAATTCCGTAATGGAAGTGGGAGCACATTACCATGGATTTCAAGCACGGCCTTCCTAAGGTTTCTCAAGGCATTGATGCGATTTGGGTCATTGTTGATAGATTGACCAAGTCTCCGCTCATTTCTTACCGATACGAGAAACTTATACACTTGAACGCCTTGCTCAGTATGTACATAAACGAGATTGTAAGACCGCATGGTATGCCGCATATCCATAGTTTCCGGTCGAGACCCAAGATTCACTTCACGATTTTGGGTTAGTTTGCAAAAAGCTATGGGCACGGACTTACGATTTAGCTTCGGCATATCATCCTCGCATTTGGACGGACAATCGAGAGGACTATTCAAACTCTTGAAGATCTATTAAGACTCGTGGTTCTTGATTTCAAGGAGTTTGGGACAAGTTTTTACCATTGGTGGAGTTTTCCTACAACAACAGCTTATCAAGCAAGTATCGGCATGGCTCCATTCAAGCGTTGTATGGAAGAAAGTGTCGTTTCCAAAGATGCTTTGGGATGAGGTGGGTGAAGCAACGTTGTTGGGACCGGGAGTTGGTACGTATGACTCACGGAAAAGATTCAAACGATCCGACAACGATAAAAACCTCACAAAATCGACAAAAGAGTTATGCCGATCTTCATCGAAAGGGACGTGGAATTCAATATAGAGATCATGTGTTGTTAAAAGTTGCTCCATGGAAAGGAGTTACAAGATTTGGAAAGAGAGGAAACTTAATCCTCGATTCATCTGGTCCATTTTTAATCCTCGATCGAGTAGGAACTGTGGCCTATAGACTCGCTTTACCGCCAAATATGTCTCGTGTTCATAACGCTTTTCACATATCCATGTTACGTAAATATGTGAAAGACCCGAACCATATTATTGAAGTTAGAACCGGACGAAATAGCGGAAGATTTGACGTATGAAGAGGTTCCTGCTCAAATTTTGATAAGAAGGAACATATTCTACGCTCCCAAGGTTATACCTCAAGTCAAAGTTTTGTGGAGGAACCACGATGTTGAGGAAATGACTTGGGAGTTAGAATCAAATGAAATCAAGGTATCCTTACCTCTTCGACATACCAGTATCGCATTCCTAATTTCGAGGGCGAAATTTCATAAGAAGGGAGGTTGTAAGACCCCAGCTTTTTATAAATAAAGATGAATTTTCTATAAATATTATTTTTGAATATTATGGAATAATTTGATATAATGTTATAGTTGTGGGTAATATTTATAAATTTTGCAAAGTATACAAGTGGTTATATTATATTCGATTGGTCGGGGAATATTCGGTTTAGCAGGAATATTCGCATAACTACTCAATCATTGGTGGACCCTACAATGTAATTATCATTTGATTGAGAAAAAGACAAAAATATTTTATTGAAATAAAGGCGGAAGTTTTACCGCTGATACTTGTTGAACTACCTCGGTAGTAAAAGTGCGATGTGAATACGTGTGGTTGCATAGTAGCATTACCAGTATTGATTATCGATGCTTATGTGAGAAGTTACTTAGTTTGATTCCATTATCATCGATTAATAATATGAATTATTATAATGATAATGACGCTTTTGTTTTATTCAGTATTATTAACGTAATAAAATGTAAACATCTTTTATATAAAAATGTAATACTTTATTAAAGTTATTTTATAAATAAAATATATTATATTTTATTATGCATAGTGTTGCATAGTGTTTTGCATAGTGTTTGCATAGTAAAATGTTTTTATATAAATAGAATATATTATATTTTATTTAAAAGATTTTGCTTTAAATATGGACCGTCGATTAAAGTAAATCAATCTGGACCGCTTCAATGGATTAGTTACTATGCATTCCATTTTCCTATAAATAGAAGCTCATTCCTTCATTATTTTCTTACGAATTCATTGAAACTCTAGAGAGAGAAATTATAGAGAGAAGCTATAGAGAGAAAGTTATAGAAAGAAGAAGAGTATTCGCTACTTCACTACTTCTTTATTCGCTTTTTTTACTAGTAGTGGTGTTATTCTTTCTTCTTGAAGAGAACTTCATTATTCCATTCACTATTATTCTGTTGAATAACTTTTGTAAAAGTGGCATACCCTATACATAACTCAGATATGCGGTATACCCTATACTTGGTGAAATCCTTATGTTATTCCATTGCTTATTATTCTCATTGAATAACTTTTGTATACGCCGATTTACCCTATACTTGGTGACATTCTTCTATTATTCTCATTGGAACATCCATGCTCATGTTTTTACACCGACCGGTTCCGCCTTTTTATTATTATTCATTTGGAACATCCTGTCATGTGTTTTACACCCGACCGGTTCCGCCTTTTTATCATTCTCATTGGAATATCCTATCTCAGTGTTTTACACCGGATCCGGTTCCATCTTTATTATTCATTGAACATCCCGCTTCGGTGTGAATTTCACCCGACCGGTTCCGTTATTATTATTCTCATTGAATAACTCGCCTATCGCAATCCGCATGCATGGTGATTTCTTTTGTTATTCCATTCTTTATTATACCCAGTTGGTTAAAACTATGACTTCTATACTCCATGAAATTAGTAGAATATCCTTGATATTTGCGTTTCATCCAGTATCTTTTCATGGAAATATTTTTCTGATCATTCTTGAATTTTTCTCTACAAAGCAGTATCATGTTGACAATTTGGACGTTAATAAATCCTGGATAAAATAATTCTTGAACTTGTTTTATTGAATTCTTATATCATTGTCATCATCCTCATGTTTATATTTTTTTTAAAGTCATCTGTGGCCTGTAGAGCATGGATGGACTTGGTATGATTATGACTGTGATTATTCGTGTAATCACGACCGTAATGTTACAATGATGTGGTAAAAATCCTCGATTAAGTAGTAGTGCATTGATGGATGCTTGTTGGCATGATCATGACCATTAATGAATACACAACTATTCTTGGCCAGTAGTGCGTGAATAATTGTGATCGTGATACTAAAGAATATCCTTGGTCAGTAGTGCGGGGTGATTCGATGATGTGGATTATTTATTAAAGTCGAGTCTCAAATATATAAATGATGATGAAAACCTTTTAAAATCATAAAAGATAGTAGATTTTATTTTCTACTTGACTCTTTTAATGGATTGCATATTCATTGCAGCTTAAACCGGTGTCTATTGTATTTTATCGCTTTAACATTGTTGAAGACTATTGATAATTTATTTTGCATTATCTTAGTCATAATATTTCTTCTTGGGCTAGTTGAGCTCACCCTTTCTTTCACCGTTCTCTTCAGAAATGAGAATATAGTGGGGACGAGTCCTGGGAAACGAGTGATGGTCCCGAAGATAGCATTAGTAGTCCTCACTATTCGTGTGAAATAGTGTGATAATAATTGTAATGAGGACTTTTTGTTTGAGTTTGTATAATATCTAGTAGACGATATTTGTATTTAAACTCACGCTTTATGTCGTATTGTACGGCGGCAGCTTATGTTAATAAGTTGTATTTAAATTACATACCATGTAAGTGGCGACCCAAGATGGGTGATGTATACCTAATTTTGGGGCGCCACAACAATCCTCATGCAAACAACAACACCGACCAAATGATGAATGATCAAATGTTCGGAGAGGCTTTATGCAATTTATGCAACAAGTGAGGCGAAGCGACTCTCTCGCCCAAAACGTAGGTGGAAACACGGAAAACTCTCGAGTGACCGCTAAACAATTCAAGGAGCTGGGACCACCGGAGTTTAAGGGTGAACCAAAACCACTTCGGCGGAAGCATGGATAAAGCAGATTACCAAGATATTTGATGTCTTGGGATGCTCCGAGGAGCAAAAGGTTCCTTCTTCCTTTTATGTTGCGGAGAGGAGACATCTTGGTGGGAATCGGTGGAAAAACGTACTCAACTCAACGCATCAAGATATCTTGGGAGAAGTTCCAGAGTCGTTTCAACGACAAATACTTTCCTCGAAAGTATTCGCCACATGAAGGAGGTGGAGTTTATCAAGTTGGAACAAAACAATATGACCGTGTCGCAATACGAGGCAAAATTTATGAGTTATCACGGTTCCATATCCCCACTTGGTGGATAATGAAGAGAGAATGGCGCGAATGTTTTTAAGAGGTTTGAAGCCGGAGATACGTCAACATCTTATTTCTCATAAACTGTGTTTGTATTCAGATGTTATAAATAGGGCTCGGTTAGTGGAACGCGATAATGAGTCAACACAACTAAAAGAGAGCAATTTAAAAATTATAATACCAAATGAGTAGTCATCGGGCGGTGATAACAAGCGTGGAGGGAATCAACAGGCCAGATATGGTAACCACTTCGGTGGTAATCAGGGCCAAAACAATAAGAATGGACATTTCAAGAAACGGAGATTCAACAATGGTGGAAAGACGTCAGCACCAGCATCCATTGTTAAGGAAGGAGAAAGACCACCTATCATATGCTTCAAATGCGGAGGAGAGGGACACATCAGTCCAAACTGCGTCATGCCGTCCAAAGCATGTTATAATTGTGGAAGAGAAGGTCACTTAGCTCGATTTTTGTCGTTTCATCAAGACAAATTCACTAGGATGGAGGCACCAAAGGCCATCCCGTAAAATTCAAAACCTAGTAGGTCAAGGGAGAGCGTTTGTTGTGACCTCCCAAAGAGCAAGGAATCCGAATGAGGTCATCACGGGTAAGCTTATCATAAACTCTAATGAAGTCTATACTTTATTTGATACCGGTTCTACCCATTCTTTTATTTCTCCTACTTGCGCTCATCGATTAAATTTGACTCCGGAGAAATTAGACTTTGACTTATCTGTGGAAACTCCGTTGGGAGAAACCTTCATTACATCCACTGCTTATAAGTCTTGTTTAGTTCAAATCGGTACCCTCACATTACCCGCCGTCGATCTTATTTCATTAAAAATACTTGCATTTGACGTGATTCTAGGGATTGATTGGTTAACTACTTATCATGCAAAAATTGATTATTTTCGTAAGGTTGTTAGCTTTCATATTCCTAATCAACCTATTATGCGAATTCAAACGACCAAACCATTAAAATCAATCACTACCATCATCTCAAGCCATAAAGCTATTCGTTTATTGAAAAATGGATGTCAAGCTTTCTTAGCTCATGTCACGATTTAAACAAAAATACGCCGGTTTTGAACGATATTTCTATTGTTAATAAATTTCTGACGATTCCCCAAGAACTTCCCGGCCTACCCCAGAAAGCGTGAAATTGAATTTTGTATCGACCTTGAACCCGGGTACAAAACCTATTTCCAAAGCCCCATATCGAATGGCTCTATTGAACTTCGTGAGTTAAAGACCCAACTGCAGGAATTATTAGACATTGGCTTTATTCGTCCCTAGTACTTCTCCTTGGGGTGCTCTCTGCTCTATTCGTGAAGAAGAAAGATGGGAGTATGCGACTTTGTATTGATTATCGGGAGTTGAATCATGTCACCATCAAAAATAGGTATCCATTGCCATGTATTGATGACCTGTTTGACCACCGTAAGGAGCCAAATTCTTTTCAAAGATTGATCTTCGTTCGGATATCACCAATTGAAGATTAGAACGGCGACATTCCAAAGACGGCTTTCGAAACTCCATGACGGGCATTATGAATTCTAGTCATGTCCTTTGGATTGACTAATGCTCCCGCCGCTTTCATGGATATGATGAATCAAGTATTCAAGGAATATTTAGATCACTTTGTGGTCGCCTTTATTGATGACATCCTTATTTATTCCAAAAGCCGTGAAGATCATGAGCAACACTTGAGGTCGACACTCCAAAAGCTTCGTGAATATAAGCTTTATGCCAAGTTGAAGAAATGTGAGTTCGGCAAAGAAGTAGCATTCCTTGGACACGTGGTATCAAGTCATGGAATATCTGCTGACCCAAAGAAAGATTGAAGCTATTCAAAGTGGGAACAACCTAAATCGATGACCGGCACGTAGCTTTCTCGGTTTATTTGGTTATTATCTGAGATTCGTGGAAGGATTTTCTCGAATCGCTACTCCATCGACTCAAATTGACTTTTGAAAGATACAAAGTTCTATGGAGCGAAGAATGTGAGAAGAGTTTTCAAGAACTCAAGAGGAGACTTATTTTAGCACCTGCTCGATACAATACCATCCGGCTCGGAGGATTTGTCATCTACAATGATGCTTGAGCAAAGGGTTGGGATGTGTTCTTATGCAACATGGAAAAGTTATAGCCTATGCCTCGCGACAACTCAAAGAATATGAGAAGAATTATCCTACTCATGATCTAGAGTTGGCATTGTTGTCTTCAGACTTAAAATTTGGAGGCATTACTTGTATGGGGAGAAAGTGGAGATCTTTACGGATCATAAAAAGCCTCAAATATTTCTTCACTCAAAAGGAACTCAACATGCGACAACGACGTTGGCTTGAATCGCTGAAAGATTATGATCATACCATCCAATACCATCCTCGAAAAGCGAACGTGGTAGGTGACGCATTGAGTAGAAAATCATATGCAAGCAATCAAAGTGCGATATTGTCAACGCAAAGGCCCATTTTGTGTGACTTGCAAAGGATGGAGATAGAGTTAAAGACTCGAGGACGCATGTGATGATAGCAAGTATACGAGTAGAACCGACTTTAATCGATAAAGTTAAAGCCGCTTTCAAGCTACGGACACTGGAGTCGACGCGTATGAAGAAGAAAGTGCAAGAAGGTGCTATCGCCAAGCAAGAATCGATGAAGAAGGAATACTTTGAGTCAACTCCGGACTTTGTGTTCCTAACGACCACGATTTAATGTATAATATCATGATGGAGGCGCATGACACACCATTTGCAATCCATCCCGGAGTACCAAAATGTATCATGATATTCGCTATAAATTTTGGTGGAGCAATATGAAGAGAGAGATAGTCTTTGTTTATCTCAAGGTGTCTAACTTGTCAACGAGTTAAAAGCGGAGCATCAAGTACCAAAAGGTCCATTGCAACCACTTGAAATTCCAGTGGAAGTGGGAGCACATTACCACGGATTTCATTACCGGGCCTTCCTAAGGTTTCTCAAGGTATTGATGCGATTTGGGTCATTGTTGATAGATTGACCAAGTCTGCTCATTTCTTACCGATACGAGAAACTTATACACTTGAACGTCTTGCTCAGTATGTACATAAACGAGATTGTAAGATCGCATGGTATCTTGCGGTATCCATAGTTTCCGATCGAGACCCAAGATTCACTTCACGATTTTGGGTTAGTTTGCAAAAAGCTATGGGCACAGACTTACGGTTTAGCTTCTAAGCATATCATCCTCGAGACGGACGGACAATCGGAGAGGACTATTCAAACTCTTGAAGATCTATTAAGACTTTGTGTCCTTGATTTCAAGGGAGTTGGGACAAGTTTTTACCATTGGTGGAGTTTTCCTACAACAACAGCTTATCAAGCAAGTATTGGCATGGCTCCATTCGAGCGTTGTATGGAAGAAAGTGTCGTTCCAAAGATCTTTGGGATGAGGTGGGTGAAGCAACGTTGTTGGGACCGAGTTGGTACGTGATGACTACGGAAAAGATTCAAACGATCCGACAACGTATAAAAACCTCACAAAATCGACAAAAGAGTTATGCTGATCTTCATCGAAAGGACGTGGAATTCAATATAGGAGATCATGTGTTGTTAAAAGTTGCTCCATGGAAAGGAGTTACAAGATTTGGAAAGAGAGGAAAACTTAATCCTCGATTCATCGGTCCATTTTTAATCCTCGATCGAGTAGGAACTGTGGCCTATAGACTCGCTTTTACCGCTGAATATGTCTCGTGTTCATAACGTTTTTCACATATCCATGTTACGTAAATATGTGAAAGACCCGAACCACATTATTGAGTTAGAACCGGACGAAATAGCGGAAGATTTGACGTATGAAGAGGTTCCTGTTCAAATCTTGGATAAGAAGGAACATATTCTACGCTCCAAGGTTATACCTCAAGTCAAAGTTTTGTGGAGGAACCACGATGTTGAGGAAATGACTTGGGAGTTAGAATCAAAATGAAATCAAGGTATCCTTACCTCTTCGACATACCAGTATCGCACCCTAATTTCGAGGGAAATTTCATAAGAAGGGAGGTTGTAAGACCCCAACTTTTATAAATAAAGATGAATTTTTCTATAAATATTATTTTTGAATATTATGGAATAAATTTGATATAATGTTATAGTTGTGGGTAATATTTATAAATTTTGCAAAAGTATGCAAGTTGTTATAAAATATTCGTTTGGTCTGGGAATATTTTTTTAGGGAATATTCGTGACAACTACTCAATCATTGGTGGACCCCACAATGAAATTATTGTCGGATTGAGAAAACGACAAAAATATTTTATAAAAATAACTACGGGAGGTGTTACCGTTAAAACTGTTGAACTACCCTTAGGGTAAAGTACAAATACGCGATGTCTGGCATGGTTGCACAGTAGCACGATTGATTATTGATGCTTACGTGAGAAGTCACTCACCTATGCTCAATTATTACTACAGAATTAACGCATCATATCTCTTATATTATTGATTCAATTATTGTCACAAAGATCATCCGTATAATATGTTATAGTATTAAATCAATAATTGAGACGACAAGTTATAAATGATTAATAATTGTTGAAAGATTAAATATGTGTTATGATTTGTGGTAAGTTTGATTATTTTATGGGGGGGTTCATATGTCATCATCTAAGAGTCTCTTCGTCAATAGTAATTACCTTTGTGAATAGTAATTACCTTCGTCAATAGTATTTACCTTCGTCAATAGTAATTACCCTTGTGAATAGTATTTACCTTCGTCAATAGTAATTACCTTCGTCAATAGTAATTACCCTTGTGAATAGTATTTACCTTCGTCAATAGTATTTACCTTCGTTAATAGTAATTACCTTTACCGCACGTCGAACCACTTGTCGTTTCACATTACAAAAGGCGAACCACTTGTCGTTTCACATTACAGCGTCGAACCACTTTTCTTTTCACATCATTAGTCGTCAAGCCACTTGCCTTTTCACACTACGGCGGTGCTAAGCTAGAAATCTTCTATAAATAGAGGCCCGGGGCTTCATTATTTTCACGAATTCATTCAAGCTATAGAGAGAAAGTATAGAAAGAATAAGAGAAAAGAAGAAGAGTATTTTGTTACTACACACTCTTTGCTGCAGATTCAATCTCCTACCAAAAGTAAGGGGTGTTATTCTTTCTTATTCATGAAGAGAACTGTTGTTATTCCATTGCTTATTATTACTGTTGGAATAACTTTGATACTGCAGTTTACCCTATACTTGGTGACATTCTTCTATTATTCATTTGGAACATCCTGTGCATGCGTTTTACACCTACTGGTTCCGTCTTTATTATTATTACATCTGGAACATCACGTGCATGTGTTTTTACACCCGACTGGTTCCGCCTTTTTTATTATTATTACATTGGAACATCCTGTCATGCAGTGTGTTTTACATCGGACCGGTTCCGCCTTTTATCATTCTGTTGGAATATCCTATCTGTGTGTTTTACACCGGATCCGTTCCATCTTTATTATTACTGTTGGAACATCCCGCTCGGTGTGAATTTCACCGACTGGTTCCGTTATTATTATTCTGCTGGAATAACTCGCTCTATCCAAGTACCGCATGCATGGTGATTTCTTTTGTTATTCCATTCTTTATTATACCCAAATGGTTAAAACTTTGACTTCTATACTCCATGAAATTAGTAGAATATCCTTGATATTTGCGTTTCATCCAAAGATCTTTTCATGGAAATATTCTTACGATCATTCGTGAATTTTACTAATTTGGACGTTAATAATTCTGGATAAAATAATTCTTGAACTTGTTTTATTGAATTCTTATATCATTGTCATCATCCTCATGTTTATATTATGTTGAAAGTCATCTCATGGCACAGAAGTGCATAGATGGACTTGGTATGATTATGACCGAGAGACTATTCGGTGTAATCATGATAGTAATGTTACAAATGATGTGATAAAAATCCTCAGTGGCCGTAGTGCATTGGTGGACAGTTGTTGGCATGATCATGACCATTAATGAATACACAAATATTCTTGGCCCGTAGTGCATGAATAATTGTGGTCGTGATACTAAAGAATATTCTTGGCAGTAGAAGTGCGGGGTGATTCGATGATGTGGAATATTTATTAAAGTTGAGTCTCAGCTATAACAGTGATGAAAAACCTTTAAAAACCTAAAAGATAGTAGACTTTATTTTCTACTTGACTCTTTTAATGGATTGCATATTCCGCTGCAGTTAAACTGGTTGTCTATTGTATTTTATCAGTTTACCATTGTTGAAGACTATTGATAATTTATTCTGCATTATCTTAGTCATAATATTTCTTACTGGGCTAGTTGAGCTCACCCTTTCTTTCACTGTTCTCTTGTGAAATGAGAATATAGTATTTGGGACGAGTCGGGAAACGAGTGATGGTCCTCAAGATAGCATTAGTAGTCCTCACTATACGTAAAATAGTGTGATAATAATCAGTAATGAGGACTTTTTGTTTGAGTTTGTATAATATCCGGTAGTAGCGATATTTGTATTTAAACTCACGCTTTATGTCGTATTGTACCTAGCAGTTATGTTAATAAGTTGTATTTAAATTACATACCATGTAAGTGGCGACCAAAGATGGGTGATGTATACCTAATTTTGGGGCGCGTCACAAATATGATATAAAAATTATTAATATAAATAATAAAATGCTAAAAAACTATACTAATAAAATTTTAAATTAAAATTATTAATACCCTTCCATATTTAAATAATTTTTCAAAATTATTATTAACATGCTAATAGAAAGGTTGGAATCCAAAATACATCATAGTATAATTCTATGAATGTCGTTTAAATTATATCAAGAAGAAGAAGAAGAAGGTTTTAATATATTGGATTTGTGGGAGGTTCGACCAAAAAATATCAGTGCTTTACAAATTATACTTAAGAATTTTATACAAATTATACTTACAAATTATACTGCTTTACAAATTGAATTATACTGCTTTACAAATTATACAAATTATACTTACAAATTATCCCTCCTCCTAATCTTATACTCTACTATAAGAATTGATTCTTATGATTAATTAAAGTAGTCTAATTCATCAAATCAGACTGTTCAAATTGAACTACAAGGGCACCTGATCAAACCATTCTCATTACACGTCGTGCAGCTCCTAAATCCACTGCTTTGTTATGATTTGGATCGGAATGGAATATGGGTTGAAAAATGGTTAACCGGTTCAGAACTATATTTATTTTAAAAAATATGGGCCCAAACTTTAACCAACTTGAATAAATAAAAATGGTTAACCAACCCATTTGGTTCCAATTAATATGGTTTGACCCAACAGTTAACTAACTATATTGACAGGTCTAAAGTGGATACATATTAGGTGATAATATGTGCATATTATGTGACGCCCCCAAAATAGGTCCAATCCATCCAACCCATTCTGAGTCGCCAAATACATGGTACAGAAAACAACTACAACTTTATTACTACAATTATCATGCAAAATACAACAACACATATGTTGTGAGTTTTAATACCAAATGTGACTCATGTCCCAACCATGGACAGTACCTCACATTGATACTTTATATAAAGGTACAGTCAATAACTGTTTTTAAAAATTAAAATCTTTGGGAAATGCTCAAGAAAACCTTCGTACATGGGAGGCCATGCGTCTAGGTTATGATAGATATCATATATCCAGAGAATTATCCTTGGTTGATCCAATAGACCCCAAAGAAATACAAGAAGATTACTATCATGTTCCTTCCAATGGTAAATCTTCTCTTGACATATAACTATCTCCACTGTCTGTAATTGAAAATTATATTTCAACCAAACTCCAAGATCATATAGGTAGTGCTCGTAGATATACTCAGCAAGTAGATATGCACAACCCTGTTTTATGATAACACGAGGTTGTATGTCATTAGACATCTTGTATGATAGTGGCAAAACACTCTTCCAAAGTTAGGTTCACCTCACCCTATTCGGTTCACCAAAATTAAATATCAAATGACGTATACAATACGACACACTTATCTAAAGTTCTCAATAAAATTATTTCCATACTATTTAGGAGAACCTCAACAAATTTATAGACCACCGTTCTATTCCCCTGTTATCCCCGCTCGACCCGACAACACTCTTATTACCTGAAAGGAATTGTGAAGCAAAAGGGTGAGCACAACTAGCCCAGTAAAGGATATTGTAAGACCCCGACTTTTATGAATAAAGATTAATTTCTCTTGAAATATATTTTTGAATATTATGGTGTGGATATAATATAATGTTATAGTTGTGGGTAATATTTACAAATTTTGCAAAGTAAGCAAATGGTTATATAATATTCGATTGGTCGGGGAATATTCGTTTTAACAGGGGAATATTCAGATGCACAAGACAATCATCATTAGTGGACCCCACAACGGAAGTATTGTCGTAATAAAAAATGACGTAATTATCTTTTATAAAAATAACGGTAAGTATTACCGTTAAAAGCTGTTGAACTACCCTTAGTAAAAGTACGATGTCTGGCGTGATTGCATAGTAGCACACGATATTGGTTATTGATGCTTACGTGAGAAGTCACTCAGTTATACTCAATTATTGCTACAATAATTGATGCATCATATCTCTCATATTATTGATTCAATTATTGTCACAGTATCATCTGCAATATATGATATATTATTAAATCAATAATTGAGACGACAAAGTTTTTCATATTATTAAATTATAATATTTATAATATCTAGAAGTTCTGTCAAGGAGAGGTTTGTTCATCTAATTGCGCGCCAATAAGGAGAAATCCTTATCGGAAAGCCCCCTCTTTTCCTGGGAACAACCTGGTTGTTAAATATTGTGAGTTATAATATTAATGATGAATAAGTTTGTGTTGATTAAAGATGAAATTGATAGTTCCATTGTGTTGGAATTATTAGTGTTAGTGGAAATCGATATTTATTTTGATATTAATTGATGTCTGAAAGTTAAACTGACCAGTCGGGTAATTAACCAGATAAATGATCAATTAATTGCTATTAATTCACATGATTATAACTATTTGTTCACATTCTTGTACTATTAGGGGAGTTGGTGCAAGATTGATAATACTTGCATGACTAAGTTAAAAATAGAGGTATAGATGGAGGTACTATACTGTAATTCGTATTTTCACATGATTATAACTATTGATTCACATTATTTCCTATTAGGGGAAGTAGTGCAAGTTTGATAATACTTACAGGACTAAATTAAAAATGAAAGAAAAGTTAAAGGTATTGTACTTTAATATTTCGAGCCCCAAAATGTACAATTATCGAAACTATATTTTTCTATAAATAGAAGCTCATTCTTCATTCATTTCTCACCAATTCACTAAAGCTATGTAACAATTATTATAGAGAAATTATAGAGAGAAGAAGAAGAGAAAGTCTCATACCTCTCTACTCCAAAGATCCAGCTTCTTTCTAAGGTAAGGGTATTATTTCTTTCGTATTCATGAAGAGAGCTTACATTATTCCATTCTTTATTATTATGTTGGAATAACTCGTCTATACGCACGCACCGCATATCGGTGAAATTTTTCTGTTATTCCATTCTTTATTATTCTGTTAGAATAACCTGTCTGTGCGGTTTATCGCATGCATGGGAACTTCTTCTGTTATTCCATTCTTTATTATTCTGTTGGAATATCTTGTCTGTGCGGATTACGCTAGACCTGGTTCCATTCTTTATTATTCTCATTGGAATAACTCGTCATGCGATCTATCGCATGCATGGTGAATTCTTCTGTTATTCCATTCTTTATTATTCTGTTGGAATATCCCGTCTGTGCGGATTATGCATGACCTAGTTCTATTCTTTATTATTCTGTTGGAATAACCTGTCTATGTGGATTATCACATGCATGGTAAATGATACTTCGTATTCATTCCTTATTAAATTATGGAAATGATCTGTCTACGTGGATTATCGCATGGCGGGTGAAAATCCATTTGCAGTTTCATATATTCTATGATACTCATTTGGTTAAAGTTTTTGCTTCTATACTCCATGAAATTAGTAGAATATCCCGGGATATTTCAAGCTTCATCCGTATCTTTTCATGGAAATATTCTTCTGAGCATTCTTGAATTTTACTCCACAAAGAAGTATCATGTTGACAATTTGGACGTAATTGATTACAAGATAAATTAACTTATAAATCTTTAAAATTTATTCTTGAACTTGTTTTATTGAATTATTATGTTATTGTTATCATCTTCATGCTTATATTGTGATGAAAGTCATCTTTGGCTTACGTGCATAGATGGACTTGGTATGATTATGACCAGGGATTATTCGGTATAATCATGACCTGTAATATTATAAATGATGTGGTAAAAGTCCTTAGTAGCCTGTAGTGCAATGATGGACAGTTTTTGGTATGATTATGACCAGGGATTATTCGGTATAGTCATGACCATTGATGATTTAATGAATATCCTTGGCCCGTAGTGCAGGGATGACTCGATGATGTGGTTTATTTATTAAGCTGAGTCTCAGCGATAAAAATTGATGAAAACATTTTAAATCGTAGAAGATAGTAGATATCATGCTCTACTTGACTCTTCTAATGGATTGCTTATTCCGCTGCAGTTAAACTTGATGTCTATTGTATTTTATCAGTTTAATATTGTTGAAGACTAATGATAATTTATTCTGCATTATGTTAGTCATAATATTTCTTACTGGGCTAGTTGAGCTCACCCTTTTGCTTTCATTATTCTCTTCAGGAAATGAGAACGTAGCCGGGACTAGTCGGGGAACGGAGTGATGGTCCGAGATGGTGTATTAGTAGTCCTCACTATTCTATAAATTAGTGTGACAATAAATGTAATGAGGACTCTATTTGAGAGTGGATATTGTCTAGAAGGCAACATTCCTGTTTAAACTCTCAGCTATGTTTTGTCGTATATTACACAACTGTTGTATAATTAAGTTTGTATTTGTATTCTGTACAATGTATTTGGCGACTCAAGATGGGTGATGTATACCTGTTTTGGGGGTGTCACAGTTGGTATCAGAGCTTAGGGATATGATCCCTGGCTGAGATGTGAGACAAGAACTAGGAGGGGAGAGACGGAGAATTCCTTCGCTATTATGACCTACCTAAGTTTATTTGATATTTAATTGGTTGGTCAAAGTTTAGGGATAATATGTGATATGTTAATTAACCCCTGTTTTGTGGCAGTATTTGAAAATGACATCTAAAAATGTTGAGATAAACAATAAAGCACATGAGACCGTTAAGTCACCACAGATTAACGCCCAGGATAATATGCAACAGGAAGACAATAATCCTCATGTAAATAATAACACCGAAGAAATGGTGAACGATGGGATGTTTAGAGGCTTTATGCAATTCATGCAACATCAGGCGAAAGCGGCTCCTGTCCAAATTGCAGGTGGAAACACTAACAACTCTCGGACGGTCACTGCTAAGCAGTTAAAGGAGCTTGGACCACCGGAGTTTTTTGGAGAGATAAAACCACTCGGAGATGTGGATAAAGCAAATCAACAAGATATTTGATGTCTTGGGATGCTCCGAGGAGCAAAAGGTTCCCTTTGCCACCTTCATGTTGCGAGCAGAGGCATATTACTGGTGGGAATCTGTAAAGCGTACTCAACCTACCGCACTAAAGATTACTTGGGAGAAGTTCAAAGAACTGTTTAACGACAAGTACTTTCCTGAAAGTATTCGTCACATAAAGGAGGTAGAGTTCATCAAGCTTGAGTAAAACAATATGACCGTGGCGCAGTACGAAGCTAAGTTTGTCGAGTTGTCTCGGTTTGCGTCCCACTTGGTTGATAATGAGGAGAGAATGACGCGGATGTTTCTAAGAGGTTTAAAACCCGAGATACGTCAATACCTAATTTCTCACAAACTATGTTTGTATTCAGATGTTGTGAATAGGGCTCAGTTATTAGAGCGCGATAATGAGTCAACCTAACCAAGAGAGAGCAACTGACAAGTCGATAATACCAGTGGTAGCAGTCATCGAAGCAGTGACAACAAACGTGGAGGGAATCAACATGCCAGAAATGATAATTACTTTGGTGGTAATCATGGCCATGAAAATAAAAGTGGACATTTTAAGAAGAGGAGATTCAATAAGGATGGAAAGACGTCAGCACCAGCACCTGTTGTTAAGGAAGGAGAACGACCACCGGTCGTATGTTACAAATGTGGAGGGGAAGAACACATAAGTCCAAACTGAACGATGCAGTCCAAAGCGTGTTATAATTGTGGAAAAGAAGGTCACCTAGCCCAATTTTGTCGTGCACCAAAGTCAAGTCCAAATTGGGATGGAGGCATCAAAGGGTGTCCTGAGACAAGACAAAACCCGGTAGTTCAAGGAGAGCGTTTGTCGTAACCTCCCAAAAAGCGAGGAATCCGAACGAGTGTGATCACGGCTAAAGCTAATCATAAACTCTAGCGAAGTTTATACTTTATTTGATCTTGATTCTACCCATTCCTTTATTTCTCCTACTTGCACTCAACGTTTAAAATTTGACTCGGAGAAATTAGACTTTGACTTATCTGTTGAAACTCCGTTGGGAGAAACCTTCATTACATCCACGGTTTATAAGTCTTGTTTGATTCAAATCGGTAACCGCGAGTTACCTGTCGATCTTCTTTCTTTGAAAACACTTGCATTTGATGTGATTTTAGGGGTTGATTGGTTAACTACTCATCATGCTAAAATCGATTATTTTTGTAAGGTTGTTAGCTTTCATATTCCTAACCAACCTATTATGTGAATTCAAACAACCAAACCACTAAAATCAATCACTGTCATATCAAGTCATAAAGATATTCGTTTATTAAAATACGGATGTCAAGCTTTCTTAGCCCATGTCACGGATTTAAATAAAGATGCGTCAGATTTAAATGATATTTCTATTGTTAATAAATTTCCTGACGTATTCCCTGAAGAACTTCTGGCCTACCCAGGCGTGAAATTGAATTTTGTATGGACCTTGAATCCAGTACAAAACCCATTCCAAAGCCCCATATTGAATGGCTCTATTGAACTTCGAGGAGTTAAAAACCCAACTACGAGGAATTGTTAGACATAGATTTTATTCATTCATAAGACGTCTCCTTGGGGTGCCTCATGTTCTATTCAGAAGAAGAAAGATGGAAGTATGCGACTTTGTATTGATTATCGGGAGTTGAATCATGTCACCATCAAAAATAGGTACCCGCCACCTCGCATTGATGACTTGTTTGATCAACATTGCATGGAGCCAAATTCTTTTCAAAGATTGATCTTCGTTAGGATATCATCATTTGAAAATTAAAACCGATGACATTCCAAAGACGCTTTTCGAGAACTTCGATGCGGGCATTATGAATTCCTAGTCATGTCTTTTGGATTGACTAATGCTCCTAACGCCTTCATGGATACGATGAACCGAGTATTCAAGAATATTTGGATCACTTTGTGGTCGTCTTTATTGATGACATCTTCATATACTCCAAAACCCGCGAAGACCATGAACAACACTTGAGGCTGATACTCCAAAAGCTTCGTGAAAACAAGCTTTATGCCAAGTTAAAAAAATGCGAGTTTTGGCTTGAAGAAGTTTCATTCCTTGGGCACGTGATATCAAATCATGGAATATCTGTTGACCCGGCAAAGATTGAATCAATTCAAAGCTGGGAGCAACCTAAGTCAGTGACCGAAGTACGTAGCTTTCTCGACTTAGCTGGTTATTATAGGAGATTCGTAGAAGGATTTTCTCGAATCGCTACTCCATTAACTCAACTGACTTGAAAAGATACAAAATTCAGTTGGAGCGAGGAATGTGAAAAGAGTTTTCAAGAACTCAAGAGGAGACTCATTTCAGCACCTATTCTGACAATACTATCTGGCTCGGAGGGATTTGTCATCTATTGTGATGCTTCAGGCAAAAGGTTAAGATGTATTCTCATGCAACATGGGAAAGTCATAGCCTATGCCTCTCGACAACTCAAAGAATATGAGAGGAATTATCCTACTCATGATCTAGATTTGGCAGCAGTCGTTTTTGCGCTTAAGATTTGGAGGCAATACCTGTATGGAGAGAAGGTGAAGATTTATACGGATCATAAAAGCCTCAAATATTTCTTAACTCAAAAGGAACTCAACATGCGGCAACAACGATGGCTTGAGTTGTTGAAAGATTATGATCATACCATCCAATACCATCCTGGAAAAGCGAACGTAATAGGCGGCGACGTTGAGTGAAAGATCAGATCATACGCGGTGCGAGAGTGCAATATTGTCAACGCAAAGACCTATTTTGTATGACTTGGAAAGGATGGCAATAGAGTTAAAGACTCCAGGGACCCATGTGATGATGGCGAATATACGAGCGAAACCGACTTTAATCGATAAAGTTAAAGCTGCTCAAGCTGCAGACCTAGAGCTGATGCGTATGAGGAAGAAAGTACAAGAAGGTGCTATTTCAGGAGCAAGAATCAATGAAGAAGGAATACTTCGAGTCAACTCCAGACTTTGTGTTCATAACGATTCTGACTTAAAGTATAAAATCATGATGGAGGTGCACAACACACCGTTTGCAATCCATCCTGGGAGTACCAAAATGTATCGTGATCTTCGACATACATTTTGGTGGAGCAATATGAAGAGAGAGAGATAGCGAGGTTTATCTCAAGGTGTCTAACTTGTCAACGAGTAAAGGCGGAGCATCAAGTGCCAAAAGGTCCATTGCAACCACTTGAAATTCTAGAATGGAAGTGGGAGCACATTACCATGGATTTTGTTACTGGTCTTCCCAAGGTTTCTCAAGGCATAGATGCAATTGGGGTCATTGTTGATAGATTGACCAAGTCTACTCATTTATTACCGATACGAGAAACTTTTACACTTGAACGTCTTGCTAGTATGTATATGAACGAGATCGTAAGATTGCATGGTATGCCAGTATCCATAGTTTCTGATCGAGACCCAAGATTTACTTCAAGATTTTGGGTTAGTTTGCAAAAAGCTATGGGCACGGATTTACGATTTAGTTCTACATATTATCCTCAAACGGATGGGCAGTCGGAAAGGACTATTCAAACTCTTGAAGATTTATTAAGACTCTGTGTCCTTTACTTCAAGGGAAGTTGGGACAAGTTCTTACCATTGGTGGAGTTTTCCTACAACAATAGTTATCAAGCAAGTATTGGCATGGCTCAATTTGAGGCGTTGTATGAAAGAAAGTGTCGTTCTCCTGTATGATGGGATGAGGTGGGTGAAGCAACGTTGTTGGGACCGGATTTGGTACGTATGACTATGGAAAAGATTCAAACGATCCGACAACGTATAAAAATCTCACAAGATCGACAAAAGAGTTATGCTGATCTTCATCGAAAAGACGTGGAATTCAATATTGGAGATCATGTGTTATTACGTGTTGCTCCATGGAAAGGAGTTACGAGATTTGGAAAGAGAGGAAAGCTCAATCCTCGATTCATTGGCCCATTTATAAACCTCAAACGAGTAGGAATTGTGGCCTATAAACTCGCCTTACCGCCAAGTATGTCTCGTGTTCATAACGTTTTCCACATATCTATGTTACGTAAATATGTGAAAGACCCAAACCACATTATTGAATTAGAACCAGACGAGATAGAGGAAGATTTAACGTATGAAGAGTTACCTGTTAAAATCTTAGATAAGAAGGATCATATTCTGCGCTCCAAGGTTATACATTAAGTCAAAGTTTTGTGGAGAAACCACGATGTGGAAGAAATGACCTGGGAGTTAGAATCTGAGATGAAGTCAAGATATCCTCACCTCTTCGATATACCGTAGTGCGTACCTAATTTTGAGGACGAAATTTCATAAGAAGGGGAGGTTGTAAGACCCCAACTTTTATGAATAAAGATTAATTTCTCTCGAAATATATTTTTGAATATTATGGTGTGGATATAATATAATGTTATAGTTGTTGGTAATATTTACAAATTTTGCAAAGTAAGCAAGTGGTTATATAATATTCGATTGGTCGGGGAATATTTGTTGTTTAACGAGGAATATTCGCATTTACTTTGTACAATCATTGGTGAACCCTATTAACGGAAGTATTGTCGTAATAAGAAAACGACGCAATTATCTTTTATAAAATAACGCAGTGGAAGTGTCACCGTTAAAACTGTTGAACTACCCTAAGGTAAAAAAGTACAATAATACGGCGTGGTTGCATAGTAGCTGCGGTTATTGGTTATTGATGCTTACATGAGAAGTCACTCGGTTATACTCAATTATTACTACAGAAATATTGCATCATATCTCTCATATTATTGATTCGATTATTGTCACAGTATCATCTGAATTATATGATATATTATTAAATCAATAATTGAGACGACAAAGTTATTCATATTATTAAATTGCAATATTTACAATGTCTAGAAGTTTTGTCATTGAGAGGTTTGGTCATCTAATTGCGCGTTAATAAGGAGAAATCCTTATCGGAAAGCTGCGACGCCCCCAAAATTAGGTATACATCACCCATCTTGAGTCGCCAAATACATGTTACAAAATACAAATACAAACTTAATTATACAAATGTCGTGTAACATACGACAATACATAAAGCCGAGAGTTCTAATAGGAATATTGTCATCTAGATAATATCCATACTCAAGAGTCCTCATTACATTTATTGTGTCACACTATTTAACGTAATAATGAGGACTACTAATGCTATCTTCTGGACCATCACTCCTTTCCCGACTCGTCCCAACTATATTCTTATTTCCTGAAGAGAACATTGAAAGAAAGGGTGAGCTCAACTAGCCCAATGAAATATTATGACTAAGATAATACGTAATAAATTATCATTAGTCTTCAACAATGTTAAACCGATAATATCTGATAGACATCAAGTTTAACTGCGGTGAATATCTGAATCCATTAAAAGAGTCAAGTAGAGAATAAAGTCTACTATCTTTTATGTTTTAAAAGGTTTTCATCAATTTTTGTCATTTGAGACTCGACAATAAATAAACCACCACATCTAATCATCCATGTACCACGGTCAAGGATTTTCATTAAATCATCAATGGTCATGACTATACCAAATAAACCATGGTCATAATCATACCAAAAACTATTCATCAATGCATTATGAATGCCCATCGAGGACTTTTATCACATTATTTATAAATTAGTCATGATTATACCGAATGATCCTCGTCATAATCATACTAAGTCCATCTATGCACGTAAGCGAAGATGACTTTCAACATAATATAACATGAGGATGATGACAATGACATAATAATTCAATAAAACAAGTTCAAGAATTAATTTGTCCAGGAACCAATAACGTCCAAATTGTCAACATGATACTTCTTTGTAAAGTAAAATTTTAGAATGCTCAGAAGAATATTTCCATGAAATGATATTGGATGAAGCCTTGAAATATCGAGGATATTCCACTAATTTCATGGAGTATAGAAGTCAAAACTTTAACCAACCGAGTATAATAAAGAATATAGGAAACTACAAATGAATTTTCACCCGCCATGCGGTAATCCACGTATACAGATCATTTCCACAATTTAATAAGGAATGAATACAAAGGATCATTCACCATGCATGTGGCAATCCACATAGACAGGTTATTCCAACATAATAATAAAGAATGGAATAACAGAAGGATTCACCATGCATGCGATAGAGACCGCACAAACAGGTTATTCCCAACAGAATAATAAATGCAGAATAATACAGATATTCCGACAGAATAATAAAGAACGGAATAATAAAAGAATTTCACCAAGTATGCGGTATTTGATAAACAAAGTTATTCCAACATAATAATAAAGAATGGAATAACATAAGGATTTCACCAAGTATTGGGTATGTCACAGATATCTGAGTTATTCCAATGAATAAATAAAATGGAATAACATAAAGATTTCACCAAATACGAGGTATCTGATATATCTGAGTTATGTATAGGGTATCTGCCACGTATCTGAGTTATTCAATGTAATAATAAAGAATGGAATAATAGAAGGATTTCACCAAGTATAGGGTATCTGGCGTGATACAAAAGTCATGTATAGGGTATGCCACTTTTACAAGTTATTCAATGAATAATAAGAATGGAATAACATAAGGATTTCACCAAGTATAGGGTATGCTGGCGTATATCTGAGTTATGTATAGGGTATGCCACTTTTACGGTTATTCTAACGAGAATAATAAAGAATGGAATAACGAAGTTCTCTTCATGAATAAGAAAGAATAACACCCCTACTTAGTAAAAAAACTGGATATAGAAGTAGTGAAGTAGCGAATATATACTCTTCTTCTTTCTCTCTATAATTTTCTCTCTATAAACTTCTCTATAATTTCTCTCTCTAGAGTTTCAATGAATTCGTAAGAAATAATGAAGGAATGAGCTTCTATTTATAGAAGAATGGAATGAATAGTAACTAATTCATGAACGGTCCAGATCGATTTACTTTTAAACGAACGGTCCAGATCGATTTACTATTAAAACTTAAAGCAACGGTCCATACTGATTCACTATTCTAACTTTTAAACCAGCGATCTATATTGATTCACTATTATAACTTTTTCACCAGTGGTCCATATTGATTCACTATTATAACTTTCCACCAGTGGTCCATATTGATTCATTCAACCAACGGTCTGAAAAATTAGCACATCTCCTCATGGAATAATATTGTACCCAAATACCCGAATGCACAATACTAGAATGAATAGTAATTGGGTGAATAGTAACTCATAAATAGTAATGCATAAATAGTAACTCGTGCATAGTAACTCATGAATAGTAACTCGTGAATAGTAACTCCGACACAAAAAGTGTCCCAAATATTCGAGTGAACAATACTAGAGTGAATAGTAACTTTGGTGAATAGTAACTCCGACACAAAAAGTGTCCCAAATACTCGAGTGAATAGTAATTTTGGTGAATAGTAACCCATGAATAGTAACTCGTGAATAGTAACTTCAACACAAAAAGTGTCCCAAATACTCTAGTGAACAATACTAGAGTGAATAGTAATTTCTGTGAATAGTAACCCGTGAATAGTAACTCGTGAATAGTAACTCCGACACAAAAAGTGTCCCGAATACCCGATTGAACAACATAACCTCTAGACATCAATTATCATCGGAATAGATGTCAATTTCTACTAACACAAATAATTCCAACACAATGAAATTATCAAATTCATCTTTAATCAACACGAACTTATACATCATTAATACCATAAATCACAATATTTATCAACCAGGTTGTTCCCAGGAAAGAGGGGGCTTTTCGATAAGTATTTCTCCTTATTAGCGCGCAATTAAGTGACCAAACCTCTCCTTGACAAAACTTCTAAACATTATAAATATTGAAATTTAATAATATGAATAACTTTGTCGTCTCAATTATCGATTTAATAAAATAACATATTATGCACATGATACTGTGACAATAATCGAATCAATAATATGAGAGATATGATGCATCAATTACTGTAGCAATAATGCAGTATAATTGAGTGACTTATCACATAAGCATCAATAATCAATATTGTGTGCTACTATGCAACCACGCGTATTACTGTACTTTTACTACTGGGTAGTTCAACAGTATCAACGGTAAAACCTCCGCCGTTATTTTCATAAAATATTTTTGTCGTTTTCTAACTACGACAGTTCTTCTGTTGTGGGTCCACCAATGATTGTGTCGTCGTACAAATATTCCTCGACAAAAAGAATATTCCCCGACCAATCGAATATTATATAACAACTTGCATACTTTGTAAAATTTTCAAATACTACCCACAACTATAACAATATCTCAAATCCACACCATAATAAAAAAAAAATCGAGAAATTTAAATCTTTATTTATAAAATCTGGGGTCTCACAAAAGCCCTCTCTTTCCTGGGAACGACTTATTATTAAATATTGTGAGTTATAATATTAATGATGAATAAGTTCGTGTTGATTAAAGATGAAATTGATAGTTCCATTGTGTTGGAATTACTAGTGTTAGTGGAAATCGACATTTATTTTGATATTAATTAATGTCTGGAAGTTATACTGACCAGTCGGGTAATTAACCGGATAAATGAGTAATTAATTGCTATTAATTCATATGATTATAACTATTTGTTCACATGTGTGTACTATTGATTCACATTCTTGTACTATTAGGGGAGCTGGTGCAAGATTGATAATACTTGTATGACTAATTTAAAAATGGAGGTATAGATGGAGGTATTGATTCACATTATTTACTATTAGGGGAGGTGGTGCAAGTTTGATAATAATTGCAGGACTAAATTAAAAATGAAAGAAAAGTTGATGGTATTGTACTGTAATATTTTGATCCCCAAAACGTGCAATTATCGAAACTATATTTTCCTATATATAGAAGTTTATTCTTCCTTCATTTCTAACCAATTCACTAAAGATATAGAATAATTATTATAGAGAACAATTATAGAGAGAAAGAAGAAGAGAAGTCTGCTACCTCTCTACTCCAGTATCCAGTTTCTTTCTAAGGTAAGGGGTATTATTTCTTTCGTATTCATGAAGAGAAGCTTACATTATTCCATTCTTTATTATTACGTTGGAATAACTTTGTACATCTCAGCACCGCATATATGGTGAAATTCTTACATTATTCCATTCTTTATTATTACATTGAATAACCTATCTGCAAGCGGTCTATCGCACGCATGGTGAATTCTTCCATTATTCCATACTTTATTATTACATTGGAATATCACATGCGTGAGGATTACGCTAGACTGGTTCCATTCTTTATTATTACATTAGAATATCATATGCATGCGGATTACGCTAGACACGATTCTATTCTTTATTATTACATTGGAATAACTTTTCGTCATGATTACATCGCATGCACGGTGAATTTTACATTATTCCATTATTTATTATTCTATTGGAATATCCTCATGCATGCGCGTAATTACGCATTTACTTCGGTTCCATTCTTTATTATTCTATTGGAATAACACATACATGTGGATTATCACATGCATAGTAAATGATCCTTCGTATTCATTCCTTATTAAATTGTGGAAATGATCTGTCTACGTGGATTATCGCATGGCGGGTGAAAATCCATTTGCAGTTTCATATATTCTATGATACTCATTTGGTAAAGTTTTTGCTTCTATATTCCTTGAAATTAGTAGAATATCCTGGATATTTGCACTTTATCCGGTATCTTTTCATGAAAATATTCTTCTGAGCATTCTTGAATTTTACTCCACAAAGCAGTATCATGTTGAAAATTTGGACGTAATTGATTTCAAGATAAATTAACTTATAAATCTTTAAAATTTATTCTTGAACTTGTTTTATTGAATTATTATGTCATTGTTATCATCTTCATGCTTATATTGTGATGAAAGTCATCTTTGGCTTACGTGCATAGATGGACTTGGTATGATTATGACCGAGGATTATTCGGTATAATCATGACTGTAATATTATAAATGATGTGGTAAAAGTCCTTAGTAGCACGTAGAGTGCGATGATGGATGGCAGTTTTGGTATGATTATGACCGAGGATTATTCGGTATAGTCATGACCATTGATGATTTAATGAATATCCTTGGCCCGTAGTGCGAGGGATGACTCGATGATGTGGTTTATTTATTAAAATTTGAGTCTCAAATGATAAAAATTGATGAAAACATTTTAAATCATAGAAGATAGTAGATATCATGCTCTACTTGACTCTTCTAATGGATTATTTATTCCGCTGCAATTAAACTTGATGTCTATTGTATTTTATCAGTTTAACATTGTTGAAGACTAATGATAATTTATTCTGCATTATGTTAGTCATAATATTTCTTACTGAGCTAGTTGAGCTCACCCTTTTGCTTTCATTATTCTCTTCAGGAAATGAAAACGTAGCCGGGACTAGTTGGGGAACGGAGTGATGGTCCGAGATGGTGTATTAGTAGTCCTCATTATTCTATAAAATAGTGTGACAATAAATGTAATGAGGACTCTATTTGAGAGTGGATATTGTCTAGAAGGCAACATTCCTGTTTAAACTCTCAGCTATGTTTTGTCGTAAATTACACGACTGTTGTATAATTAAGTTTGTATTTGTATTCTGTACAATGTTTTTGGCGACTCAAGATGGGTGATGTATACCTGTTTTGGGGGTGTCACAGATATCATGACTAAAGATAATTAAATTATCAATAGCTTTCGTCAGTAATAAATCAGAGATTTAGAACATATGATAGATGATAAAACTTTTCAACCATAGTTGTAGTGGAATGAGCAATCTATTAGAAGAGTCAAATAGACCATAAAGTCTATTATCTTCTCCTTGTTAAAAGTCCACCAACAATGTTTTATCCCTGTAATATCAATCCACAATTCCTGTCCACATTCACGTGAATAACTCATAATCATAATTGTGGTTCTAAATTCCTCTTCTCATCCAGGACGAAGATAATTTACATCACCTGTCTTTACCTGAAACATCAAAGATCATGGTTATACCAAATCACAGTTCCTGTTCATAATCATACTAATAAATTCATCTTTACACTACGGGCCAAAGATGTTCATTAACAGTTCATATTTGCACTACATGCCAAAGATATTCAGTGATAGGTCATCTTTACACTACGACCAAAGATATTCAATAACATGTCATCTTTGCACCACAGGCCAAAGATATTCAACAATAATTCATCTTTGCACTACAGACCAAAGATATTAATATCTCAAAGAAATACATAATCATTTCAGAATTTATATAAACCATAATTATAACCATGTTGATCAATTCACCTTTGCACTTAAGCTAAAAATATTCAATTGTAAATTTAATGGTCATGATCATACCAGTCAACGATTCAACTTTCCACTACTGGCCAAAGAGAACTCATAGTCACAATTATACCAATAATCTACCCATCTTTACACTTAAGTTAAACAGAAATTTCTTCACTAGGGTTATAAAAATGTTATATATGATAATAAAAATAATATGATCAAAACATGAATTTAATTTCAAGAGCAATATTCATAAATCAACGATAATTTGGTCAGAAAAAGAAACCAATTTTGTCGTGAATAGTATCCCGTGAATAGTAACTCATGAATAGTAACTTATGAATAGTAACTCGTGAATAGTACTCCATATTCGTACATAGTACTGTATACGTAAATAGTGTCATATACGTAAATAGTGCCATATACATGAATCTTTATAGATATACATAAATAATGTCGATATCGTGAATAGTAACCCAAAATTTAAAAGATAAAGTTTCACAATAAAATCCATATCAATATTTATAACACCTTAATCCAAATTAAATGTTATAAATCACTTAATAATCTCATAATCTAATATCATTAATATTACAATAATATTTTAATCATTTCTTAAACTTATAAATAATTTATTTTAATTATTTACACTTTATTAATTAATGCATTTAATCATCCTAAAAAGCCAAACTCATAAGATTTCATCACCAATAACCAAAACCCTCATCAAAAATCTGCATATACCTCATATAGGATTCTCAAGCCATAAAATCATATTTTCCAATTTTCTTACTTCACATAACATATTTAATTCATTTACTCATAACTAATCCATTTTCATGAAAAATACCAAATCAGTCCCAGAAAATTTTCTTTTCTGGGATTTAGCAGAATATAGTCCCATATTGAACATATATTTTTCTCAAAATTTTTAAAATTCATTTACTATTTTTCATATGGCCAAAACTACCGAATATTTAGATATTTATCATAAACTGTACTTTTGTCCAAAAATTCTGAAATTTACAGAGTATACTTCTGTTATATACATGTACTCCCAATAAAAAGTTCACCAATTTTGGAGTTAACCACAAGGAGTTATAAGGGTTTACTTTTAAAATAGTCTTTTCCCATAAAATTTATAACTCTTAATCTATAAATCCAAATATTACCATTTTTGGACACAATCTAGAAAACTCATCAAATTATCATTTCAAATTTTTTTAGAATTTTTGAAGGTCAGAAAAATTACGAAACTGAAAAACATAATAACCCTTACAATCCCTTACCAATATAATGACAATATCCCATACAATCCCTTACCTCAAAAGAGCAGTACTCCTGACTGGAATATCGGATATGACGCTAAAGAAAATTTGCACTGATTAGCAACTCTCAAAGTATCAAAATACTCATAAAAATACGCTTGATAATATAGGGAGAGAAAACTTATGTTTCTGGTGTGATTTTTAATTCTAACTTAGCCCTCTATTTATAGGAAAATGTTAGCACGCCGAAGCAGACTTGACCTGCTACCTAATAGCTTTACCTGCTACTATTGTCACCAACCACATTTGAAATTCAATTTGGGCACATTTCTCACCAACCAAAAGTGGGGCCCACAAAATCTAGAATTTTTCAAAATGTTTTATCATTTAAACAATAATCAGAAACTTTAATAATTCATAATAAATAGCCCTTTATCAGAAAAATATGAATTATATGTCCATTCTATAGGAAATCAAATTCTCTACAACTTTGTAGAAGAAAGTTTTTCCAAATTCCAAACAGAAAATGTCTGAAATCCACATACGGATGATTTTTAATACCTCCATTCCGACAAAATACTAATAAAACACCTCAGCTTTAATTCCTTCATTTACAACCACACGTATTATTGTATTTTAACTACCAGGTATTCCAACAGTGTTAACGGTAACTACGCCGTTATTTATAAAAACTCAAACTTGTCATTTTCTTCATCCGACGTTATTCTGTTATGGGGCCCACCACTACAAGAAAACTGCCTATTTTCGACTAACGTATCCTCGACGGATTAAATTCGATCGAAATAGGATTACGTCTGAGGGAATAATGTGTCAGATATAAGTCTCTCAGAAATACATTAATTAGGACGGAATTCAGTCGAACTTAGTCCTCCCCAGTTGGCGCCAAGTTTGGCGCCACCGCGAAAAGTAATTTCGACGAAAAAACATTAATTCCGAGGGACTTTTCGTCGAACTTAAACTATTTTTGAGAGACGTATGTCCGACGGACATTCCGTCGGAGATAAAAAATAAAAACCTTTCACCTTCTGCCTTTTCATTTCGGACGCTTTCGTTTAATTTATCTCTCTCACCTCCTCGATCTCATCCTCACCGCTTCCCCACCCTCTCTCATTCTCTCGGTCACCGATCTCCTTCCTCTCTCATCCTCCCCACCCCACCCATCCGGCCACCGCCATTCCCCGCCACCCTTTTTCCCCGCCACCGCATACCTTTTCCTCTCTCTTTCTCTCTCTTCACCACTCTCACTTTTCATTACTTAGGCCACCTTCCACACAACAACATCGCTGTTGACGACCCTCCCTTACGCAGTCGACGTCGACGACTCGTGTTCTGGCCGGGTTGGACTCTACTTTCTCCTTCTCCTCCTTTAACCGGTTTTCAAACTAGCTAAGGCCTAAGGTTAGTAATGGTTTATTTGTATAATTAGGTATAATTTCCCATTTATATTGTGCATATTACACTGAAATTGGTACTATATATATATATATTTATATATTGATGATAATTACTGCTACTATATATATTTCGGATTCATTGCTGAAATTGGGACTTAAGTGTTAATTGTCAATATAAGGGTTATTATTTGTGTTCTTACTTAAATGGGTTATTTGTGTTACGTCGAAAATGGGTTATATCTATTTGTGTTCTCTTTGAAATTATAAGGGTTATTATTTGTGTTAATTGCCTAACTGTTGTGAAAATTGGGTTGTCGAAATTGTGTTACGCTTAATCATTATGCAAACTAGCATGTAAAATTGGGATTGCGACTTATGTTATAACTTCTGTTTAGTGTATAGTATCGGTAAATGTTTCAATTTGTTTTTCGTATGCAATTACAGGTTTTATTACATGATATTTACGATGGAATTTAAATTTGAATTTACATCGTAAGTCTTCAATTACAAATTTTATAGGCCCATGTAACTATTTAAATATGTTACTTAATTAATTTTCCAATACTAAAATAACCTAGTTTATAGTAATATTTACTTAGTTTTGTACTACTAAATAAAATAAAATAATATTATAAATAATATAAACATAAATAAAATAATATAAGATAATATAATATAAAATAAAATAATAAAATTAAATAACATAAGATAAGATAATTTAAGATAAAATGCAATGCAATGAAATAAAATAAAATAATTAAATTAAAATAAAATAATTGTTCCTAAATGAAATAACTTAAATTATATCTAATAAATAAATAAAATACATTAAATAAAATAAAATAATATAATATAATATGAGTAATAATAAGATAAAATAAAATAAAATACAAAATAATAATAATAAATTATAATAATTTAAATTTAATATAATATAATGAAAAAATAAATAAAATTTAATTTAATAAATAAATTTAATTTAATAAAAAATATTTTAAAATATATAATATAATACAAATAAAATACAATCCAATAAAATATAAAATAAAATAAAAATAATAGAATAAAATATAATTTAATTTAATTTAATTAAAATAATTTAAATTAAATTTAATAACAAATTTAGTTAAAAATTTTAAAAACTATATAATATAATACAAGATAAATTAATTAGAAACCCGTTTGACAAGTAGGAGTGAATGTTGAACAGTACGTAGTCTCTATGGATTCCAAATAACAATTCTCATAAACTAAGTACCACTTACTTAGTTTATCATTAATTAGCAAAATAAATTAAGTAGCTAGGAGTGAATGTCGAACAGTAGTAGTCTCTATAGATTCCAAATAACAATTCTCATAAACTAAGTACCACTTACTTAGTTTATCATTCTCAAAATAAACTAAGTAGGTAGGAGTGAATGTCGAACAGTAATCTCTATAGATTTCAAATAACAATTCTCATAAACTAAGTACCACTTACTTAGTTTATCATTGGCAAAATAAACTAAGTAGCATTTGCTTAGTTTGCCACAATTTTTAATTTATAAATGCAATAATACTCTCCCTACATATATGTACTCTTTCTTGTATGCAGGTTTCGACATAGCAGTTGCAGCTAATAGTACTCCAACCAGTTCCTCGGCAACAATTAAAAAAAAAGGGTCGTAGTTCCTGTTTGTGTCCTATAATCGAATAATAAAGGTAATTGAATTACTGCAGACATTCCTCACTGTTCCATCATAATAGATGGCAACATCCGGAAGGAGTGCCAGTAAGTTGTTAAACAAAGTTCTAGGTTAAGCAACCCTCTAAATGAGCGAACGATCACTTCTCTCATAGGATTGAATCATCTCCCCATATGGGTCCAATCCATGATATAAACAGCTTCTCACCACTCCGAATTCCTCAGATGGGTAGTTCTCACAGAACATCTCGATCACCTCTTGTATGAAAACTATCCATTTGAGGAATTCGGAGTGTTGAGAAGCTGTCTATATCATGGATTGGACCCATATTGGGAGATGATTCATTCCTAGCAGAGAAGTGATTGTTTGTTCATCTAGAGGTTTTCTTAAGTTTAAACTTTGTTCAATAGCTTAATGGAACTCTTTCGGGATGTTGTCATTTCTTATGATGGAACAGTGAGGAATGTTTGCAGTAATTGAATTAACTTTATTATTCGAGTATAGGACACAACAGAACTACTCCCCTTTTTCCCTTCTTGACTTCAAGTAGAGATTCCACATAACAATTCTCATAAACTAAGTAGCATTTGTGTAGTTTGCCACAATTTTCAATAAACTAAGTAGCATTTTCAATTATATATGTACTATACTTTGAAACTTAGAAACCCATTTGACATACACTCAATAGGGGATTAATCTCAGCTTATTGTGTTGGGGTTTTAGATTTCTTGAACAAAGTACTAGAACATACGGATGATCCGCACGGGAAGATGCAATGCCCGTGTGTCAAGTGTGTAAATCTGATTTGGAAGAAAGTCGACGAGATTAAATTTGACTTATTTTCTCATGGATTTGTGGATGGGTACTTCGTATGGACTCATCACGGGGAATCAGAAGTGATTGAAAATATTGTGGACCAACTAATTCCACGGGATTCATACGTCGAAAACTATGATCCAGTTGAGATGTTGGTCAATGCTTATGGCCCTACTACTATTGACTGGGCTGAATATGAACCTTCTTCAAGTAGTTTGAAGCAAGTGCCAAATGATACAGCTGCTGCCTTTTACAAGTTTCTATCTGAATCTGGGGTCACGTTGCATCCGGGAAATGATACGAACACCAAGCTTTCTGCAGTGACGAAGCTCTTACACTTCAAAAATGAGCACGACTGTAGTGAGAGAGGTTTCAACGATTTGCTAGCTATAATTGGTCAGTTTTTACCCAAGGATCATACTCTTCCTGCGAATTTTTACGAAGTGAAGAAGATGGTCAAGGGGTTAAATATGGGGTATTAGAAAATCTATGCTTGTGAGCAGGATTGCATGTTATACTATGGGGAGGACAGATATAAGGAATAGTGTGATATATGCAGCTTATCGCGCTACAAGGTTACAAAACGTGGGGGGAAGGAGAAACATGTTCCCAGGAAAATCTTACGGTACTTTCCACTTGAGCTGAGACTTCAGCGGCTATTCATGTCGTCTCATCTACCTCAACATATGAGTTGGCATCGAACAAGGGATGTAAATATGCAGTCACCGACTCACCCAGCGGATGGAGGTGAATGGAAGAGATTTGATGTAAATTATCCTGAGTTTGCGGAAGAAGTTAAGAATCTTAGGCTTGGTATGGCTACTGATAGCTTTTGCCCTTTTAATAATTTTAGCCAGCCGTACTCAGTTTGGCCAGTCATTATGGTCACTTATAATCTTCCACCGGCAATGTGCATGAAGGATCCGTATTTTTTTTTGACTTTACTCATTCCGGGGGATAAAAGTCCTACAAAAGACCTTAATGTGTACCTTCGACCGTTAGTGGATGAACTAAAGATGTTGTGGGAGACAGGGGTTCAGAGGTATGATAAATCGATATGCGAGAATTTTGAGGCAGCCCTGTTATGGACTATCACTGACTTTTCGGCTCTTGGGATGGTTAGTGGTTGGTCAACTCACGAGAAGCTGTCCTGTCCAGTGTGTATGGGGGATGTGCAAGGCAACCAGTTGCAGCATGGGCGGAAATGTAGTTTCTTTGGAACTGCTCGTAGATTTTTGCCTCTTGATCACAATTACAAAAAGATGTCTGCACAGTTCAACAGAAAGATAGAGAAGAAGGGGGTTGTCGGTCGGTTGTCGGGTAGTGAGGTCTTGGACTGGTTGAATCAACTTGATTTTCCTTTTTCGGGGAAGGAACACTGTAAATTGAGAGCAGTCGGGTACGGGAAGACTCATAATTGGACACACTTGCCTATATGGTTTGAGTTGTCGTATTGGGGAACACTTTCAGTTCGTCATTGTATAGGTGTCATGCATACCAAAAAGAATGTTTTCGAGAACTTGTTTTCCTGGTTGCATCGTGAATGGGTACAGATTTAGAGTCGATAACTTGCATGAACTCACATCAGTCAATTCTGGGGTTGTGGTGTTAGGAAGCTGCTACCAAGATTCTGAGTCCAATTACTATGGTCGTTTATAGGATGTAGTTGTGCTCAATTATCACGGCGGCAAAAAGGTAGTTACATTTAAGTGTAGCTGGTTTGATATTGAAAAGGGGGTTAAAGTTGATCGTAATAGAATCACAACCATGGATATCAAGTCAGTGTTAAAGTCTGATGACGTGTATGTGTTAGCAAGTCAAGTGACTCAAGTGTATTACGCTCCTAATGTCGTAAATACTCGAAGCCCACGATACGATGAGTCACTACTAAAACACGCTTCATTTAATCTTGATAACATGTTTGGTATGGATGAGGCGTTGCAAGAAGATGTGAGCAACCCATTGGTAGTGAGTGTTCCATCTTTGAAGATGTGGTGAGATCTTGATGTCATTGACGTACTAACGATGAGGATGTCGAGGCCAACGTACACATGAATGATTATGTAGTCGTTGAGGATGATAACGATGACGAAACTGATCTCGAAACTTAGGATGAGGAAGATACCGAATCCGAGAATGATATACACGTTGATTCTGATGGGTTTGATGACGTGCGTAATTGAAAATGAGCTTTCATATTAGTACTTACCACATATTGTTAAACCTTACATATTCGTAATCTACCAATTTTGTTATTGCAGTAGGATATTCATGGCTAGACATAGCGGTGGAGGTCGTCGAGGTGGTGGGCGATTCGGTACTGGAGACGGTAGCCACAATGGAGGCTAACTAGGATTTAAATATATCTCAAGCTGTATTAATTACCATGATTATTGAAGTACTATGTTAAATTCAATTATTACAGATGCACCTCGTCGACGACACTAAGGGACGAACCTCGGTATCTTTGGTCGTCTCACTATGTGATGACTTCACTTACGATGCTAAATGGGATGTCGTTTTCCCAAAATAATAAGTTAATATATTTATACTATTTCTATCAGTTATTGTAAAACACAATTCATATAACACATACTGTGATACTTTTTCTGTAGTATACTAGACCCGGTGGCTAAACACACTCTACATGCGATTTGTTTGACGCATCTCCCGAGAAGGTGCTTGCGGTTCAGTCAGTATGCGCGGTATAATGCCACTTTTATGCAGACCGTCTTGCGGGAGTTCCATGTAAGTTAAGCATATTATCACTACATAGTTGTATTGGGATAACGAAATCAATTGTTCTTAATTTTAAATAATCTTTTGTTATAGGTTTATTATCGATTTGACCCGAGCATCTCTCAGTCAGCTGGCGATGATGTGATTTAGCATCACGTCACTGCGAATTACTCGGATGGTCAGATGAGATGCGACGAAAAGCTTTGAAGCGATTGTGGACCAAATTTCGACCACCATCGAGAAACATCGGCCCAGATAGTCTCTCGATTTAGCCTGGAGGCTATGTAGCTGCGATTTGGGAGGTCAATGACTTCAAGAAAAAGTTTGAGCAGGCGAAGAAGAACCGTGGTCATCTCCGGATAGTACACACCACTGGTTCTCAGTCGTTCAAGGAGGCAAAGACGGTAAGTGCGTTGTATTTAGTTATTTATGTGTCAAGTTCTCACATAAATACTTAAGACCTATTTTATGAATGTTTGTATTAGGAATTGGGGAGGATCTTGGGCTGAGATCCTACCATGCTAGAGTTTTAGGATCGAGCCCACACGCCTAAGGACGTACGTGCTTTGTCTCAGGCAGCTTTAGCTATACGGGTAAAACTCATCTTACTATTTAGCTTTTAATAATATTCAATCGTAAATAAAATGATATAATTAACATACGATATCTGGAATACATTACTGAGACCGATTTCGAAAGCTTGGAGACGGCGTATAAATGAAGCTAGAGACTATTAGGAGGGGTTCTGAGCCATTAGATTCCGCCACCCCTCTTCCCGATATTGTATTAGATCGGGATGAGGAGATGAGACTATGGGTCGCATCTCAGGATCCCCTACAAGCAAAGATGACAGCGGATATCGAGTGTTGGAGTCCGCCGAGGATACCCGCATATACACTTTCTTGAGGTAATATTTTTTATATTTCATGAAATTATCCGAATTTATCACATTATATAAATTATTATTAGTAATCGAATTTGTATCTCTTTATAGGCTCCAGCCAGCGCCAACGTCAGAGAGCACATGTCGGACCATCTCATAAGAGCACTGGCTTGGATGACGATATCTTCCGGCGGCTGATAGGGGCCATGTCGGATAGGTTCCATACCGATCCAGTCTTTCGACATCAGCAGTTACCTTCCAGTTCTCGTCTTCACCAGATTGCTCAGGATATTATAGCGAGGGCCTCGTAGAGAAATGAGATTACCTCGGGAGGCGATTCGACGCTTGAGCGTCGAGATGCTCGGATGGTGATTACCCTCTTGGAGGAGGCTTTTCGTCGCCCCACACTACTCGTGTATTCTTATTGTTTATGTTTTTCAATTAAGGCTAGTTTGTTAATTCTCACATATATATATATATATATATATATATATATATATATATATATATATATATCTGGACTAATGATTATATTTTGATTCTATCAACAGGGTGATGCGATGGCGGCGGTGGTGATGATGATGATGGCGGAACACGAGGTGATTTCCACACACGCAGAGGCGGCGTTGCTCACCTCCTTACCATGATGATACTTTTACTAGTTTATAGTTCCTTTATATATATTCATGTTATTGTAGAACTTTTGTATATATTGTATTGTCTAATTGCGTCAGTACAACTATTATAAATTATATTGTTTAACATTTATGGAACATTAGCTTATATTTGTAATTGGTTAGCTTATAATACATTTTGGTGTATATTTGAATGTGAATGTGAATGATAATGAGTTGAAGATTACGTTTTAGTGCTACGTTGCATATTTGAATGTGAGATACAGGTTTATATTATTGTGTATTGGGTTATGACAGGTTACAGGTACATTAATGGGTTTAAACACCTGGAAACTGAACTTTTAAAATTTGTATTTAAAAAAAAATTAGTTAGTTCCGACGGAATAGGGTAAGTTCGACGGAACGTCCCTCAGATTTAACAAATAAGCAATTTTTTATAAATGGCATTATGGCCTAATTTTCAGTCAAACATACATTACCTTCGACGGAACATGACCGTCATAACAACGCTATCTCCGATGCAACTTTCGTCAAAGATAATAAGTAGACACTTTTAATAAATATATGATTATTTTAGTTTTCAGTCAGAAATAGACTATTTCCGAGGGATTGAATCAAATTTAATAATCTATGTTATATCCAACTTAAAAGTTTCATTCTATATATTCTCGTCGAAGATAGTTCATGTTCGATTTAACTTCGTCGAAATACGTCTGGTCAGGATAATGAAATTCCGACAAAATTTGTGACGGATTTTATTTTCGACGCGATTATTTACGACTGAATATCTAACGGATATTTTCGTCGGACATAATATATTTTCAACGTAATAGTCTTATGTCTGATGGATATTTCTGACGGAATTAGCCAATTTTCTTGTAGTGCACAAAATGGGTCGCTACTTGGCCGCATTTAATATTCCCAAACAACAAAAAATATTCCATGACCAAACAAATATTCCCCGACAATAATAAGTATTTTATAACTACTTGCTTATTTTGCAAAATTTATATATATCACCCTTAACTTTAAACTTTTATCAATTTAACCATTTACTGAATAATAATTATAAGAAAAATTGAATACTTTTATTTCATAAAATTCGGGGTCTTACATATTAACCTTGAGATTCTATCGTATATATAATTATTGTGAGACCCCAGATTTTATAAATAAAGATTTAAATTTCTCGAAATATTTTTTTGAATATTAAGGTGTGGATTTGAGATAATGTTATAGTTAGGGGTAGTATTTGAAAATTTTGCAAAGTATGCAAGTTGTTAAATAATATTCGATTGGTCGGGGAATATTCTATTTGTTGAGGAATATTCGTACGACGACACAATCATTGGTGGACCCACAACAGAAGAACTGTCGTAGTTAGAAAATGACAAAAATATTTTATGAAAATAACGGCGGAGGTTTTACTGGTTGATACTATTGAACTACCCTTAGTAAAGTAATGCGATGTCTGGCGCTGGTTGCATAGTAGCACACGGTATTGATTATCGAGGCTTATGTGATAAGTCACTCGGTTATACTATATTATTATACTACGATAATTCTTCGCATCATATCTCTCATATTATTGATTCAATTATTGTCACAGTATTATGTGCATAATATGTTATTTTATTAAATCAATAATTGAGATGACAAAGTTATTCATAATATTAAATTGCAATATTTATAATGTCTAGAATTTCTGTCAAGGAGAGGTTTGGTCACCTAATTGTGCGCCAATAGAGAGAAATCCTTATTAGAAAGCCCCCTCTTTCCTGGGAACGACCTGGTTATTAAATATTGTGAGTTATGATATTAAGGATGGATAAGTTCGTGTTGATTAAAGATGAATTTGATAATTTCATCGTGTTGGAATTATTTGTGTTAGTAGAAATTGACATCTATTCCGATGATAATTGATGTCTAGAGGTTATGTTGTTCAATCGGGTATTCGGGACACTTTTTGTGTTGGAGTTACTATTCATGAGTTACTATTCACGGGTTACTACTCACCGAAATTACTATTCACTCTAATATTGTTCACTAGAGTATTTAGAACACTTTTTGTGTCAGAGTTACTATTCACCGAAATTACTATTCACTCTAGTATTGTTCACTCGAGTATTTGGGACACTTTTTGTGTCCGAGTTACTATTCACGAGTTACTATTCATGAGTTACTATTCATGAGTTACTATTTATGAGTTACTATTCATGAGTTACTATTCACCCAGTTACTATTCATTCTATTATTGTGCATTCGGGTATTTGGGTACAATATTATTCCATGAAGAGATGGGCTAATTTTTCAGACCATTGGTTGAATGAATTAATATAGACTGCTGGTGGAAAGTTATAATAGTGAATCAATATGGTCATTTGGTTTAAAGTTTTAATAGTAAATCAGCATGAATGACCGTCGCTTTAAGTTTTAATAGTAAATCGATCTGGATCGTTCATTTAAAAGTAGATCGATCTGGACCGTTCATGAATTAGTTACTATTCATTCCATTTTTCTATAAATAAAGCTCATTCCTTCATTATTTCTTACGAATTCAATTGAAACTACAGAGAAAATTATGAGAGAGAATTATAGAGAGAAGTTATAGAGAAAATCTATAGAGAAAGAAAAGAAGAAGAGATTCGCTACTTCACTACTTCTATATCTAGTTCTTTTACTTAGGTAGGGGTGTTATCCTTTCTTATTCATGAAGAGAACTTATGTTATTCCATTCTTTATTATTACATTGAATAACTTTTGTATACGCCAGATACCCTATACATAACTTCGTATAAGTGGCATACCCTATACTTGGTGAAGTCTGTTGTTATTCAATTCTTTATCATTCTCATTGGAATAACTCAGATCTGCCAGCATACCCTATACATAACCTTTGTATAAGTGGCATACCCTATACTTTGTGAAGTCATGTTGTTATTCAATTCTTTATCATTCTGTTTGAATAACTCAGATATCGCGACATACCTTATACATAACCTCAGATAAGTGGCATACCTATACTTGGTGAAGTCTGTTGTTATTCAATTCTTTATTATTCTCATTGGAATAACCAAGATGTGCACAGTTTACCTATATTTGGTGGAATGACTTTTGTATATGCGGTTTACCCAATACTTGGTGATCTTCTTATGTTATTCCATTCTTTATTATTATGTTAAAATAACTTTGTTTATCTGAAGTACCGCATACTTGGTGAAATTCTTTTATTATTCCGTTCTTTATTATTCGTGAATATCCTGTCTTATTGAATTTTACGACACCGTTCCATATTTATTAATCTGCATTTATTATTCTCATGGGAATAACACATGCATCATGGTCTCTATCGCATGCATGGTGAATCATACATTATTCTATTCTATATTATTACATTGGAATAACTCATCATGTGGATTGCCACATGCATGGTGAATGATCCTTTGTATTCATTCCTTGTTAAATTGTGAAAATGATCAGATATCGTGGATTACTGCGTGGCGGTGAAAATCCATTTGTAGTTTCCTATATTCTTTATTATACTCGGTTGGTTAAAGTTTTGACTTCTATACTCCATGAAATTAGTGGAATATCCTTGATATTTAAACTTCATCCAAAGATGTCATTTCATGGAAATATTCTTCTGAGCATTCTAAAATTTTACTTTACAACGAAGTATCATGTTGACAATTTGGACGTTATTGGTTCCTGGACAAATTAATTCTTGAACTTGTTTTATTGAATTATTATGTTATTGTCATCATCCTCATGTTATATTATGTTGAAAGTCATCTTTGGCTAACGTGCATAGATGGACTTAGTATAATTATGACCAGGGATCATTCGGTATAATCATGACCTGTTATAAATAATGTGATAAAAGTCCTCAGTGGCCTGTAATGCATTGATGAATAGTTTTTGGTATAGGGATAATATGTGACATGCTAATTAACCCTTGTTTTGTGACAGTGTTTGAGAATGGCATCTGAAAATGCTGAGATAAGCAATGAAGCACATGAGAGTGTTGATTCAGCTCAAGCAAAAGGTAACGACCAACAACACGATAATAATCATACTGGTGGCAACGGCTATCGGAACAATGATAACCATCGTGGGGGAAATTATCATGCCAAGAATGGTAACCACTTCGGTGGTAATCATGGCAAAGATAATAGAAGTGAAAATTACAAGAAGAGAAAGTCATTTAGCCCAATTTTGTCGTGCACCAAAGTCAAGTCCAGCTGGGACGGTGGCACCAAAGGAGGATATGGACAAAACAAAGTCATTGGTTTTAGGAAGAGCGTTTTTCATGACTTCTCAAAAAGCGAGTAAACCGGATTTAAATTAGCACTCAAGTTAGTTAATTATAAATTCTTCTTGAAGTCTATACCTTATTAGATATCGGTTCTACCCATTCTTTTATCTCTCTTGCTTGTGTTCAACGTTTAAATTTGACTCTAGAGAAGTTAGACTATGACCTATCGGTTGAAACTCCGTTAGGAGAAACCTTCATTTCATGTGCTATCCAAGTCTTGGATGAGAGTCACAGTTTTGAATGATATTTTTATTATTAATAAATTTCCTGACGTATTCTTGAAGACTTCTTAAACTACCCCTAGAGAATGAAATCGAATTTTGTATTGACCCCAGTACAAAACTCATTTCTAAAACCCTCAAATATTTCATCAACTAAAAGGATCTGGTTACGTTGATTATAATGAGAGTCATAATAAAAGCGTTGGACTAATGAAAATCATGGGTATATGTGGTATTAGTAAGTGTTATGATGAGTTATGTTGGTTATTATGTGAAAACATGAAACTTTCTTAGAAATCACAAAGGGTTGAAAAATCAGATTTTGGTAAAAACGTAACATGAAATTCAATTGATCATATCTCCTATTATATTTTGAATTTTTGAGTGTGGTCAAGTCCTAGAGTAAGATCTTTGAGTTAACTAACTAATCCAAGTGAAATCACTGAAAAAAGGTGTTGTAGATTTTTGTGTGGACTGATTTTAGCAAAGGAGTCAAAACTTTAAAATGTCCAAAAAGCTGCTGCCACGTTTTTGTAAGGGCTTCAAAATGAGCTCATTCCGACTTAAAATGAGCAAGTTATGACCATTTCAATATTTAGGTTTTTCTGATGAAAAACGCTATAACCGGAGTTCTACAACTCCGATGACCATGAAATTTAAACTGGAGGCTCACATTAACATGTGTAAGGTCCTGCCAAGATTTGGGGATTTATGGAGTTAAACTTGAGGTAGCTAAATTCTTAAGGAATTAATTAAAAATTTATTTTTGAAAAATAGTAAATGAATTTTAAAAATTCTGAGAAAAATATATTTTCATTATGGGACTATATTATGCTAAATCCCAGAAAAGAAGTATTTTTGGAACTGATTTGGTATTTTTCATGAAAATGATCTAGTTATGAGTAAATGAGTTAAATATGTTATGTGAAGTAACAAAATTAGAAAATAGGATTTTATGGCTAGGGAATCCTATATAGAGTATATACATATTTTTTGATGAGGGATTTGATCATTGGTGATGATATCTTATGAGTATGACATTTTGAATGATTAAATGCATTATATGGTAAAGCGTAAACAATTGAAATAAATTGTTTATAAGTTTAAGAAGTGATTAAAATATTGTTATAATATTAATGATATTAGATAATGAGATTATTAAGTGATTGATAACATTGGGATATTCTTGAACCCTAGATAAATTATATTATAAATGTTTAATATTTATCCTTTGTCTCATTTGATTGATTCTTTATATCATTATCCTCATGCTTATATTGTGTTGAAAGTCATCTGTGGCTTACGTGCATAGATGGACTTGGTATGATTATGACCAGGGATTGTTCGGTATAATCATGACCATAATTGAAAACACGATTATCTTTGTACGTGGTCGTGGATAATTTGTGGTCGTGATACTAAAGAATATCCTTGGCCTGTAGTGCAGGGATGATTCGACGATGTGGATTAATTATTGAGCTGAGTCTCAGCAATGAAATATTAATTCATGGATGTGGTAAAAGTCATCTTTGGTCGTAGTGCATAGATGGACTTGGTATGATTATGACCAGGGATTATTCGGTATAATCATGACCGTAATTGAAAACACGAATATCTTTGGCCCGTAGTGCATGGATAATTCGCGGTCGTGATACTATTAAGCTAAGTCTCAGTATTATTGGTTTTACAGTTGTATATCTTTGGCCTATAATGCAAAGATAAACTGTTGATTATTGGTTATACAGTTGGCCTGTAGTGCAAAGATGAATTGTTAATGAATATCTTTGGCCGGATTGCAAAGATAAATTTAATATTTTCAACGATAAAGGTATTCAAGGTATCCTCACCTCTTTATCATACCAGGTACGTACGTAAATTTCGAGGGCGAAATTCCATAAGGAGGGGAGATTGTGAGACCCCAGATTTTATAAATAAAGATTTAAATTTCTCGAAATATTTTTTTGAATATTAAGGTGTGGATTTGAGATAATGTTATAGTTGGGGGTAGTATTTGAAAATTTTGCAAAGTATGCAAGTTGTTATATAATATTCGATTGGTCGGGGAATATTCTTTATGTCGGGAAATATTTGTACGACGACATAATCATTGTTGGGCCCACAACAGAAGAACTGTCATAGTTAGAAAATGACAAAAATATTTTATGAAAATAATTGGCGGAGGTTTTACTGGTTGATCTTGTTGAACTACCCTAGTAAAAAAATACGATGTCTGGCGTGGTTGCGTAGTAGCACACCAGTATTGATTATTGAGGCTTATGTGATAAGTCACTCCGGTTATCTTTGCATTATTACTTTCTGATAATTCTTTGCATCATATCTCTCATATTATTGATTCGATTATTGTCACAGTATTATTTGCATAATATGTTATTTTATTAAATCAATAATTGAGACGACAAAGTTATTCATAATATTAAATTACAATATTTATAATGTCTTGAAGTTCTGTCAAGGAGAGGTTTGGTCACCTAATTGCGCGCCAATAGGGAGAAATCCTTATTGAAAAGCCCCCTCTTTCCTGGGAATGATCTGGCTGTTAAATATTGTGAGTTATGATATTAATGATGGATAAGTTCGTGTTGATTAAAGATGAATTTGATAATTTCATTGTGTTGGAATTATTTGTGTTAGTAGAAATTGACATCTATTCCGATGATAATTGATGTCTAGAGGTTATGTTGTTCAATCAGATATTCGGGACACTTTTTGTGTCGGAGTTACTATTCACGAGTTACTATTCACGAGTTATTATTCACGGGTTACAATTCACTGAAATTACTATTCACTCTAGTATTGTTCACTAGAGTATTTGGAACACTTTTGTGTCGGAATTACTATTCACCAAAATTACTATTCACTCTAGTATTGTTCACTCGAGTATTTGGGACACTTTTTATGTCGGAGTTACTATTCACGAGTTACTATTCATGAGTTACTATTCACGAGTTACTATTTATGAGTTACTATTCACGAGTTACTATTCACCCAGTTACTATTCATTCTATTATTGTGCATTCGGGTATTTGGGTACAATATTATTCCATGAAGAGATGTGCTAATTTTTCAGACCGTTGGTTGAATGAATTAATATGGACCGCTGGTGGAAAGTTATAATAGTGAATCAATATGGGTCGCTGGTTTAAAGTTTTAATAGTAAATCAGTATGGACCGTCTCTTTAAGTTTTAATAGTAAATCGATCTGGATCGTTCGTTTAAAAGTAGATCGATCTGGACCGTTCATGAATTAGTTACTATTCATTCCATTTTTCTATAAATAGAAGCTCATTCCTTCATTATTTCTTACGAATTCACTGAAACTCTAGAGAGAAAAATTATAGAGAGAAATTATAGAGAGAAGTTATAGAGAGAAAATCTATAGAGAGAAAGAAGAAGAGTATTCTTCTATTTCACTACTTCTATATCCAGTTCTTTTACGGTAAGAAATTATCCTTTCTTATTCATGAAGAGAACTTACATTATTCCATTCTTTATTATTACATTGGAATAACTTTGTGTAATGCAGACATACCCTATACATAACCTCGAGATAAGTGGCATACCTATACTTGGTGAAGTCTGTTGTTATTCAATTCTTTATCATTTTGTTGGAATAACCTGTATACGTGGCATACCCTATACATAACCTGTATAAGTGGAATACCCTATACTTAGTGAAGTCTCATTGTTATTCAATTCTTTATCATTCTGCATTGAATAACTCAGATACGTGGCATACCCTATACATAACTTTTGTATAAGTGGCATACCCTATACTTGGTGAAGTCTCATTGTTATTCAATTCTTTATTATTCTATTGGAATAACTCAGATGCTTTCGGTTTACCTATACTTGGTGGAATGACCAGATATGCGGTTTACCCAATACTTGGTGATCTTCTTCATTATTCCATTCTTTATTATTATGTTGAATAACCTATTTATCTGAAGTACCGCATACTTGGTGAAATTCTTTTATTATTCATTCTTTATTATTCTGGCCGAATATCCTCATTGTTAGTGAATTTCACCGACCGGTTCCATATTTATTATTCCGCATTTATTATTCTCATTGGGAATAACTTTTATGCAGGCGATCTCTATCGCATGCATGGTGAATCCTTCATTATTCCATTCTTTATTATTACATTGGAATAACTCATGCATGTGGATTGCCACATGCATGGTGAATGATCCTTTGTATTCATTCCTTATTAAATTGTGGAAATGATCTGTATACGTGGATTACCGCATGGCGGGTGAAAATCCATTTGTAGTTTCCTATATTCTTTATTATACTCGGTTGGTTAAAGTTTTGACTTCTATACTCCATGAAATTAGTGGAATATCCTTGATATTTGCGCTTCATCCAATATCATTTCATGGAAATATTCTTCTGAGCATTCTAAAATTTTACTTTACAAAGAAGTATCATGTTGACAATTTGGACGTTATTGGTTCCTGGACAAATTAATTCTTGAACTTGTTTTATTGAATTATTATGTCATTGTCATCATCCTCATGTTATATTATGTTGAAAGTCATCTTTGGCTTACGTGCATAGATGGACTTAGTATGATTATGACCAGGGATCATTCGGTATAATCATGTCCTGTTATAAATAATGTGATAAAAGTCCTCAGTGGCCTGTAATGCATTGATGAATAGTTTTTGATATGATTATGACCAGGGTTTATTCGGTATAGTCATGACCATTGATGATTTAATGAAAATCCTTACTGTGGTACAGGGATGATTAGATGTGGTGGTTTATTTATTAAGCTGAGTCTTAGCGATAAAAATTGATGAAAACCTTTTAAAACATAAAAGATAGTAGACTTTATTCTCTACTTGACTCTTTTAATGGATTGCATATTCATTTAAGCTTAAACTCGATGTCTATTGTATATTATCGGTTTAACATTGTTGAAGACTAATGATAATTTATTCGTATTATCTTAGTCATAATATTTCTTCTTGGGCTAGTTGGTGACCCTTTCTTTCAATGTTCTCTTCAGGAAATGAGAATATAGCTGGGACGAGTCGGGGAAAGGAGTGATGGTCTAGAAGATAGCATTAATAGTCCTCAATATTCTGTTAAATAGTGTGACAATAAATGTAATGAGGACTCCTTGAGTATAGATATTGTCTAGATGACAATATTCCTATTAAAACTCTTAGTTTATGTATTGTCGTATGTTACACGACATTTGTATAATTAAGTTTGTATTTGTATTCTGTACCATGTATTTGGCGACTCAAGATGGGTGATGTATACCTAATTTTGGGGGTGTCACAATTATTTATATGTTTACACTAACAATATAATTGTATAAACTATAATGTGATAGTTTTTGTGTATATTAATGATATGTTGATCATTTTACATAGTCTTGTTAACGTAAAAGAGTTTAAGAAATATCTATTTTTGTCTTTATGTTGAAAGACTAATAAAATAGATGTTATCTTATTATCATGTGAAAACATAGTGAGGATTCCAACTAAACCAATTTAATTGTATTGAGAGGCTATACTAAACTAAGTTTGATATACCTTGAGATTGAATAATTTAATAATTCTTTAATAGTAGTGGTACACTACAAGTTAATTTTGATATAGCTATTATAAAGCTGAAGTACACATTCATTAGTGGGAGCCTTGTATTTGATATGCAATGCACGAGATCAGATATTACATACAGTTTTAAACTTAGTATACTAATGATTTACATTGATTTTTGTTAGATCTCTCAATGTTTTAATAGATCACATAAATGTCACTTATATTTTAGTGAGAGAAATTATAAATTTACAAGCAGGTGAATTTTCACTCAATCTTGGGTATTATTTCTTAGACGAGAAAGAAACAAATGAGTATTTTCCATTTCACAATATGGATCTAATGTTATTAATCTTCATAGTTGGTTGTGATCTTGATTAATTAAGTAAGAAAATATTCACAAGTAGGTGAATATATTTTTATATTTCCACAAGTAGGTGGATATATTATTATTCTTTGTGAAGGGTATAATTTACTTCAAGTAATACTATTGCTTTATATGATGTAGAAAGAAATTGGAATCGAAATTTGTTATTGAAACATCAAATTGTGGCCACTTCTAAAATTGTTTTGTTCATTATGTTGTGATAATGAAATTTTTTTTGTATAGGGCATATGAGATTACCTTTAAAGGTAAGTCTTTACATGTTGGTCATAGACATATTTTTGTTAGACAATTGATACAAGAAGGTATCATAATTTTTGTCTATGAGAAAGCTAAGTGACGACTTGACTTATCTTTTTACTAAGACTTTGACGAGAGCTTAGTAAGTTTAATTATTTGTGATATGGAACTTAAAGCACTTTAAGTCAGGGGTGATGGGAACTCAACCTATTCCTAGGTTACCCCTAGTTTATAAGTTCAATGAGAAAAATAAGTCACAGTTGCAGTTACTATCGATGTGGTTCCATATATAGTTTAAGATATTAACGTCTGTTGCACGACCAAGGCTGAGTTATACTCTTAACAAAGTTGTTTTGTTCTTAGCAACAGAAACACACGTGAAACACTTTGCCTATATGAACTAGAAGTGGAGTCGCTTCTTATAGAGGGTTATGGTTTACTCTCTTAAAGGTTCATGAAACAGGGTATTGCGCATGGCCATATTAGCGCAAAGCAATTGAGAATATTCACCGTGGTAGGAGGATTTTGTGTGTGTGTGTGACAATTCCGGTCATATCTTATAGAAGTAGAGGTTCAATCTACGGACACCTTCAACATGTGACTTTGAGTTGTTTACACTAAGGGAAGGTTCAATGTTCGTCACACCCTCTTTTATGCACACATGCCTTAGAGTTGTTTGATATGAAGTTGTATAGATGAAAAATAATTTTTCCAAACAAGTGGGGGATTGTTATATATTGCACCTTATTTTATACTTTTGTGACTTATTATATGTCATATTTGAGTTTGATAAAACACATCTGTGGACATAATTTAAGTAAGTATAAAAGGTGTATCTTAATGTCCTCTACGTGGAGAATAAGAGAGAATTTCATTTGATTTGTGTAGAAATTATTTGATTAGTGTCTATAGTGAAACATTTAATAAGGTACAAAATTGTTTGATAAAAACTATTTTTCTTAGTTCCATTTAATAGAAGTCTATTTTATTTTTTATTTTGGAACAAAAGAAAAATATTGAGTGTTATTTAAATTCTAATTAACCACTATATTAATACTAACTAGTATGTAACTTACATATTTAGTATTAATAAATATGGTTAAATATAGAATTAAATAGTATATTGTGTAACTTACATATATGTATATATATATATATATATGTGTGTGTGTGTGTGTGTGTGTGTGTGTGTGTGTGTGTTGATATATATACATAAGATTAGATATATGCATATGTAAGATATAAGTTTACATATAAGATTTTGCACATGAATTTTCTCTTTATTCTATCTTCTCCTATTCTTACAAACAAATAACTACTACAAAGCAGTATTCTATTGGAATTTTATATGAATTGTTATAACAGATAATTCACCAAGGCTTAACATATATCCTGGAGGTATATCGTCTGTAACATTTAGCAAACCGATCGTAATGGGGGCGATAAAGACCTTAAAGACAAGGATCACCCGTGCCATGTCTTCTACAACAATTTTGACTCTACGAAGCTACGATTTTAACAATTTGAAAGTCTAACTTTTTGGGAAATAAAATATAATTTCATAATCAAGTATATCATCAAGAATTAATTAAACTTCACTAAAGGGTGAAAAAATAAACTCACAACCAAAAACAAATCTCATATAAAGATCATATAAAGATGACACAAACTTCTCATAATGAAAGAAATAAACTCACCTAATGTGTATATACCCTAAAAAAATTGAAAGTCTCGCATTTTGGGAAATACAATATAATTTCATAATCAAATACATCATCAAGAACCAATCAAATTTCACTAAAGGATGAAGAAATAAACTCACAACCAAACAAACCTCACATAAAGAAAACTAATCAAATTTCACTAAAGGATGAAGAATCACCACCATTGGAACTAAAAATTTATACACAAAATTATCATCAACCTTTTTCTAAAATGACCATAATATCATATTAAATTCAATAAGCTTATTATTGGTAAATAACTTATTAGCAAACAACTTATTATTAGTAAAATAGCTTATTATTGGTAAACAATTTACCAATAAACTTATTATTTGTAAACATCTTATTGGTAAACGATTTATTATTGATAAACATCTTATTATTTAAACAGTTTATTAGTAAACAACTTATTATTTTAATAAAATATTGGTAAACAACTTATTATTGATAAACAACTTATTATTGGTAAACAACTTATTAGTAAGTTGTTTACCAATAAACTTATTATTAGTAAACAACTTATTATTGGTAAGCAACTTATTATTTAAATAGCTTATTGGTAAAGAATTTATTGGTAAATAACTTATTATTTAAATAGTTTATTGATAAATTAATAACTTATTAGTCCTAGTCATATTTAAATATTGACTTTTTGTTTGTCAAAACTTATCTAAATAGCTTATATGTAAATAATTTATTGTTCATCATTTTTAATGTATTAATGTTTTTAAATTATAATTATAATATATTATTATTGGTAAAGGGTATAATAAATCCAAACGATATTTTTTATTCAATACTTTAATTAATCATAAAAAAAAAATAAGCATAATATGTGATATTATTTTAAATTATCTTATAAATAATTTATAAAAAATAAATATATGACGAGGACTATTTAATATTATAAACAAACATGGCCCGACAATTTTTGGACGTGTTCGTTATGTCTTTTTTCTTTTCTAAGCCAAAACTGCCTTTTTATTCTTTCTTTTTTCTAACGTGATCACGTCATCACGCATCACCATCGCGAGGGATAGGATTAGGGTTGGTTCATGACACAAACACCTCAAAATTACTCACCTATGAATCCCTACTAATCTTTTTGTTTTAATTTTTAATTTTTAATTTTTAATTTTTAATTTTTAAATTTTAATTGAATGTTAGTTTGGAATTTATTAAGTTTAAACCTATTTAATAACCCCTGGTTGTTTAAATATTATATATTATAAATGCATCTTTATCTAATTTATCACAAAGTTTATAAGCCCTTTAAATTCACAAATAATAAATTAATATTATATATTATAGATGCATCTTTATCTAACTTAAAATTAATTAAATTCATTGAACATTACAAAATAATAAATTTTATAACTACTAGTACTTTTTAAATAATATACAATATTTCTTATCATATTAGTTAAAATATCTCAAATTGATTTTAAAAAATAAATAATAATGTTATATTTCATAACAGAGTAAGTATATATTTTACTTTTTTAATTTATAAAAGGAGTTAGTATTTCATAATTTAACTCATTTCCATGTTCATTTTAATTTTAGAAAGAGAAAGATTAATCAGATTTTAGAGAGAAAAGTGTAATCAAATTTTAGGGAACTGTTATCAGATTTTAGGGTGAGAAAATGTAATCATATTTTAGATAGAGAAAATCTAAAAATTTAAAAGTGTGTATGAAAAATTTTAGAGAGAAAGAATGTATAAAATAATAGAGATAAAAGGTGAAGGAATATAGAAATTAAATATGATAAATAATTTATTTAATTGGACCATAATAATGGTAAGGTTGAAATTTAAAACATGGGTTAACCTATATTTGACCTATAACTATATGATTTCAATCCGCATAATTCATATTAAAAATAGGTAGTATAATTTTAGTTCTTAAATAGAACCATAATCAAATTTTGTAAACTAAAATAAATCCATAATCATATATTTTTCGGTCCTAGTTCAAAGCCCAGATACAACGTGCTGGATGGGCTAACAGACTTTAATTTTTGGAACAATTATATTTTTCTATTATATTTTTAAATTTTTTTTACAACAATAGTGCTCTCATAAAATATTTACACAATTAATACATTTAAAGTTTTATTTACAAAATTAATGCATTCTTATCCCTTTAATTTAGTTGAGTGTTTTAATAGGTTCTTGAATTCAAATTCTTTCTCTCCTCCTTCTATCCCCTCCGTAGAAACAAGCTTTCGTCGATTTGACGAGCTCACAAAGACAATGCAGTATGGGTGATTATAGCTGATATGGAGTGAAATGAAATGGGTGGTTTGGATTTGAGATCTGGGGAAGTGGGTCTGAATTTCAAAGGGTTGTACAGTATGCCAGTAAAAAGTATGGATTTGTTTTTGTTTGGTTGATTAAAGATTGAACAAGTTTGAATTAGATTCATGGACCTTATCTCTTTTGCTTTAATTTGCAGTATATACAAAGTTTACTTGAATCTCAAAAAAAAGATAGTGGATAGGTAGAGTGGTGCTCCAGTTATGGGTTTAGAGAGAGATTATATGGTTGGAACTTGGACGGTTACAGAATGGACACATCTGACTATAAAATTAGCACTAAGATATGATGGGAGGTTTGTTTGTAAAGTATTGCCGGACCCCCTCACCCCCAATCCACATCTACACCTGTAATTTTTTTCATAGTACAGTTGGTAGCCAAACATTCATACCAAGGTAACCAATTCTGTGTTATTAGGTTACTAATTTATTTTTAAAAAAATCTATTATAGATTTTTTTTATTTAATAGTACAGTTGGTAAACAACAAAAACTAAAATGGTTACCTTTGTATGAAAGTTATGGCTACCAACTGCACTGAAATTTCTCTTGGTTACCCACAAAAACTAAAATGGTTACCTTTGTATAAATGTTTGGCTACTAACTGCACTAAAATTTATCTTCTTCTCCTTTTAATTCTGGACTAAATCAACCTTCGTCATAATAGCAGTTGTGACCGTAATGGATGAGGAGATCGGCATCCAGGGTGGCGGCGGAGAGATCATCGACGCAGCAGGCGCCATAGGTGACATCACTGAGGACGAAGCAGCGGTCCATGGTGGCGAATGAGGTGAGGATGTCAGAGATGACAAGTGAGTACATGAGGAGGCCTTCGGGGAACTGGAGACCGACGCACTTGGCATTGGTGGAGCGGACACGCTAGACAGATTTGTGAATTTCGAAGCTGTAGTTTGAAAAGAATTAGTAATTGCCGATAATGGCAGTTACTCCCCCATGATTTCAGCGTTTGAATGATATGAAGTGGATTTAATTTCTTCTTATTTGAAGGGTTTTCTATTTTTGTTGTGTTGGATAATATGACGTGTATTGCACTATTCTTGTTCTATTATTATTGTAATTATTTTATTAATGCACTATTCTTATAATTATTTACTATTTATTGTATATTATTGTAAAGGACCCTTGATTTTTTTTTTCTTATTTAACTTAATTGGATTATCTCATCTGTTATTTATATAGTTTCTTGACTCAACCACAAGCATACTTCGATGAATAATTGGATTGTTGTGCGTTGGGCTAAAAATGCTTATTTATTTTTTTGCACTAAAAAGTATTAAGTCCAAAACCTCAAATTTTGCGAACGGACTGGGCTATCCATAGACTTGGGCTAATGGTGGATCATCTAAGTGAAATAACTTAAAAAGTTGTTTGGTAATTAATGGATTATTTAATTAGCATTGAATGGATGAATCGATCCGTCATTCAGACGATTTAGACTGAATCGACTGAATTGTTTAGTGTTATTTTTTTAGCTGAATGGACTGCTGAATGAAGTAATTTTTTTTTATGATATTAACTATTATATTAAATAACTATTATTTTATCAAATAATTTTATTATCTTACCAAATCAAATATAAAAATATTAAAAAATAAACAAACACCGCCTAAATTTTGGCCGTCTACAACTTATTCTCATGTCAGGGAACACTGTCTCAACATATCAAAAAGTATATGTAAAAATATCAAGTTCATTACTTAGATTTAGAAAGTAAAAATTACAAACGCCACGTGCCTACAATTTGCACCTAACCTGTATGACCAATATTAGACTGCAGTAGCACTATATCAGTATATCCATCGTCAGCATATTTAATGCCATCTCTCTCTCTCACACACAACAATCTCTCTCACAAATAGAGTGCTCATAAAATACTCGTCACACTGGTCCCTTTCGCCTTTGTTTAGTAATAGAACAAAAAAGCGGCCAAACTCAAAACTATCTTTTCTTCTTCTCCGGTGTCATCTCTACTGTCCGGCGATTTCTCCGATCAAAATCCGCCGAAGGTATAACAATATGTTGAACTCTATCATTTCTCTCAGTTTTTTTTTTTGAGCTGGCGAACTTTTTATCCGTCGCTTTGATCAACCTGCTTGATCAGCCAATGCATGTTATATACAGTTGGATAATGTAACATAGATATAAATATGTCTGTTATTTAGTCTAGAATTGAGTTTTTTTTTCGACTTAAAATGTACGTATTATTAATTGATTTCCAAATGCTAGATTTTTGTAGATTGATTTGATGAGCTTTGAGCTCTGTGTTTTTTGTGGTGAATTTGCATGGTTTATGCTAATGAATGTTTAGGAGGTGTAGATTAGTTGCAGAATTGCACGAGCTGAATTGATTGTGCAGGGAGGGTTTTGATTGTTTAGCGGAGATAGCTGAATCCGGAAGTTGATATTGATCGGAAGAAATGAGTGGGAATCGCAACTTGGAAAAGGTAGAATTTGAACTCTAATTGAGTTTTCTTCATGCAATTTTTGTTACTGATTAGTATGCTACTACATGTTATTATTAATTGTGAACTTCTTGTTGTAGTTGGATATGTAACATGTTTATTCATGGTTTCTTTTTACTATTCTTTTTTATGTTACTTCAACTTGCAATTCCAATTTTTAGGGGTAATCTAATAAAAAGTGCATTGTATGAATTATATATGGGAGCTTGCTTTTTTAAGTATCTTGATTATCCATTAATCTTACTATCCTAGTATACCTATTCTATTAAGGTTAAATTTGGTGCTCTTTAATACTTGTCTAATTTTGACGCTTTACTTTTTCCGGTGCTGCTGGTGGTGTGTTAGGTATATTTAACCGTGCTGCAGTTTATATGTAGAATGGAAGTGCTTGCTTCTTGTATTGAATTTTCAAATTTGCAAGTGCTATAATTAAGTACTAATTATGTGGAACGATTTGTAGAAATTTCAATATATAAAATTTACAGACTTATTCGACAATCATTCTTTCTCCATCAATTTTTTCACAATATATTTTCTTTATTGTTAAATACCTAATCGTCATTAAATGATGTTATGGGAGCTATATCTCATGTCGTCAATTGTTTGGAATTTGTTTCAAGTTGATGACGGCATTCTTAATTGTTGATAGAGCCCTGTCGGAATACCTAATTCAAGTTGATGACGGCATTCTTAATTGTTGATAGAGCTCTGTCGGAATACCTAATTGTTTGTCTTATTATGTCATAGCATCTTACACGTGGTGAATGTTGACGAGCTTATGCATTGTAGTATCTTTCACCTGCCAGAAGATATTTGTTGACCCCTACCCTTGTCTTTTCAATCAAAGTTGTGATAAGTACGAGGGTGGAAGTAAAATGGAAAGTCCATAAGGAAGTTAGGGTATATTGGTGTATCCTTATATTTATCACATTAAAAAGAAAGAAGAAGAAGGTAAACCAAATAATATGAGTGATAACTACCGACATGAAGAAAAAGCTAAACGGATATAGAAAAGACTTTTTATAAATGCTAAGTTTGATACAGAAATATCTTTCATTTTCTGATTTACCTATAATTACGATCTTCATTCACTTCATCTGTCCGTACATTGGTAAGCTATGCTTTCCTTTTATTTATATTAAAGTGAAAAAGGTCACTTGATAGTGGAATGCACAAGACCTTCGACGATGCAACTAGCACATATATGTTGGATGTTGCTTTATTTGGGGTCCTATTTAATAATATCATGTTGTGAGCAATTCTAGATTGAGTTGTATGGGCAAGAATCAACTACAGCAGCAACAGCTTAAGGAAATGCAGTTTTAAGAGGGGGGGGGGGGGTAGAAAAATTGGTCAGATTTCAAGTTGAATTTTTTCAGAGTCAATTTTTAGTTCTAATCAAGGCACAATTAATCTTTTTGTTAGATGGTATTTTCTATTTAAATGGTATGTTTCTATTTCTTGTTTGGTTAATATTTTTCCAAGTTCATGAGTCCAGGGAAGTTTGGAGTGTACATGATATTATAATGTCTGCACAAAGGTTGTAATGACCCTTGATTATATTATATATAACTTTCCTTGTTTTGATTATATAATAAGTTGAGAGAAGCAATATGCTCTTATGAATAGTTTGATTCATTTAAACCTAGTTGATAGCTTTCTTCTTCCCATTTTATTTGGCATTTGTACTTTTACACTTGCAACTAGATACTATTAGCCTCTTCGTTGTAAATCCACCCAACCAACCAACTCTAAGTCACGAAAAGAACCAAAGTCACTATTCACAGTGGTGAAGCTATAGCCAAGGACCTTCTCTCTCTTTCCAAAACTCTATCCACTACTTTGTAACCTACCTTCAGTATTCTATATTGAAAATGACCCTAGTAGCTTTTTTCCTCAGCACTAAATTCTAAGATGTATACATCAATTATTGATTGTTGGAAATAATCCTGTAAAACATGCATTGCAAGGACTAATGTATAAGAAAAGGGGTGCATGTAGATGAGAAATTGAAAACACATGTTTATATTAGGTGAAAGTGCATAGGTTAGGTAAGTTGAGCCTTTCCGAACTAGATTTCTTGCCAAATCTTGCATGCTCAGTCTAGTGTAGTAGGGTTAGGGTTCTTGAACTTGATTGATCAATCAACTTTGATAGATCATGTTCGAGTTTCAGGCACTGACCTGAAACATATGGCAGGCAGTATAATGATGCTTCATTACATGAAATGTATGATCATTGAGAGATTTGGCTTCCAACTTGCCTCTCCTTCTGTGTCATCTTTGCGAAGTCTAGTCACTTCAAGCTGTAGTAACCATTTAAATATTATTATGAATTTATACGTAAACTTCTTATAGCAATAGCAGCATTATATCTGTTGAAATTAAACTCATAAAATTGTAAGGGAATGTCTCGGGTTTTTCTACAAATCCTTATGCATATCCGAATGGTGTGAGAGTTGGACAGTGTTTTTCATTATGAATAGTGTCTGTTAACTCTTATGATTTAAAATATGCAAAACCATAGTTAAGTGATGCCACTACTCACCGGTTAAATAGTCAGCTTTGGATATTCAGCTCTTAAAGTACTGAAGTACACAAATATCAATAAGATTTGGATACTCTTTTGGTATGATTTTAACTATTAAGGTTATAGTTATTAATAATTCACAGCCTGACAAGCATGCTTGTCACAAAATTCTGAAAGAAAAAAACTTCCCTTTGATGTGATGTGTACATTCTGCAGGGTTTGATCAAAATTTGTCATTACCTCTTGCCTTGGAAGTATAAAATCTTCACATCTCCCTCTGAACTAGTTTTAAATGAAATCTACAGGAAATTTATGATCAGAAGAAGAGTGAACAGAATCCAAGAGAGAGAGAGAGAGAGAGAGAGAGAGAGAGAGAGAGTGTGTGTGTGTGTGTATTCACACACACACATATATCCATATATATGTGTGTATATATGGTAGCTGGTCCATAGGAAGGTTGAACTTTGGATTGCGATCTAAGACTACAAAAGTAGAAAAATGTGAGCCTTAAATGTTAGTCTTCCACAATTATTTATCATGCTAAATTTTTTAAACTACTACTTATCAAATAAAGTAATAACATTAAACTGCTCTTTGATATGCATGTTGTACTCTTTTATGAGTATATTAATTAATCTTTCCCTTCTCTTTATATATTCTCTTGTCTTTACTTTCTCAATTTGTTGGTAAATTTTTTACATCAAAGATTGTTTATGCTAAAAAGATTTTTGCACATTCTAGTTTTCTGGGGTTATAGCTCCAATAATACTTGCTCTTTGATCTATTAGTTTACAAATACTCTCACATTTGTTCCCCAGAATAAGAACTTATGGATGCCAGGAGAAGACAGGTGTGTAACTGGACCAAAGCGTTCTCATCCATGGTTAATGGATGCTTCAGAGCTAGGACTAGTCACCAACAAGAAGCAAGCTTTAGAAAATGTTAACAGCAAACCAATATCTGGAACCCCAATAGAGGACATTTCTCCATGGAGAAATGCTTCCAATTTTCAATCAGCCTCTGTGTTGTTCTCTGACCGCATATATGGACCAGGGCATGTTGGGACTTACAACTTTGCTGCTAGGAATATGTTCCCTGTTGATGCTAGCCACTTGAATTTTGAAAGAATCAGTTTGGAGGAACAAGTGGGAGGTGAGTCCTCGATTTGCTTATCCATGTCTCGTGCTGTGGATAATTCCTCTTCATTGCTCAGTTATGGTGTTACAAAGTCTCCAATTAATCAAGTAACGGATTCTAACAATGGCGTGTCTATAGCAATGGGACATTCCTACAGCAGGGGAGAGAACCATAGAATTTCATTGAACACCACCTGCAGCAAGATTCATGATAGTATATCACTAGGATCAACTTGTAATGAGAGCTCTGGCACCACCTGTAAGGCGAATGAAAGATTCATCCAGATGGGTGATGACTTTAACAAGGATGATGGAACTTTTATGTTGATGGGGCAAAATTTTAGTCTAGGAAACTTTATTTTATCAACGGGAAAGCCCTTTGACAAGGAAGGTGAGAATTACAATCTAATGGATCAGCCATCTGAAAAGGGAGATGACAATATCATCTCAATGTGTTCTGCTCGTAAAAGGGGGCCTGAGAATGTCATTGCAAAGGACATTGCCTGCAATAAAGCCACTGAGAACTTCATTTCAACAGGTCCAACTTTTGACATTGGCAGTGATATTATTCCAGTGGGCCCTCCTAGCCACAATAAGGTGAATACTAGTGTTTTTTCAATGGAAGCCACCTACAACAAAGGAGATTCCAGCATTGCATCAATGGATCATAAGCGTAACAAGGGCAAGGGAAGTTCCAAATCTCTTGAAGCCTTTCAGGGTCACCCTGAGGCAAACAATCCCTGGGACAGATTCATTAGAAACAATGATTTGTTAATGAGCCAACCTTTAGTTCAACATTTTGAACAGCCGCCACAAGCACCTGCACAGAAAGACTCAATTCTGCCTATTTTTGATCCGAGTGTAAATGTTGCAGCATCAGCTTCTTCAACCACTGGTGTCACTGCAAAAACTAAGGTTCAGAAGAACCCAGAGGATACTTTTCAACACAACTTTCCGTCGAATGTCAAAAGCTTGTTATCAACTGGTATACTTGATGATGTTCCTGTGAAGTATGTTTCCTGGTCACGGGAGGTGAGCTGCCAACTTTTACTTCCCACCTCTTTTGGAATGAGTTATTTATGTTATTTTTCCTGAGTGAGTTTTTAAATTTGTGTGCATGCAGAAGAGTCTTCTAGGAATAATAAAAGGTGCTAGATATCGTTGTGGCTGCAAGGACTGCAAGGGACACAAGGTAGCAATAATAGCACTAATAATTTAACTTGATTGTACTTTCCAAAATGAGTCCAGCAATGTGTAGTCCTACTTTCAGAAATCATGCTAACTTGGCTCTCCACTTGTTTTTGAAGGCTCTCAATGCTTATGAGTTTGAGCGTCATGCTGGTTGCAAAACTAAACACCCAAATAATCATATTTATTTCGAGAACGGAAAGTCCATCTATGCAGTAGTCCAGGAGTTGAGGAGTACTCCTGAAAATAAGCTGTTTGAAGCTATTGAAGGTGTAACTGGATCACCGATCAATCAAAAGAAATTCCGTGTATGGAAAGGTGATTCACTATTTCATTTATCTACAACAGTATTCATAGACAAACAATAAAGTTTGTCACCTTTTTCTTAGCATAATTAGAAAAGAATTCCTTTATTTAATTTTCTTTCGTGTGCCTGTATGTTTCTTTCCCTCACGCAAGCTTCTCTACTTTTTCTCTTCTCAGTTGCATATGAAGCTGCAGCCGCTGAACTACGCCGTATTTTTCAAAGGAATGAAGTCGTCAAGCCATCTTGATTTTAGAACTCTGTCCGAATCGTGTGGCTAATTAATACCTGATATCTGCAAAGATGGAATACATCATTATGGTAAATTATGAACTGAGAAAAACAATAAAAAATGAGAGAGTTTTGGGGAGATAAATGATACTGGATTTAAAATTTTTGAAACTTTCAATTCAAATAGGTTTTTGGACAAGAATGATATTGTTAAATGTAGAATTTTTAGCATAATGCATTCGGGGAGCTGCTTTCCCTGAGTTAAGTGATATCTACTCTTCCATGAATATTGGTAAATTAGCTATGGGGAACTTTCACATTATTAGGGGTCATATGAGAATTACTCGGGCTAAGAGGGGACATTTCAAAGGCTAATTATGTGTTCTCCTATGTAAGCCAGAAGTTAATTGGCATTGGAAAGAAATATGTAGATACTGAAATACTTGTTCTGGTGACCCCAGAATTCCAAAAGTTGACTGTAGCAATGAGATGAGATTTGAATGCCTCGTCGTTTTTCTACTTGTTCTTCTCGAATCTCAGGCTCTCGAGTCTCGTGCAATCTTTTCTTTAAAGGCAATCTCACTTGTAAAATGTAAAAACCAATAGTGCCTCTTGAAATTAGAACAAAAAGCTAGCCACATAACTTTTGGTGTGCATTTCATTTCATTTCATGGGTTTTTACTTTTTTTACATATAAAAAGGTACAAGGAAGTCCATGTGAATATAGCATGTATTGCTGGTCACATTTAGCTCATCGATAAATTGGACTGCATCTAGATCTCATATAAGTTGAATTGTACCCGTGTTATGCGTTGATTATGCAGGTGGTTCCACTTCATATAATGCTTTGATGAACATTACACCAAGTAGGCACTATAATCAGGTTGCATTGAACTTGTTCCTTGTGAAGAACTTGTATTCATAGGACCTTTTGTCTATTTTGCGTTGTTTAATTCCTTTATACAGCTGCTAGGTAGCTATTTTCGTAGGAAAATGGGCAAGATCATGCACTAGAATTCTTGTATCATCTGTTGACGTAGACATTTTTTGATTGCTCGTTTCTACCTGAGCGCTGTCAGACTTAGATGAACATTGATCCTTGCTCTTACCCTGTAATACCAAGTATAGTCCTATAACTATGATTATTGCTCTGAGAACACTACAAAGAATGCAGGAATTTACTTAATTCTGAAATTTTGTTCAGTAAGTGGTAGCCTGTATTATTTGGTTTATAATGTAATAGATACCTTCCCAAATCCAGTTGTTCTGCTAAAATGAAGGATCCCAGAATTGCAACAATAACCATGCTTAGGGGGTTAAATGCAGTGACAAAAACAGGCCCCCTTTCTCTCATTATTACTCCTGAAACATAGTAACCAGCCCCTGCACAGAGATCCAATCAGAAGAATTTTGATTTTAACTCAAGGAACTCTTGAAATTCTTCCTACCCACATACAAAGAGATTTCTTTTGAAAAATAGAAGGTACAAGTGTTATGAATACCAATGAGAGCTTGTCATATGGGGCAGACGTAGATCTCACATCGGTAATATGGGATATAAATGTGGGTTAGGCTTGAATCTCTACTCTTGAATCTACTCTTGGATAGCTAGTTTTCATGAGAAAATTGGGGTTGAGCCTATATCATAACATTTGGCATCAGAGAAGACGATCTATTGGTTAAACGAAAAAGGCATCGGGTCAATGTTGCTAGAGTAAAGTTGTTGTGGACGTCGGTACGTGGGATCCTTTGTTAACTTTGGTTATGGAAGGCTACCCTCCACATATATATATATATATATATATATAGCTACTCTATGTTGTAAAGATAAATGAAAAAAATATGAATGAGAATACCATTATTTTCAATATTTTCGTTCATACAAGGTGAGTAGTCTGGAGAGTTAAATATGAATCAGGTAGAGATATGAGAAGTAATAATGCTTTATTTTCTTCATCCAGACTCACATCTATATTGGTCATTTGAGTCACCAAATTATTAAACTCATTAATATGATTTGTCAAATCTAAATCTTCTTCCATCCGAAATTCGTATAATTCCTTCTTCAAATATAATCGATTTGAGAAAGATTTCGACTTATAAATTTTTTCAAGTTTCTCTCACAAGTTATTCGGAGAGGTTTGTGTTAAAACCTGATATTTGATTTGTGGTGCCAAACTCAATCTGATTATTGTCACGACCTTTACTTTAAGATCGGTCCATTTTTCATCCGTCACATTTGTTATTTTCATCTCCTTCTCTTCAACTGTTTTTGTTAGTCCCTGTTGAACTAGCACGTCATTGACAGTACTCTGTCAAATACTAAAATTTGACTTTTCTTCAAATGGCTCAATATCGTACCTCATATTCGTACAACATAGAGTAGCTATATATATTTTTTTGGAAACCTTTTAACGGAATAATGTAATTTTAAAATTTTAATTAGTTCAATAGGGTAATTTCAAATTTCAAATTTTAATTATTTTAATTAGTTCAATAGGATAATTTCAAATTTAAAAGGTTTAATGGTGTAATAAGTAAAATGTGCCAACTATAATAGGGTTTTACTTAGTTTTGTTTGAAAGAATCTGAGTCAATTTGACGGACGCCAAATATTATTAACAGAATGGTGAAATTTTAAAATTTTAATTAGCTTAATGGGTTAATTTAAATTTTTAAAAGTTTAATAGTGTAATAAGTAAAACTTACCAACTACAGTGAGGTTTTTTCTTAATTTTATGGAGATTATATATATATATATATATATATATATATATATATATATACAGTGATGTGGCATTAAATTTATAAAAAGGTAATTGTCTTTTAGTTTTTTATATAGGGAAATCATCTGACACCCACTAAACTACTAAGAAGCATCACCTGAGATCTAGCATAATTAGAGAGTAAAAAGCTCAGTTGAACTTTAGAGAGAGAAAAAGTGAGGCAGAGAGAGAAGTTGAGAGAAAATAATCAGTTCATTTTTTCAGATAAAAAGGTTTGTAATCTTTAATATTTTGATAGTAGATTTTTGATCTCTCTCTATTAGCAGTTGGATTTTTTTACGTAAAATTTTTGTGTTATTTATTTTTGTATTTCATACAATATTGTGTTGTGTAATCTTAACATGTGTTTCTGTGCTTGATTTTGCAACAATTGGCATCAGAGTTTGGTTCATTCCGTTAAAGAGAAATCTCGTAAGTCACAAATACGAAGATGACAAACACGAATATAAGGTACGATATTGAGCCATTTGACCAAAAGTCAAATTTTAGTATTTGACATAGTACTGTCAAGGATGTGCTAGTTCAACAGGGACTAACAAAATGGAAGGAGATGAAAATAACAACTGTGACAGATGAAAAATGGACTGATCTTAAAGTAAAGGTCGTGACAACAATCAGATTGAGTTTGACACCACAAATTAAATATCGGGTTTTAACAGAAACCTCTCCGAATAACTTGTGAGAAAAACTTGAGAAAATTTATAAGTCGAAATCTCTGTCAAATCGATTATATTTGAAGAAGGAATTGTACGGATTTTGGATGGAAGAAGGTTTAGATTTGACCAATCATATTAATGAGTTTAATAAATTGGTGACTCAGATGACCAATATAGATGTGAGTCTGGATGAAGAAAATAAATCATTATTACTTCTCGTCTCTCTACCTGATTCATATTTAACTCTCCAGACTACTCACCTTGTATGGAAGAAAATGTTGAAAGGAATGGTATTCTCATTCATATTTTTTTTTCATTTATCAGTACAACATAGAGTAGCTATATATATATATATATATATATATATATATATATATATATATATATATGCAGAAACCCGCTTTAAAGAAAATTACACCAATCTAGGCTAGAATTATGGAGATCTACAACCAGTTGCAGGAATTGTTTGCTTAGTTGATTCCTATAATCACTCCAAGCACTTCTCTCACAACAACTCACGTCAACACTTCCCCTTAAATTGGTGCATAGATGTCTTGAATGCCCAACTTGCCAAGTGAGTTGTGGAATAATTTTCTAGAGACAACTTTTGTAAGTATGTCTGCTAATTGTTCTTCTGACTTTACAAGTGAAAACTGCACCATCTTGTCTTCAATTTTATGCTTGATGAAATGTCGATCCAGTTCAACATATTTGGTTCAGTCATGTTGAATTGGATTATGTGCAATCTTTATAGCTGCCTTATTATCACAATATAAGTTCATTGTAATCTTAGATGGGCATCCAATTTCTTCCAACAACCTTTTTAACCAGAGTAGTTCACACAGTCCTTTAGTCATTCCTCTAAACTCGGCCTCTGCACTAGATAGAGCAACCACCTTCTGTTATTTAATTCTCCAAGTGACTAGATTACCTCCCACAAATGTGAAGTAACCTGATGTAGACTTCCTATCAGTAATGCTCCCTGCCTAGTCCACGTCTGTATAGCCATTGATGTGTGTTGGTCGATTTAGTTATTGCCAAATCGTACGCAAGCATATGCGGTCCACAAGTAATATATGAAAGTAGAGTATCGAACCCACGAGGACAAAGTCTTAAGTGATAACAAATACTAAGGTAAAGTCGTTACTTATCTTATCTAAACAAGTGAAACAAAGTGGTTGGTTAAGCTATGTTAATGAGACTATAAGAATAAGAGAAGTAGTTGTGCTAGGAAGTCAAGATAGGATTACAACTCCCCTAATGCGTCACCTAATCTCCTAACTCTCCAAATTATAAACGAATCAAGGAATGGTCAACCGAGAACAGTAAATACGCATAAGCTTCTGTCGAATGTCAAATGCACATCCTTAACCAGATAAATCACAATATGTCTATTGCTGAAAATAACTAGGTCAAGGTCATTAAGCTAAGTCTCAAGGCCACACAAGGCAAATAGGAATATGTCTATCCTATTAGCATTTTATGCACACATTCCATTGGCATGGTCATAACAGGTGTTGTTGTATTTAAAGATAGATAATAACATCCATTTATCAATTTTCATTACTATCAATACCAATTTCTTTATCAAGCAATCAGTCATTAAATAAGAAATACAACAACCCATTCCAAAATGATTCATTATATAAAATAGGAGATAAAGTTAATTAAGCTAAACAAAATGTTACATTGCAATCCTAAAAATGGAGTTAGTTCATAACTATGGTACTAACACACATTTTCAATACATTACACATTTTCAGCAATACACAATAAATGGGAGATTTGGAATAAGAAAACCCCTATTTTGAAGTGTTCTTCCTCCAAATCTTCTCTTCACTGCGTGGCTACTGAGCTTTGTGTCGGATGCAATAACTCTTTTTCCTTTCTAGCACAGCTTCTTTCTCTTCTAGAATTTAAGACTATAAATAAATATATCGAAGTTAAGCTCTCCGTGTGAGATTTTATCGCAGACGGCTCAGTATTAAGTACTTTCCTCTCTCTCTCTCTCTCTTTAGGTCATTTAAAGCCCTTTACTGTCTGGACACCAGAGCTCGCGCTGCGGCACGGGCAGTAGAATAGCAAGTGGCGCTGTGGTGCCACATAGGGCTAAAGAGACCGGAGGTCGCGTTGTGGCGTGACACTATGGTAAAGGTCTTGGTGTTGTGGTGCGAGAGGAGGAGGCGGGGTCATGGGAGTGGCGTTAGGCGACTGGAAGTGGAGGCTGAGCGGCCAGGATCTGTGTTGGTGAGCCTTTTGCAGTGTGCTCCAATAAGGAGTGGTGCTGCGGCGCGGATATTTATGCACTCCTTGGTGTTGGGCCAAATTCGATGATGGTCCAACATACAATGGCGTTGAGGACGGGCTATAATATAACCAGTACTTGACATGGCTACTCTGACAAAAATGACTATTAAGCTCTGTAAAGCCCTGCATGATAGAACTTAGACAAAATAACAATAAAATATATATAAAGGCTAACAAAATGACTGAAAACAGACAACAACTTAAGCCACAAAGGATCTGCTTCGCGGGTATAAATTTCACTCATCAAATACCCCCAAACTTAAGTTTTTGCTTGTCCTCAAGCAAACTACTATCAGACAACCATACCCCATTACTGCTAGAAACATAAGAAGTCTAATCCTATAGACTAATAATATGGCCTCTAAGCACAATCATAAACATCCTCTGAGAATAGGACAAAACGCATATAAACGAGGGCTTAATGTCTATTAATAAACATGAGACTGTAATTTATCCATTGTGTGTGTGTGCAGACCAAACATCTTAACTAGATATAACCCAAATTAAGATCACACAATCGACTGTGATAACCAATAAGCTTACTATGCAACTCACATAATTAACAAGCATTAAGATAAGACGCAAAAACTCGAAAGGATCAAAATTTCTAGTATAATGAAGTAAATTCCGACTCAGACAGTACTTGATTACTTATAGGCTAAACAAAGCACCCATTAACAAGCTTTCGATCAATGACTCCCAAGCCAGATGACTTTAGGGCACTAGGTGTAGAACACCCCTAAGAATCTAATAACTCAAGCACAAAGGCCACGTAAACAACATAAGTCCAAAATAGATTTTACCAGCCTGCGTTTATGGGCAAGTGTGTTTCCACGCTCCATCTCAACCCACCGTAGGACTGTTATTATAATAGTTTTTTTAAATAGAACTAAAGAGACAAAAGTGTAAAAGCCTTTTTAAATCTTTTATTTTTGAAATCAACAGAGTATTAACAGCGTACAAATTTTTAACACAATAAATAGACAACCTAAATCTGGACACATAACTAGAAACAACAATTGGTCAGTGCTCACTAAAAGGATGGATCCAAAACAGTCTCTATTTATCTCGTTAACACGCCCCAAGCTCACATAAATTTTTACACTACTCTAAAAAAATAATATAATAATCAGGAGCTTGTCATCGGCCACAATCAAAGCCTAAACTATCCTAACCCAGCAAATAAATAGTTAGAGACGGGGGTTAGGGTTAAACAATATGCAATAAGCAAAAACTATAACTATAGAGCACCCTGTCAAAATAGGGTCAAAATAGGGCAAAGCCATAATAAAAGGCTTTAACTATACCAATGATCAGTGTAAAATAACCCCAACTATGAAATCCCAAAATGATAATAATTATAAACAAAAGATATACCATCAAAAACATGCATTCATATATATCTTTAAAAACTACTATGCAAAGCATGCATTCAAAATAACCCAATCACAACATAAAAAAACAATAATCACAATAATATTTAAACATAAATAAAACATAATTAAATAGAAGTCTGGGGCTATTAAGCCCAAATGATTCAGCCACGTCCTCACACCATAAACATAATAAAACATAAGCAACATAGCAGTTCAGATAATATAAGACTAACACAATTCATATAATATAAATAAAAGGAAGTCTTCCCCCCCTCCCCTGACTTGTAATTTGGCCAGTGTCCTCACTGACATCTTTTCATCATCTTCAAGCGTCAAGAGCATCACCGCCTTCATCACCATCAAGATCAAGATCATCATCATCTCCTACCACCTCCAAATCATCATCATCTCCATCATACTCCACGTTCACTGGTTCATCTGCGTGAGCCTCCACAGCAGGCAGCGAAAATTATGGTGGATACGGGGCATACATTGGAGGCGCTAGAAATGGGAAAGGCATGAAATCAGCGTCCTCGCCTCCTTGAGCAGCGTGAATATTGGACAGTGTGTTTGCGAACTCTGCATGGTAATGGTGAAATTGACTCTGCCACTAGGCGACAGTATCAACCTTGCATAAGGTTGTAAACGAGCCAACACAGTTCGAGCTCGATTCAGACTCGACTCAAAAAAATACGAGCGAGACTCGGATTCGTTAACAATATGATACAAATCTGAGCATTAAAAATAGTTCGAATAAAAATATGAGTAGAATCTGAGCAAGGTTATACTCGACTCGTTTAAGGTTCAAACTACTCAAATTTTTGATTATGATTCGAGACATACTCGGTTAATACATATTCGATTATATGTTCGATACATTCTCTTATAATATATACAAATTTAAATCAAATTAGGATAATTAGTTATTATTTTGTTTTATTTTTAATTTTAATTATGATTTTATATTTGTAAAGTGTAATAATAAATATATTTTTTCATTTTTAAGTAAAATAACAAATTCAATTTATAATTATATTTATTATAAAACTAGTTATTATGTGGAGATTCGAATTCGAGCTAGAATTTGAAGCTCGCGAGTAGTTTGAATAAATATTTGAGTCGAGTCGGATCGAATTCGAGTAATAAATATTCGAGTCGAATCGGATCGAATTCGAGTAATAAATATCTGAGTCGAGTCGAATATGAGTAGGAATTTTCAAATATAATTCGAATTCGATCCGAATTCGAGTACGAATTTATCATTTCTAGTCGAATTCGAGTAGTTCTTTGTTCGCTTCGGTTTGACTCGTTTACACCCTTAACCTTGTAGTGTAAGAAGTTTAGGCTGTTCAGGATTTCCCATAGGGCCCTAGGAGGAGTCGTCTCAGATGACGGAGGCTTAGGCACTTGATCAGAGGTCCCCGCTTCATTGGATGGCGTGGGGTCGCTGGATGGCGGCGGGGGAGGTGCTGGAAAATAGCCCTCTCCTCGAGGATGGAGCTGTGCCCCTTCCCAGACTGCATAGCGACTTATGAGATGATGATCAATGACAAACATTGGTGGCAGGGTGACATCTTCCATCTCCCACTGAACACCCGCCCTTTTGCATAGACGGGTAATAATTGACGGGTGTGGGAGGCCAGATATAACATTGCTCTTTATAGCCTTCTTGATGAACTCGTTGATTAAAACCCTTACATCGACCTTTAAGCCCGTAACTATCGCATAGAGAAGAATTTCCCTTTCTTGAGTTACATCACTTAAATGACGTATAGGCATGATATTAGAACAGATAAATGAATACCAAGCCTTACCATACCTGCTTAAGGCCTGCTGCGGGAATGATGTCCTTTCACCATGATATTCATTAGTTTTCCAAGTCGTCCTGGGCTTACAGAGTTTGCTAATATTTTCGTCAGTGATGTAACTCCGAATTCCAACCTCCCGATAATCGTGACCGTCATAATTGGGAGTCCCATATACTGCATTGATGGCCCGACTGTCGAATTGAATTAGCTTTCTCCTTACTGGTACAGCCGGAGGGCCATCAGGAATGGCATTGGCATAAAACTCTTTCACCACCGCGACCACGGCGGATTCTGGCGGTTTGGTGAAATGCACCCATTTCATAGCGATAATCATAGCATTTATCTGCCCATCTAATTTATCATCAGGCCTAAGCCCTCGCTCAGGAAGCAGACTACGTAGCAAGAAATTTTGGATATAACGCTTATAGGCATCCTCCGATGGAATTTTTATGGCATCCCAAGTTGTAACAGGCGTTCGGGAAGAGGACGGAAGAGGGGGGCCAATGCTGGTTCTAGGGCACTTGGAAGCCATTATAACCAAATTCACAAAGACTTATGCTAATTAGAGAGATTGAATAGACCCAATTTGAAATAGAGAAGGAACGATACAAAAGTCCTTACCCGACTCTGCTTAAATAGACGACAACAGCCAAGAGAGGAGAGAGAAAGCAACGGTCTGAATAGCAACCGTACGTCGGGCACCCTAACGACTATTGCTGGGAGAAGCAGAGACGGAGGAGAAAACTAAAGATAGAAAAGAACAACTGCTACAATACTGAACAGACGCCTTAAAAAAAACCCCAATTTCACTTATGGCGTTGCGACGCGGTGCATGGCGCCGGGGCGCGGTGACAAACCCTCATTGGCGCCGTGACGCAAAACTCTGAAGGGCACTCGGCGTTATGACGCGAGTTTGTAGAATGGTTCGAGTTGTCTGTGGCGCTGGGGCGCCGAGTATGGCGCCGGGGCGTGAATTTCCAATATGTCCCCTTTGAGATGGCGCTGCGGCGTGAAGAATTCCTTGATAGCTGGCGCCGCGGTGCGAGATTGCAGTATGACCAAATTGACATGGCGCTGTGGCATGAAGGATTCCTTTGTGGCTGGCGTCGGGGTGCCAGTTTGAGTATGTCCACTCTGCCCGGCGCTGCAGCGTGATATTTGAGGCTGCAGCGTGAATGTGGTGCTGCAGTATAAATAAGAAGCATAAAAATTGGCGCCGCGATGTGGAGGTGTAACTTCTGCAACTGAATTAGGCAATCCTGCACAGGTCAAAATCTCATATCAGCAATCACACAGCAAAAATAACTACACATTATTCAGAAGTTCTAACTAGTGAAAACCCTTAAATACATACTAACATACATGCACTATATAGACTACAGGTTATACTAAGAGCTACATACAGTAACTAAAGACAACCAAAAGAAAACTAAAGTTACTAAAAATAAAAGCAATTTGTTTGATACTGAGATGGGGATGCCTCCCATCAAGCGCTTGATTTAGAGTCATCAGCTTGACTATTATCCCAATGTAATGGAGATGTTCTATCGGTCTTCCTCGCCGCCCCAGTAATATTTCAAGCGCTGACCATTAACCTTGAATGTTTTGTCAGAATTAGGGTCCTCAACTTCTATTGCCCCATACGGATATACCTTGGCAACCGTGAATCGCCCTGACCATCTTGACTTTAATTTCCCTGGGAATAACTTCAGACGAGAGTTCAAGAGAAGAACCTTTTGACCTGGCTCAAAATTTCTTTCCAGGATTTTTTTATCATGCCACCTCTTTATTTTCTCCTTATATAACTTAGAGTTTTCGTACGCTTGCAGATGAAACTCGTCTGATTCATTGAGTTGTAAGAGTCATTTCTCACCGGCTGCTTCTAGATCAAAATTTAGCTTTTGAATAGCCCAATAAGCTTTGTGCTCTAATTTTACTAGGAGATGACACGCCTTACCATAGACAAGCCTATACGGAGACATTCCGATAGGCATTTTATAAGCTGTGCGATAAGCCCACAAGGCATCGTCGAGCTTCTTTGACCAGTCCTTGCGATTGGGATTAACAATCTTCTCTAAGATTCGTTTCACTTCTCGATTGGAAATCTCATCTTTGCCACTAGTCTGCGGATGATATGCAGTGGCTATCTTATGGGTCACCCCATACTTAGCTAGAAGGGCTTCAAAGTATTTGTTACAAAAATACGACCATTCATCGCTGATAATAGCCCAAGGCGTGCCAAAACGAGTAAAAATGTTTTTCTTAAGGAACTGAAGCACTACCTTCGGATCATTAGTCGGCAAGGCAACTGCTTCAACCCACTTGGAGACATAATCCACCGCCACAAGAATATTTAGATTGTTGTAGGAGGACGGGAATGGACCCATGAAGTCAATACCCCAGACATCAAAAAGTTCCACTTCGAGGATATTCTGCAAGGACAATTCATGCCTTCTCGAAATAGTTCCCACCCTTTGGCATCTATCGCAGTACAACTTTGAATATGTGTGTGCATCTTTGAATAAGGCAGGCTAGTAAAATCCAGACTGAAGCACTTTAGCTGCCGTTCTTTGACCCCTAAATTAACCACCATAATTTGAAGAATGGCAATGATGTATCACATCTACAATTTCTTCATCCGGCAAGCATCTTCGTAGAATTTGATCAGAACACTGCTTAAACAAGAAGGGCTCATCCCACAAATATTGCTTGGCATTTTTTAGGAATTTCTTCCTCTGTTGATAGCTTAGGTTTGGAGGAAGTACTTGGCAAGCCACAAAATTGGCAAAGTTCGCAATCCACGGGGCTTTGCTGTGGACGACAAAAAGTTGTTCGTCCGGGAAGAAATCATTGATGGCTTTTTCAGCATCTCCCGAACGCGGGGTGTTTTCCAACCTCGATAAGTGATCAGCTACTTGATTTTCTGTCCCCTTCTTGTCTCGGATCTCTAAGTCAAACTCTTGAAGAAGCAAGACCCACCTTATCAATCTCGGCTTAGCATCTTTCTTCTCAATCAAATATTTGATCTCTGAGTGATCAGTGTATACAATCACCTTCGTCCCGATGAGGTAGGAATGGAACTTATCGAATGCATAGACCACTGCCAGCAGCTCCTTCTCAATGGTAGTATAATTCAGCTGAGCATCCGTTAAAGTTTTGCTGGTATAATATATGGTGTGGAAAACCTTCTCCCTTCTTTGGCCTAGAACCGCCCCAATAGCAAAATCACTTGCATCGCACATTAGCTCAAAAGGGACGGTCCAGTCGGGGGCTACACCAATAGGAGCCGAGACAAGTCTTTTCTTTAATAACTCAAAAGCACTCAGGCAGGCTTCATCAAATTGGAAAGGCATGTCATTCTCCAATAGTGTACACATCGGTTTGGTTATCCGTGAGAAGTCCTGGATAAACCTTCTGTAAAACCCTGCATGCCCAAGGAAACTCCTTACTCCTTTTACTGATGTCGGTGGTAGGAGGTTATTAATCACATCAATTTTTGCCTTATCAACCTCAATGCCACCAGCAGAAACCCTGTGACCCAAAATAATGCCCTCTTCAACCATGAAGTGGCACTTTTCCCAATTCAACACAAGGTTAGTTTCAACACATCTGTGGAGAACGGCAGTCAAATTCCTCAGGCAATTATCAAATGAGCTCCCGAATATCGAAAAGTCATCCATGAAGACTTCTAAGGTCTTTTCAACCATATCAGAGAAAATCGACATCATACACCGCTGAAATGTTGCGGGAGCATTACATAGCCCGAAAGACATTTTTCGGAAGGCAAAGGTCCCATACGGGCATGTGAACGTCGTCTTCTCCTGATCTTCAGGAGCAATTGAAATCTGATTATACCCCGAGTAGCCATCTAGCAGACAATAATATTCATGCCCCGCTAACCTATCAAGCATCTGATCAATAAAAGGAAGAGGGAAGTGATCCTTACAAGTTAATTTGTTCAATTTTCTATAATCCATACACACCCTCCACCCTGTCACCGTTCTGGTTGGGATCAACTCATTATTTTTGTTGGGCACTACAGTCATTTCTCCATTCTTTGGCACATATTGGATAGGACTGACCCAAGGACTATCAGATATGGGGTAGATGATGCCTGCATTCAGCAGTTTAATGATCTTCTTCTGGACCACCTCTTTCATAATGGAATTCAACTGCCTTTGATGCTCAATAGATGGTTTAAACCCTTCCTCCAGTAAAATTTTGTGCATGTATAGAGTTGGGCTGATCCCTTTTATATCAGCAATTGACCACCCCAGGGTCGTTTTGTATTGCTTGAGCACAAGCAGCAATTTTTCTTCCTGACACTTAGTTAGAGAAGTAGAAATTATCACAGGTAAAGTGGATGAGTTCCCTAAGTAAGCATACCTCAGGTGATTGGGCAAAGGCTTTAGTTCTAGGACAGGAGGCTCTATGATCAACGGCTGAGCCTTGGAAGTTGATGCCTCCTCATCATTTAGAGACTCAAACAATCGATGGAATTGTTTGGATCTTTGGGGTTCATCTAGCCACTTGGCACATTCCACATGTGTGGGTTCTTCCGTAGTACTGGCCCTTGTCAATGTAGCTTCCAAAGGGTCTGTAATTCAAGTTTCTGAGAACACTTCCCTCACTGAATTATCAATCGCATTAATCTGGAAGCAGTCCTCAGGAGTATTAGGATATTTCATCAATCTAAAGATATTGAAAGTTACTTCTTGATCCTGTACCCTCATTGTTAACTCCCATTTCTGTACATCAATTAGGGTTCTCCCTGTCGCGAAGAATGGTCTGCCCAATATTATAGGGACTTCCCTGTCTTCTTTAAAATCTAGAACAATAAAGTCAGCCGAAAATATTAACTTGTCAACCTGAACAAGCACATCCTCTACTATCCCCTTCGGGTATGTAAGAGATCTATCAGCCAATTGTAAAGTGACGCTTGTAGGTTTGGTGTGACGCCCCCAAAATAGGTATACATCACCCATTTCGAGTCGCCAAATACATGGTACAAAATTCAAATACAACTTAATTATACAACAGTCGTGTAAAATACGACAAAACATAATCTAAGAGTTTTAATAAGAATATTGTCATCTAGACAATATCCACACTCGAGGAGTCCTCATTACATTTATTGTCACACTATTTAATGTAATAGTGAGGACTACTAATGCTATCATCCGGACCGTCACTCCGCTCCCGACTAATCTCTTGCCACGTTCTCATTTCACGAAGAGAAAAGGTGAAAGAAAGGGTGAGCTCAACTAGCCCATAGAAGAAATATTATGACTAATATAATGCGTAATAAATTATCATTAGTCATCAACAATGTTAAACCGATTAAATACAATAGACATCAAGTTTAAGCTGCGAGTGGAATAAGCAATCCATTAGAAGAGTCAAGTAGAGCATGATATCTACTATCTTCTATGATTTAAAATGTTTTCATCAATTTTTATCACCGAGACTCGACAATAAATAAACCACATCATCGAAGTCATCCCCTCCACTCACGGGCCAAGGATATTCATTAAATCATCAATGGTCATGACTATACCAAATAATCCCTAGTCATAATAATACCAAAAACTATCCATCAATGCACTACAGGCTACTGAGGACTTTTACAACATCATTTATAACATTACAGGTCATGATTATACCGAATAATCCCTGGTCATAATCATACCAAGTCCATCTATGCGCTTAAGCCAAAGATGACTTTCATCACAATATAAGCATGAGGATGATGACAATGACATAATAATTCAATAAAACAAGTTCAAGAATAAATTTTAAAGATTTATAAGTTAATTTATCTTGAAATCAATTACGTCCAAATTGTCAACATGATACTGCTTTGTGGAGTAAAATTCAAGAATGCTCAGAAGAATATTTCCATGAAAAGATACCGGATGAAACACAAATATCCAGGATATTCTACTAATTTCATGGAGTATAGAAGCCAAAACTTTAACCAAATGAGTATCATAGAATATATGAAACTGCAAATGGATTTTCAACCGCCATGCGGTAATCCACGTAGACAGATCATTTCCACAATTTAATAAGGAATGAATACAAAGGATCATTCACCATGCATGTGATAATCCACATAGACAGGTTATTCCAACAGAATAATAAAGAATGAAACCAGGTCATGCGTCATCCGCACAGACAGGATATTCCAACAGAATAATAAAGAATGGAATAACAGAAGAATTCACCATGCATGCGATAGACCGCACGAACAAGTTATTCCAACAGAATAATAAAGAATGGAACCAGGTCTAGCGTAATCCTCAAAGACAGGATATACCAACAGAATAATAAAGAAAGGAACCAGGTCTAGCGTAATCCGCACAGAAAAGATATTCCAACAGAATAATAAAGAATGGAATAACAAAGAATTCACCATGCATGCGATAGATCAGCGATATCAAAGTTATTCCAATGAATAATAAAGAATGGAACCAGTCTAGCGTAATCCTTGCATGCACGGGATATTCTAACGAAATAATAAAGAATGAAATAATGGAAGAATTTCACCATGTATGCGGTACTTGACATGGACATATTATTCCAACATAATAATAAAGAATGGAATAATGTAAGCTCTCTTCATGAATACGAAAAAGAAATAATACCCTTACCTTAGAAAGAAACTGGATACTTTAGAGTAGTGAGATTGCAGACTTCTCTTCTTTCTCTCTATAATTTCTCTCATAATAATTGCTCTAAAGCTTTAGTGAATTGGTGAGAAATGAAGGAAGAATGAGCTTATTCATTCCGGATATTCTACTAATTTCGTGGAGAGTATAGAAGCCAAAACTTTAACCAAATAAGTATCATAGAATATATGAAACGCAAATGGATTTTCAACCAGCTGTCACGGTAATCCACGTAGACGCATCATTTCCACAATTTAATAAGGAATGAATACAAAGGATCATTCACCATGCATGTGATAATCCACATGATGTGTTATTCCAATGTAATTATAAAGAATGGAACCGGTCATACGTCATCCGCATGCATGACGGGATATTCAACGTAATAATAAAGAATGGAATAACTGAAGAATTCACCATGCATGCGATAGACCGCACGAACAAGTTACTCCAATAGAATAATAAAGAATGGAACCAGGTCTAGGGTAATCCTCAAAGACAGGATATACCAATAGAATAATAAAGAATGGAACCAGGTCTAGCGTAATCCGCACAGAAAAGATATTCCAACAGAATAATAAAGAATGGAATAACAAAGAATTCACCATGCATGCGATAGACCGCACATATAGGTTATTCCAACAGAATAATAAAGAATGGAACCAGGTCTAGCGTAATCCGCACAGACAGGATATTCTAACAGAATAATAAAGAATGAAATAACAGAAGAATTTCACCATGTATGCGGTACTTCGCATAGACATGTTATTCCAACATAATAATAAAGAATGGAATAACAAAAGCTCTCTTCATGAATACGAAAGAAATAATACCCCTTACCTTAGAAAGAAACTGGATACTAGAGTAGTGAGATTGCAGACTTCTCTTCTTCTTTCTCTCTATAATTTCTCTCTATAATAATTGCTCTAAAGCTTTAGTGAATTGGTGAGAAATGAAGGAAGAATGAGCTTCTATTTATAGGAAAATATAGTTTTGATAATTGCACGTTTTGGGGCTCGAAATATTACAGTACAATACCTTCAACTTTTCTTTTATTTTTAATTTAGTCCTGCAGTTATTATCAAACTTGCACCACCTCCCCTAATATTAAATAATGTGAATCAATAGTTCAATCATGTGAATCAATAGTTATAATCATGTGAAAATACGAATTACAGTATAGTACCGCCATCTATACCTCCATTTTTAACTTAGTCATGCAAGTATTATCAATCTTGCACCAACTCCCCTAATAGTACAAGAATGTGAATCAATAGTACACACATATGAACAAATAGTTATAATCATGTGAATTAATAGCAATTAATTGCTCATTTATCCGGTTAATTACCCGACTGATCAGTATAACTTCTAGACATCAATTAATATCGAAATAAATGTCGATTTCCACTAATACTAATAATCCCAACACAATGGAACTATTAAATTCATCTTTAATCAACACGAACTTATTCATCATTAATATTATAACTCACAATATTTAACAACCAAAGTCGTTCCCAAGAAAGAGGGGCTTTCGATAAGGATTTCTCCTTATCATGCCAAATTAGAAAACCAAACCTCTCCTCGATGTAACTTCTAGACATCAGTAAATATTGAAATTTAATAATATGAATAACTTTTTCGTCTCAATTATTGATTTAATAATATATCATATAATGCGATGATACTCGTGACAATAATCAAATCAATAATATGAGAGATATGATGCAAAGAATTATCGTAAATAATAATTGAGTATAACTGAGTGACTTCTCACGTAAGCATCAATAACCAATAACGTGTGCTACTATGCAACCACACGTATTATTGTACTTTTACTACCGGGTAGTTCAACAGTTTTAACGGTAACACTTCCGCCGTTATTTTTATAAAAAGATAATTCTGTCGTTTTCTTATTACCACAATACTTCCATTGTGGGGTTCACCAATGATTATGCCATCGTACGAATATTCTCTGTTAAAATGAATATTCCCCGACCAATCGAATATTATATAACTACTTGCTTACTTTACAAAATTTGTAAATATTACCCACAACTATAACATTATATTATATCCACACCATAATATTCAAAAATATATTTCGAGAGAAATTATTCTTTATTCATAAAAGTTGGGGTCTTACAACCTCCCCTTCTTATGAAATTTCATCCTCGAAATTAGGTACGACTGTATATCGAAGAGGTGAGGATATCTTGACTTCATCTCGATTCTAACTCCCGTGTCATTTCTTCCACATCGTGGTTTCTCCACAAAACTTTGACTTGAGGTATAACCTTGAGCGTAGAATATGATCCTTCTTATCCAAGATTTTAACAGTAACTCTTCATACGTTAAATCTTCCTCTATCTCGCCTAGTTCTAATTCAATAATGTGGTTTGGGTCTTTCACATATTTACGTAACATAGATATGTGAAAAACGCGTTATGAACACGAGACATACTTAGCGGCAAAGGCGAGTCTATAGCCACGCCCTACTCGATCGAGGATTATTAATTGGCCAATGAATCGAGGATTGAGCTTTCCTCTCTTTCCAAATCTCTCAGTAACTCCTTTCCATGGAGCAACACGTAATAACACATGATCTCCAATATTGAATTCCACGCCTTTTCGATGAAGATCAAGATAACTCTTTTGTCGATCTTGTGAGATTTTTATACGTTATCGGGATCGTTTGAATCTTTTCCATAGTCATACGCATTACAAATCCGGGTCCCAACAACGTTGCTTCACCCACCTCATCCCATCATACGGAGAACGACACTTTCTTCCATACAACGCCTCAAATTGAGCCATGCGCCAATACTTGCTTGATAACTATTGTTGTAGGAAAACTCCACCAATGGTAAGAACTTGTCCCAACTTCCTCAAGTCAAGGACACGTAGTCTTAATAAATCTTCAAGAGTTTGAATAGTCCTTTCCGATCGCCCATCCGCTTTGAGGATAATATGTAGAACTAAATCGTAAATCCGTGCCCATAGCTTTTTGCAAACTAACCCAAAATCTTGAAGTAAATCTTGGGTCTCGATCAGAAACTATGGATACTGGCATACCATGCAATCTTACGATCTCGTTCATATACATACTAGCAAGACGTTCAAGTGTAAAAGTTTCTCGTATCGGTAAGAAATGAGAAGACTTGGTCAATCTATCAACAATGATCCAAATCGCATCTATGCCTTGAGAAACCTTGGGAAGACCAGTAACGAAATCTATGGTAATGTGCTCCCACTTCCATTCTGGAATTTCAAGTGGTTGCAATGGACCTTTTGGCACTTGATGCTCCGCCTTGACTCGTTGACAAGTTAGCACCTTGAGATAAACCCTGCTATCTCTCTCTTCATATTGCTCCACCAAAATGTATGTCGAAGATCACGATACATTTTGGTACTCCCAGGATGGATTGCAAACGGTGTGTTGTGTGCCTCCATCATGATTTTATACTTCAAGTCAGAATCGTTAGGAATATAAAGTCTGGAGTTGACTCGAAGTATTCCTTCTTCATCGATTCTTGCTTCTGAAATAGCACCTTCTTGCACTTTCTTCCTCATACGCATCAGCTCCAAGTCTGTAGCTTGAGCAGCTTTAACTTTATCGATTAAAGTCGGTTCCACTCGTATATTAGCCATCATCACATGGGTCCCTGGAGTCTTTAACTCTATTTCCATCCTTTCCAAGTCATACAAAATGGGCCTTGCGTTGACAATATTGCACTCGCATTCCAAGATATGATCTTCTACTCAATGCGCTCGCCTACTACGCTCGCTTTTTTTCAGATGGTATTGATAGTATGATCATAATCTTTCAACAACTCAAGCCATCGTCGTTGCCGCATGTCGAGTTCCTTTTGAGTAAAGAAATATTTGAGGCTTTTATGATCCGTATAGATCTCCACCTTCTCTCCATACGTGCAATGCCTCCAAATCTTAAGCATTAAAAATGATCACCGCTAACTCTAGATCATGAGTAGGATAATTCCTCTCATATTCTTTGAGTTGTTGAGAGGCATAAAGCTATGACTTTCCCATGTTGCATGAGAACACATCCTAACCCTTTGCACGAAGCATCACCAGAGATGACAAATCCTTGAGCCGATGGTATTGTCGTAACAAAATCTTTGAAATGAGTCTCCTCTTGAGTTCTTGAAAACTCTTTTCACATTCCTTGCTCCAACCGAATTTTGTATCTTTTCGAGTCAGTTGAGTTAATGGAGTAATAATTCGAGAAAACCCTTCTACGAATCTCTGATAATAACCATCTAAGCCGAGAAAGCTACGTACTTCGGTCACTGACTTAGGTTGCTCCCAGCTTTGAATTGCTTCAATCTTTTCCGGGTCAACAGATATTCCATGATTTGATATTACGTGCCTAAGGAATGCAACTTCCTCAAGCCAGAACTCACATTTCTTCAACTTGGCATAAAGCTTATTTTCACGAAGCTTTTGAAGTATCAGCCTCAAGTGTTGCTCATGGTCTTCACGTGTTTTGGAGTATATGAGGATGTCATCAATAAAGACGACCACAAAGTGATCCAAATATTCCTTGAATACTCGGTTCATCATGTCCATGAAGGCAGCAGGAGCATTAGTCAATCCAAAAGACATGACTAGGAATTCATAATGCCCGCATCGAAGTTCTCGAAGCGCCTTTGAATGTCATCGCTTTTAATCTTCAACTCGATGATATCCTAACGAAGATCAATCTTTGAAAAGAATTTGGCTCTCTGCAAATCGGGTCAAACAGTCATCAATGCGAGGCAACGGGTACCTATTTTTTATGGTGACATGATTCAACTCCCGATAATCAATACAAAGTCGCATACTTCCATCTTTCTTCTTCACGAATAGAACATGAGCACCCCAAGGAGACGATCTAGGACGAATGAAATCGATGTCTAACAATTCCTCGTAGTTGGGTTTTAACTCCTCGAAGTTCAATAGAGCCATTCGATATGGGGCTTTGAAATGGGTTTTGTACCGGGATTCAAGGTCAATACAAAATTCAATTTCACGCCTGGGGGTAGGCCGTAAGTTCTTCGTGAATAAATCAGAAATTTTATTAACAATAGAAATATCATTCAAAACTCGATATTTTTTGTTTAAATCCGTGATATGAGCTAAGAAAGCTTAACATCCATTTTTCAATAAACGAATAGCTTTATGACTTGATATGACAGTGATTGATTTTAGTGGTTTGGTTGCTTGAATTCGCATAATAGGTTGGTTAGGTATATGAAAGCTAACAACCTTACGAAAACAATCAATTTTAGCATGATGAGTAGTTAACCAATCAACCCCTAAAATCACATCAAATGCAAATATTTTCAAAGAAATAAGATCGACAGGTAACGTGCGATTACCGATTTGAATCAAACAAGACTTATAAACCGTGGATGTAATAAAGGTTTCTCCCAATGGAGTTTCAACAGATAAGTCAAAGTCTAATTTCTACGGAGTCAAATTTAAACGTTGAGCGCAAGTAGGAGAAATAAAGGAATGGATAGAACCAGTATCAAATAAAGTATAAACTTCGCTAGAGTTTATGATTAGCTTACCCGTGATCACCTTGTTCGAATTCCTCGCTTTTTGGGAGGCTACGAAAAACGCTCTCCCTTGAACTACCGATTTTGTCTTGTCTGGGACACCCTTTGATGCCTCCATCCAAGCTGGACTTGAATTTGGTGCACGACAAAATCGGGTTAGGTGACCTTGTTTTCCACAATTATAACATGCTTTGTACTGCATCGTGCAGTTTGGACTTATGTATCCTTTCCGTCCACATTTGTAACATACGACTGGTGGTCGTTCTTCTTCCTTAACAACAAAATCTTTGTGTCGACGCCTTTCCATCCTTGTTGAATCTCCCTTCTTGAAATGTCCACTTTATTGTCATGGCCATGATTACCACCGGTGATTATCATTTCGCATGTTGATTCCTCCACGCTTGTTGTCACCGCTTCATGATCGCTACCACCGGTATTATCGACTTGTTTGTTGCTTCTCTTGGTCATTGACTCATTATCGCACTCCAATAATAGAGCTTTATTCAAAACATCTGAATACAAACACAGTTTGTGAGAAATTAGGTATTGACGTATCTCGGGTTTCAAACTTCTTAGAAACATCCGCGTCATTCTCTCCTCATTATCAACCAAGTGGGATGCAAACCGAGACAACTCGGCAAATTTAGCTTCGTACTGCGCCACGATCATATTGTTTTTGCTCAAGCTTGATGAACTCTACCTCCTTCATGTGACGAATACTTTCAGGAAATTACTTATTATTGAACAGCTCTTCGAACTTCTCTCAAGACATTTTGAGTGCGGCGGGTTGAGTACGCTTTATAGATTCCCACCAAGAATCGCCTCTCCTCGCAAACGAAGGTGGCAAAGGGAACCTTCTGCTCCTTGGAGCATCCCAAGACATCAAATATCTTGTTGATCTGCTTTATCCATGTCTCTGCCTTAAGAGGTTTTGGCTCTCCAAAAAACTCCGGTGGTCCTAGCTCCTTAAACTGCTTAGCGGTGACCGTCCGAGAGTTGTCAATGTTTCCACCTGCATTTTGTACAAGAGCCGCTTTCGCCTGATGATGCATGAATTACATAAAGCCTCTGAACATCCCATCGTTCACCATTTCATTGGTGTTATTGTTTACATGAGGATTATTATCTTCCTGTTGCACATTATCCTAGACATTAATCTGTGGTGACTCAACGGTCTCATGTGTTTCATTGTTTATCTCAACATTTTCGGATGCCATTTTCAAATACTGCAACAAAACAAGGGTTAATTAACATATCACATATTATCCCTATACTCTGACTGACCAATTAAATACCAAATAAACTTAGGTAGGTCATACTAGCGAAGGAAATCCCGCCTCTCTCCTCCTAGTTCTTGTCTCAACATCTCACCAGGATCATATCCTAAGCTTTGATACCAACCGTGACGCCCCCAAAATAGGTATACATCACCCATCTTGAGTCGCCAAATACATGGTACAAAATTCAAATACAACTTAATTATACAACAGTCGTGTAAAATACGACAAAACATAATCTAAGAGTTTTAATAAGAATATTGTCATCTAGACAATATCCACATTCAAGGGAGTCCTCATTACATTTATTGTCACACTATTTAACAGAATATTGAGGACTACTAATGCTATCATGTGGACTGTCACTCCATTCCCCGACTAGTTCCGGCTATGTTCTCATTTCCTGAAGAGAACAGTGAAAGAAAGGGATAGCTCAACTAGCCCAGTAAGAAATATTATGACTAATATAATGCAGAATAAATTATCATTAGTCTTCAACAATGTTAAACTGATTAAATACAATAGACATCAAGTTTAACTACAGCGGAATAAGCAATCCATTAGAAGAGTCAAGTAGAGCATGATATCTATTATCTTCTATGATTTAAAATGTTTTCATCAATTTTTATCGCTGAGACTCAGCTTAATAAATAAACCACATCATCGAGTCATCCCTGCACTACGGGCCAAGGATATTCATTAAATCATCAATGGTCATGACTATACCAAATAATCCATAGTCATAATAATACCAAAAACTATCCATCAATGCACTACAGGCTACTGAGGACTTTTACAACATCATTTATAACATTACAGGTCATGATTATACCGAATAATCCCTGGTCATAATCATACCAAGTCCATCTATGCACGTAAGCCAAAGATGACTTTCATCACAATATAAGCATAAGGATGATGACAATGACATAATAATTCAATAAAACAAGTTCAAGAATAAATTTTAAAGATTTATAAGTTAATTTATCTTGAAATCAATTACGTCCAAATTGTCAACATGATACTGCTTTGTGGAGTAAAATTCAAGAATGCTCGTAAGAATATTTCCATGAAAAGATACTGGGATGAAACACAAATATCCGTGATATTCTACTAATTTCATGGAGTATAGAAGCCAAAACTTTAACCAAATGAGTATCATAGAATATATGAAATCGTATATGGATTTTCAACCGCCATGCGGTAATCCACGTAGATGATCATTTCCACAATTTAATAAGGAATGAATACAAAGGATCATTCACCATGCATGTGATAATCCACATGTATGAGTTATTCCAATGAATAATAATAAAGAATGGAACCAGGTCATGCGTGCGTCATTCGTATGTATGATATTCATATATCAATTCCAATGGAATAATAAAGAATGGAATAATGTAAGAATTCACCATGCAATGCGATAGATATGATTACAACAAGTTATTCCAATGTAAATAATAAAGAATGGAACCAGTGTCTAAGCGTAATCCTCAAAGACGTGATATACCAAATGAATAATAAAGAAAGGAACCAGTGTCTAGCGTAATCCGCATACAGAAAAGATATTCCAATGTATAAATAAAGAATGGAATAACAAAGAATTCACCATGTCAATGCGATAGTACTAGCACATGATTATTCCAATGTAATAATAAAGAATGGAACCGTGTGTCTAGCGTAATCCGCATGCATGATGGATATTATTCAACAGAATAATAAAGAATGGAATAATGTAAGAATTTCACCATGTATGCATATTTATGATGTATACATGTTATTCCAACATAATAATAAAGAATGGAATAAAAGAAACTCTCTTCATGAATACGAAAGAAATAATACCCTTTACCTTAGAAAGAAAAACGGATACTAGAGTAGTGAGGTTGCAGGACTTCTTTCTTCTTTCTCTCTATAATTTCTCTCTATAATAATTGCTCTAAAGCTTTAGTGAATTGGTGAGAAATGAAGGAAGAATGAGCTTCTATTTATAGGAAAATATAGTTTCGATAATTGCACGCGCTTGGGGCTCAAAATATTACAAATCAATACCTTCAACTTTTCTTTCATTTTAATTTAGTCCTACAAGTATTATCAAACTTGCACCACCTCCCCTAATAGTAAATAATGTGAATCAATAGTTCAATCATGTGAAAATATTATAATCATGTGAAAATACCTCCATCTCCATCTATACCTCCATTTTTAACTTAGTAATGCAAGTATTATCAATCTTGCACCAACTCCCCTAATAGTACAAGAATGTGAATCAATAGTACACACATGTAAACAAATAGTTATACTCATGTGAATTAATAGCAATTAATTGCTCATTTATCCCAAGCATAATTACCCGATTGGTCAAGATAACTTCCGGACATCAATTAATATCGAAATAAATGTCAATTTCCACTAACACTAATAATCCCAACACAATGGAACTATCAAATTCATCTTTAATCAACACGAACTTATTCATCATTAATATCATAACTCATAATATTTAACAACCAAAGTCGCTCCTGTGAAAGAGGGGCTTTCCGATAAGGGTTTCTCCTTATCAAGCGCCGCAATTAGATGACCAAACCTCTCCTTTACGTAACTTCTAGACATTGTAAATATTGCAATTTAATAATATGAATAACTTTGTCGCCTTAATTATTGATTTAATAATATATCATATAATTAGGATGATATACCGTGACAATAATCGAATCAATAATATACGAGATATGATGCAAAGAATTATCAGTAGCAATAATTGAGTATAACCGGTGACTTCTCACGTAAGCATCAATAACCAATACCGCAGTGCTACTATGCAACCACGCCAGACATCGCATTTTTTTTTACTACCGTGTAGTTCAACAGCTTTAACTAACGGTAACACTTCCGCCGTTATTTTTATAAAAAGATAATTACGTCGCTTTTCTTATTACGACAATACTTCCGCTGTAGGGGTCCACCAATGATTGTGCCATCATATGAATATTCCTCGTTAAAACGAATATTCCCCGACCAATCGAATATTATATAACCACTTGCTTACTTTGCGAAATTTGTAAATATTACCCATAACTATAACATTATATTATATCCACACCATAATATTCAAAAATATATTTCGAGAGAAATTATTCTTTATTCATAAAAGTTGGGGTCTTACATTTGGCTTCATTTAGGCCCAGCTTCTTATATATAGACAGGGGCATCAAGTTGATGCTAGCCCCTAGATCACACAATGCCTTGCCAATGAATTGGTCCCCGATAGTGCAAGGAATTGTGAAGCTTCCTGGATCTTTTAGCTTCGGTGGGAGCTTGTTTTGTAGGATGGCACTGGACTCCTCTGTCAGCGCCACTGTTTCATAATCCCCCATTTTTCGCTTCTTAGATAGTATGTCTTTCATAAACTTGACATAACTTGGCATTCCCTCCAATGCCTCCGCAAATGAGATGTTTATGTGAAGCCTCTTGAATACCTCCAGGAATTTAGAAAATTGCTTATCCAGCTTTTGTTTCTGCAAACATTGGGGGAAAGGAAACTGAGGGAGAGGAGGATTGACTATATTCATTAGAGGAGAAGGTGTTGGAGGGCAATCTTGAATACTTTCCTCACCCCCAAATTTCTCATTATTCTTCTCCACTTCAGGTTCCTTTTCAGTCACCACTTCTTCAACTGGAGAACTCTCTCCACTTTGTTCATTAGTGGTTCTCCCACTTCTGAGTGTCACTGCTTTACATTGTTCTTTGTCTTCCCGTTTCGGATTGACATTAGTGTCACTAGGCAATGTGCCTTATGAACGACTATTTAAAGCGGTTGCCAATTGTCCCATCTGTACTTCAAGATTCCGAATGGAGGCTTCTTGATTGTTACTCCTAGTTTCATTCTGGGCAATGTACCGCGACAAGAGAACTTCCAAGCTAGGCTTCCTCTCCTGTTGAGGTGGTGGATGGTGGAACTAATTTTGAGCGCTCTATGGCTGTGGGGTGTACTAATTTTGAGATTGAAAACCCGGAGGGTTAGAATAATTCGGCTTGGTGGATGAAGGTTGTGCTTGATTGGGGTTGTTGTTGTTGTTGTTGTTGTTGTTGCTGCCCCAAGAGAAGTTGGGATGATTTCTCAAGCCCGGGTGGTAATGAGTGGGAAGATTAGCATTTTGTTGCCACCCGTAGTTGGAAACGAATTGAACTGACTCAGAGCTTTTTGCACACTGATCAGTAGGGTGGCTCCCTTGACATAGCTCACACTGGACTACGACACTCTGCACATTCTGCACTGTTGATGGTCCCATGGTGTCTAGCCATTTCGTTAGCGCTGCAACCTGAGCCGCTAATGATGTGAACAAGTCAACCTTATCCGCTGCTCTTCTGGGGGCTTGCCTATCATTCGACCATTAATAATTATTGGCCGCCATTGTTTCCACTAGTTCGTACCCTATTGTGTGATGTTTAGCCATGAAGGCCCCTCTAGACGCAGCATCAATGCTCGAACGAGTTGATCCGGATAGCCCATTGTAAAAGGTCTGGATAGAAAGCTATTCTGGCAAACCATGGTGAGGGCATTTCCTTAGAAGATCCTTGAATCGTTCCCACGAGTCGTACAAGGATTCTGATTCGAACTGGACAAAAGAAGTGATATCATGCCTGAGCCTGGTTGTTTTGGCGGGCAGAAAAAACTTTGCCACGAATTTCTGTGCCAAATCAGCCCATGTTGTGATGGAGCCTGACGGTAATGAATGAAGTCAGTTCTTGGCTTTGTCCCTTAAGGTAAATGGAAACAACTAGAGTCTGATGGCATCGTCAGACACTCCGTTGCATTTAAATGTGTCATAGATCTCCACAAAATTGATTAACTGATCATTGGGATCATCATTAGGTAGTCCCCCAAACTGAATATTGGTGCATGTGACGCCCCTAAAATAGGTCCACATGACCCATTCTGAGTCACCAGATATCATACTATAAAAATCAAATACAAACTTTATTTATACAATTGTTGAACTGTCGTGCAGAATACAACCACAGTTAAACTGTGAGTTTTAATACTGTGGGCAAGGAAATCGTACCTTGATAGGGTTAGGGTTTTGTGTTGGCTGAGGAGGAGAGAAATCCACGAAAAGTACGGAATTGATTGATTGATTAAAGAGGGAAGAAGAATAGGTGGGCGATTACTCCAACGACGCGTGGCAGAACTCCTAGAATCCGGGAGCCGTGTTAGGGTAACAGGGATTCCAAGAGCCTTCTTCTTGAGTCCTTCCACTCCTAGAATCCGGAAACCTTGTTAGGGTTATTGGGATTCCAAGAGTCTTCGTGAGTGTTGGGAGAGAATGCTCAGGTCCTTCGATCTTCCAAGGGTCCAAGTCTTGTGTCTGAAGAGAGGTCCCTTCCAAATAGAATGGAAGGGGTATTTATAGGATTTTCTGGAAAGTAGTCATGTGCAAGGCACATGCTTTTAGGGAAATTCCAAAAATACCCTTTAGTCATTAGAATAATGTCCATATTGTCATGTCCTTCTATCCACCAATCCAATCCCTCAATCAATTCCCAAAATGAGTTGCCTCCACGATTCTTCTGCCTCGGGACACGTGGAGACTTCTCTCGGGTCTCGCATATTTATTCTGACTTTTCTATTCGTCATTTAATTCAATTAGGTCAAATGAACCATAATTTATACTTGGGCCCACAAATACAAATGTATGTAACTCTCATGGTGCCTTGACCATAACCTTACAATGGTACCTTACATAAAAGTACAGTCCATAACTATTTTAGAAATTAAAATCTTTGGGAAGTGCTCAAGGAAACCTTCGTACATGGGAGGCCATGCGTCTAGGTTATAATAGATATCATATGTCCACAGAATTATCCTTGGTTGACCCAATAGTCCCCAAAGAAAAACAAGAAGATTGCTATCATCTTATTTCCAATGGTGAGTCTTCTCTTGACATATAATTATCTCCGTTGTCTCTAAGTGAGAATTATATTTCAAATAAACTCCAAGATTATATAGGTAGTGCACATAGATATACTCAGCAAGTGGATGTGCACAACCCTATCTTATGATAACATGAGGTTGTATGTCATTAGACATCTTGTATGATAGTGGCAAAACACCCTTCTAAAGTTGGGTTCACCTCACCCTATTCGGTTCACCAAAATTAAATATCAAATGGCGTATACAATACGACACACTTATCTAAAGTTCTCAATAAAATTATTTCCATACTATTTAAGGATAACCTCAACAGCTTTATACCACCATTTTATTCTCCTGTTACCCCTGCTCGACCCAGCTACACTCTTATTACCTGAAAGGAATTGTGAAGCAAAAAGGGTGAGCACAACTAGCCTAGTAAAGACTATCATGACTAAAGATAATTTACATCATCAATAGCCTTCATCAGTAATAAATCAGAGATTTAGTACATATGGTAGATGATAAAACATTTCAACCATAGTTGCAAGTAATGAACAAGCAATCCATTAGAAGAGTCAAATAGACCATCGGATCTATTATCTTCTCATGTTAAAAAGTCCGCCATAATGTTTTATCCTGTAACATCAATCAACAATTCATGTCCACAATTATATGAATAACTCATAATCATAATTGTGATTCTAAATTCCTCTTCATACCCAGGACGAAGATAATTTTCATCACATATCTTCACCTGAAACATAAAAAATCATGGTTATACCAAATCACAGTTGTAAGATCCCGAATTTTATGAAATAAAAGTATTCAATTTTTCTTATAATGGTTAAATTGATTTTAATATCATTATATCGGAATATTGGTAAGATTTTTCTTGTGAAATTCTTATTTTTTATGTCGAGGTTATTATTCACGAGTTACTATTCATGAGTTACTATTCACGAGTTACTATTCACGAGTACTATTCATGAAGCATGATAAATATTTTTACGTAAGAAGGCACTCCTCAATAATTGTTATAGTAATTACTGTTCAATATTTTATTTTATTGATTCAATAATTGTTACGTTGATATTTTATATTATTGTTGTTTCAATAATTGTCACGGCACAGTATTTTCAATTATCAAATCAATAATTCATATTATTTGAATAATATTATTAGATAACATTATTGGCAATGTCTAGAAAGTTCTGTCAAGGAGAGGTTTGGTCACCTAATTGCGCGCCAGTAAGGAGAAATCCTTATCGGAAAGCCCCCTCTTTCCTAGGAACGGCCTAGTTGTCATTATTGTAATTCTATAATATTATTTGTGAATAATTAATTATTGATTTATATGATAAGAAAAATATTCATTTTATGTGGATATAGATGGAGAAAATTTTTAATGTGATAATTGTTGAAAGTTTATATTTTATCTTTTCTGATAAAATAATTCATTTAAATATATTATTATATTTTAATAATATAATAATGGTGATATTTTTACAATGAATGTGTGATATATGAATAAATGAGGAGGAAGAGTATTTTTATTACAAAAAATGTTTAACACATGTTTTGTGTGTTAGTGGACCCTATTTTGACTGAAATTTGATTATAGCCTGCAAAATCGTCCGTATGTGGATTTTGGTCAATTTCTGTTTGGAATTTGAAAAAACTTTCTTCTGCAAAGTTGTAGAGAATTAAATTTTCTATGGAATGGACATAAAATTTGAATTTTTTCTGATAAAAGGGCTATTTATTATGAATTATTGAAGTTCCGAAATATTGGGTCTGAATTGATTTTATTACAAAAATTGTTTAAAATATGTTTTTCATGTTGGCGGGCCCCACTAGCATGTGTAAGTTACTGAATCAGATGGCAAGGTGTGCGTAGAAAAATAAAATAAATATATTATTATTTTATTAAATTTTCTACTTTGGTGTTCTAAGCATTTTCCTATAAATAGGGTGCTTAGGTTAGAATTGAAAATCACACCAGAAACTGAAGTTTTCTCTCTATATATTATCGAGCGTATTCTTGTGAGTATTTTGATACTTTGAGTGTTGCTATACGGTGCAAGTTCCTTCAGCATTATATCCGGTATTCCAGTCGGAAGTACTGTTCTTTTGAGGTAAAGGATATTGTCATTATATTTGTAAGGGATTGTAACTGTTATTATGTTTTTTAGTTTCGCAATTTTTTCGACCTTCAAAAATTCTGGAAACATTTGAAATGATAATTTGATGAGTTTTCTAGATTGTGTTCAAAAATGGCGATTTTTAGAAGTATAGATTAGGAGTTATAAATTTTATGAGAAAAGACTATTTTAAAAGTAAACCCTTATAACTCCTTGTGGTTAACTCCAAAATTGATGAAATTTTTATTGGGAGTACATCCATATAATATCAGTATACCCTGTAAATTTCAGAATTTTTGGACAAAAATACAATTTATGATAAATGTTTAAATATTCGGCAGTTTTGGCCATATGAAAAATAGTAAATGAATTTTAAAAATTCCGAGAAAAATATATGTTCAATATGGTAATATGTTCTGCTAAATCCCAGAAAAGAAAATTTGTTTGTACTGATTTGGTATTTTTTATAAAAATAGACTAGTTATGAGTAAATGAATTAAATATGTTATGTGAAGTAACAAAATTAAAAAATAGGATTTTATGGCTTGAGAATCCTATATAAGGTATATACAGATTTTTGGTGAGGGATTTGGTTATTGGTGATGAAATCTTATGAGTTTGGATTTTAGGATGATTAAATGCATTAATTAGTAAAGTGTAAACAATTAAAATAAATTATTTATAAATTTAAGAAATAATTAAAATATTGTGGTTATATTAATAATATTAGATTATGAGATTATTAAGTGATTTATAACATTTGAATTAAGGTGTTATGAAATCGTTGATTTATGAATCTTACTCTTGGAATTAAATTCATGTTTTGATTATATTGTTCATATAACATTTTTATAATCCTGGTGATGAAACTTCTCTTTGACTTAAGTGTAAAGATGGGTAGATTATTGGTGTGATCGTGACTATGGGTTCTCTTTGGCTAGTAGTGCAAAGATGAATTGTTGACTGGTATGATCATGACCATTGAATTTACAATTGAATATTTTTAGCTTAAGTGCAAAGGTGAATTGATCAACATGGTTATAATTATGGTTTATATAAATTCTGAAATGATTATGTATTTCTTTGAGATATTAATATTTTTGGCTTCACATGGTGCGAAGATGAATTATTGATGAATATCTTTGGCCCGTAGTGCAAAGATAACCTGTTGTTGAATATCTTTGGCCTATAGTGCAAAGATGTCCCGTTGTTGAATATCTTTGGCTTGTAGTACAAAGATGTCCTGTTGATGAATATCTTTGGCCCGTAGTGTAAAGATGAATTTATTAGTATGATTATGAACAGGAACTGTGATTTGGTATAACCATGATTTTTATGTTTCGTAAAGGCGGTGTGATGGAAATTATCTTAGTCTGGATGAGAAAAGAATTTGGAACCACAATTATGATTATGAGTTATTCATATGATTGTGGATGAACCTGCTGATTGATATTACAGGATAAAATATTGTTGGTGGATTTTTAACATAGAAGATAATATACATTATAATTCTATTTGACTCTTCTAATGGATTGCTCGTTCTGCTGCAACTATGGTTGAAAAAGTTTTATCATCTACCATATGTTCTAAATCTCTGATTTATTACTGATGAAGGCTATTGATAATTTAATTATCTTTAGTTATGATATTCTTTCTTTGAAGCTAGTTGTGTTTCACCCTTTTGCTTCACAATTCCTTTCGTAATAAGAGTGTAAAATTTGGGTCGATTGACGGGGATAACAAGGGAATAGAACGGTGGTTTATAGTTGTTGAGGTTCTCCCTAAATATTATGAAAATAATTTTATTGAGAACTTTAGATAAGTGTGTCATATTTTATACGTCATTTGATATTTAATTTTGGTGAACCGAATAGGGTGAGGTGAACTCAACTTTGGAAGGGTGTTTTGCCACTATCATACAAGATGTCTAATGACATACAACCTCGTGTTATCATAAGATAGGGTTGTGCACATCCACTTGCTGAGTATATCTACGAGCACTACCTATATGATCTTGGAGTTTGGTTGAAACATAATGTTCAATCGCAGACGGTGGAGATAGTTATATGTCAAGAGAAGACTCACCATTGGAAGGAACATTATAGTAATTGTAAGACCCCGAATTTTATGAAATAAAATTATTCAATTTTTCTTATAATTATTATTCAGTAAATGGTTAAATTGATAAAAGTTTAAAGTTAAGGGTGATATATGTAAAATTTTCAAAATACGCAAGTGGTTATAAAATACTCATTTCTGTCGGGGAATATTCGTTTGGTCGTGGAATATTCTTGTTGTTGGGGAATATTCGTACGATGGCGCATTCATTTGTGGGCCCCATAACAGAATAACTGTCGGATGAAGAAAACGACAAGTTTGAGTTTTTATAAATAATGGCGTAGTTGTTACCATTAACACTGTTGGAATACTTGGTGGTTAAAATACAGTAATACGCGTTATTGCACAGTAGCACATGGTATTGCACACTATTTTTGAATTATTGATTCTTACGTAAGAATGCACTACTCAATAATTGTTACAGTAATTATTGTTTAATATTTTATTTTATTGATTCAATAATTGCTGTGTTGATATTTTATATTATTTTTGTTTCAATAATTATCACTGCACAGTATTTCTCATTATCTGATCAATAATTCATATTATTTGAATAATATTATTAGATAGCATTATTGGCAATGTCTAGAAAGTTCTGTCTAAGGAGAGGTTTGGTCACCTAATTGCGCGCCTGTAAGGAGAAATCCTTATTGAAAAGTCCCCTCTTTCCTTGGAACCACCTAGTTGTCATAATTGTGATTCTGTAATATTATTTGTGAATAATTAATTATTGATTTATATGATAAGGAAATATTTATTTAATGCGGATATAAATGATGAATTTATTTATGTTGTTATAAATGAAGGAATTAATGTTGAGGTGTTTTATCAGTATTTTTGTCGGAATGGAAGTATTAAAAATCAAATCAGTGTTCTTACGATATATTATGTGAGTTATAATTTTTAATCCGACCGTTGGATCGTTGTAATTTTTGAATATGTTATACATATATAAGTTGAGTATATGTCCACAAATTTTGAACCGTTAAAAATGAACGTATGAATTGTTATGAATTTTAAGAGGTGACTGGTTCAGAAATTGTTGAAGTTTTGGAATTTATTATTTTGGTAGAAAATTCTAGAATGCATGGGCCCCACCTATGGTTGGTGAAGAAATGTACTGAAATTCTAATTCAAATGTGGTTGGTGACAATAGTAGCAGTTAAAGCCATCACGTAACAGGTCAAGTCTGCTTCGGCGTGCTAACATTTTCCTATAAATAGAGGGCTAAGTTAGAATTGAAAATCACACCAGAAATATAAGCTTTCTCTCTTTCTCTCTCTATATTCTCAAGCGCATTTTGTGAGTATTTAGATACTTTGAGAGTTACTATTCAGTGCAAGGTTCCTTGACTTTACACATTTGATCGAAATCTTTGCTTTTCGAGGTAAGGGATTTTAAAGGTTATTATGTTTTTCAGTTTTGAAATTTTTCTGTAGCTTCAAAAATTCTGAAAAAATTTGAAATGATAATTTGATAAGTTTCCTAGATTGTGTCCAAAAATGGTGATTTTTAGATGTATAGATTATGAGTTATGGATTTTATGAGAAAAGACTATTTTAAAAGTAAACCCTTATAACTCCTTGTGGTTAACTCCAAAATTGGTAAAATTTTTATTGGAAGTACATCTATATAACATCAGTATATTCTGTAAATTTTGGAATTTTTGGACAAAAGTAAAATTTATGATAAATGTCTAAATATTCTACAATTTTGGCCATGTGAAAAATAGTAAATGAATTTAAAAAATTTCGAGAAAAATATATGTTTAATATGGGACTATATTATGCTAAATTCCAGAAAAGAAATATTTTTGGAACTGATTTGGTATTTTTCATGAAAATGGACTAGTTATGAGTAAGTGAATTAAATATGTTATGTGAAGTAACAAAATTGGAAAATAGGATTTTATGGCTTGGGAATCCTATATAAGGTATATGCAGATTTTTTATGAGGGTTTTGATTATTGGTGATGAAATTTTATGATTTTGACATTTTAGGATGATTAAATGCATTAATTGGTAAACTGTAAACAATTAAAATAAATTGTTTATAAGTTTAAAAATGATTAAAATATTGTGGTAATATTAATAATATTAGATTATGAGATTATTAAGTGATTTATAACATTTGGATTAAGGTGTTATGAAATCATTGATTCATGAATATTACCCTTGAAATTAAAATGCAGTTGTTGATCGTATTATTTTTATTATCATATATAACATTTTTATAATCACGGTGATGAAATTTCTCTTTGACTTAAGTGTAAAGATGGGTAGATTATTGGTATGATCGTGACTATGGGTTCTCTTTGGCCAGTAGTGCAAAGATGAATTGTTGACTGGTATGATCATGACCATTGAATTTACAATTAAATATTTTTAGCTTAAGAGCAAAGGTGAATTGATCAACATGGTTATAATTATTATTTATATAAATTTCGAAATGATTATATATTTCTTTGAAATATTAACATCTTTGGCCTGTAGTGCAAAGATGAATTGTTGATGAATATCTTTGGCGTGTAGTGTAAAGATGACATGTTGTTGAATATCTTTTGGCCCGTAGTGCAAAGATGACCTGTTGTTGAATATCTTTGGCATGTAGTGCAAAGATGAACTGTTAATGAATATCTTTGGCCCATAGTGCAAAGATGAACTTATTAGTATGATTATGAACAAGAACTGTGATTTGGTATAACCATAATCTTTGATGTTTCAGGTAAAGACATGTGATGAAAAATATCTTCGTCTTGGATGAGAAGAGAAAATTAGAACTACAATTATGATTATGAGTTATTCACATGACTGTGAACAAGATCTGTTGATTAATGTTACAGGGCTAAAGCATTGTTGGTGGACTTTTAACATAGAGAAGATAATAGACTTTATGGTCTATTTGACTCTTCTAATGGATTGCTCATTCCGCTGCAACTATGGTTGAAAAGTTTTATAATCTACCATATGTTCTAAATCTCTGATTTATTACTGATGAAGGCTATTGATAATTTAATTATCTTTAGTCATAATATTCTTTACTGAGCTAGTTGTGCTCACCGTTTTGCTTCACATTTCCTTTCAGGTAATAAGAGTGTTGCCGGGTCGAACGGGGATAACGAGGGAATAGAATCTGGGTGATACATAGTTTTGTTGAGGTTCTCCCTAAATAGTATGAAAATAATTTTATTAAGAACTTTAGATAAGTGTGTCGTATTGTATACGTCATTTGATAATTGATTTTGGTGAACCGAATAGGGTAAGGTGAACCCAACTTTGGAAGGGTGTTTTGCCACTATCATACAAGATGTCTAATGACCTACGAGTTATCATAAGATAGGGTTGTGCACATCCACTTGCTGAGTATATCTACAAGCACTACCTATATGATCTTGGAGTTTATTTGAAATATAATTTTCAACTGGAGACAGTGGAGATAGTTATATGTCAAGAGAAGACTCACCATTGGAAAGAACATGATAGTAATCTTCTCTTTTTTCTTTGGGGTCTATTGGATTGACCAAGGATAATTCTCTGGACATATGATATCTATCATAACTTAGATTCATGGCCTCCTATGTACGAAGGTTTCCTTGAGCACTTCCCAAAGATTTTAATTTCTAAAACAGTTATTGATTGTACCTTTATGTAATGTATCAATGTGAGGTGTGATCCATAGTTGGGATATGAGTCACAGTTGGTATTAAAACTCACAGTATATGTGTTGTTGTATTTTGCACGACAATTGTAGTAATAAAGTTGTAGTTGTTTTCAGTACCATGTATTTGGCGACTCAGAATAGGTTGGATGAATTAGACCTATTTTGGGGGCGTCACATTTGGTATCGAGCTTAGGGATATGATCTCCGGTGGAGATCCCGGATTAGAACTAGGAAGGAGAGACGAGTAATATCCTTCCGGCTAGTGTGTGTCCTACCTAAAAGTGAATTTTCTTACTTAAGTTGACAAATTGTGATATGTCAATTAATCTTTGTTTTGAAGCTGTATTCTAGAATAATATCTGAAATACAGGAGATGAGCAATGGAGAAATCATGAGGACATGGAAGATGGAATCTGAGATGAAAGCAAGGTCAACTCTTTGAAATATCAGGTACGTAAATTTTGGGGACGAAATTTCATAAGGAGGGGAGATTGTAAGACCCCGAATTTTATGAAATAAAAGTATTCAATTTTTCTTATAATTATTATTCAGTAAATGGTTAAATTGATAAAATTTTAAAGTTAAAAGTGATATATGTAAAATTTTCAAAATACACAAGTAGTTATAAAATACTCATTTCTGTCTGGGAATATTCGTTTGGTCGTGAAATATTCTTGTTTCGTGGAAATATTAAATGCAACGATAGCGATCATTTATGGTCCCCGTAACAGAATAACTGTCGGATGAAGAAAATGACAAGTTTGAGTTTTTATAAATAATGGCGTAGTTGTTACCGTTAACACTGTTGGAATACTTGGTGGTTAAAATACGATGTCACGCATTGTTGCACGCGATGGCACATGGTATTGTATGCGATATTTTTGAATTATTGATTCTTACGTAAGAAGGCACTACTCAATAATTATTACAGTAATTATTGTTCAATATTTTATTTTATTGATTCAATAATTGTTGCGTTGATATTTTATATTATTGTTTTTTCAATAATTATCACTGTACAGTATTTCCCATTATCAGATCAATAATTCATATTATTTGGATAATATTATTAGATAGCATTATTGGGAATGTCTAGAAATTTCATGCTCAAGGAGAGTTTGGTTACCTAATTGCGCTTGATGAGGAGAAATCCTTATTGGAAAGTCCCCTCTTTCCTGGGAACCACCTGATTGTCATAATTGTGATTCTGTAATATTATTTGTGAATAATTAATTATTGATTTATATGATAAGGAAATATTTATTTGATGCGGATATAAATGATGAATTTATTTATGTGTTTATAAATGAAAGAATTAATGTTGAGGTGTTTTATCAGTATTTTTATCGGAATGGAAGTATTAAAAATCAAATCAGTGTTCTTGCGATATATTACGTGAGTTATAATTTTTAATTCAACCGTTGGATCGTTGTGATTTTTGAATATGCTATACATATATAAGTTGAGTATATTTCCACAAATTTTGAACCGTTAAAAATGAACGTATGAATTGTTATGAATTTTAAGAGGTGACTGGTTCAAAAATTGTTGAAGTTTTGGAATTTATCATTTTGGTGGAAAATTCTAGAATGCGTGGGCCCCACCTATGGTTGGTGAAGAAATGTGCTGAAATTCTAATTCAAATGTGGTGGGTGGTAATAGTAGCATGTAAAGCCATCAGGTAGCAGATGAAGTCTGCTTCGGCGTGCTAACATTTTTCTATAAATAGAGGGCTAAGTTAGAATTGAAAATCACACCAGAAACATAAGCTTTCTCTCTTTCTCTCTCTATATTATCAAGCACATTTTGTGAGTATTTAGATACTTTGAGAGTTCTTATTCAATCTGCAAGGTTACTTGACTTTACATTCAGGTCATTAAATCTTTGCTCTTTTTCGAGGTAAGGATTTTAAGGGTTATTATGTTTTTTAGTTTCAAAATTTTTTTGAATCTTCAAAAATTCTAGAAAAATTTGAAATGATAATTTGATGAGTTTCCTAGATTGTGTCCAAAAATAGCGATTTTTAGATGTATAGATTATGAGTTATGGATTTTATGAGAAAAGACTATTTTAAAAGTAAACCCTTATAACTCCTTGTGGTTAACTCCAAAATTGGTGAAATTTTTATTGGGAGTACATCTATATAACATTAGTATATTCTGTAAATTTCGGAATTTTTGGACAAAAGCAAAATTTATGATAAATGTCTAAATATTCGACAGTTTTGGCCATGTGAAAAATAGTAAATGAATTTTAAAAATTCTGGGAAAAATATATATTCAATATGGGACTATATTCTGCTAAATCCCAGAAAAGAAATATTTTTGGAACTGATTTGGTATTTTTCATGAAAATGGACTAGTTATGAGTAAATGAATTAAATATGTTATGTGAAGTAACAAAATTGGAAAATAGAATTTTATGGCTTGGGAATCCTATATAAGGTATATGCAGATTTTTTATGAGGGTTTTGGTTATTGGAGATGAAATTTTATGATTTTGGCATTTTAGGATGATTAAATGCATTAATTGGTAAAGTGTAAATAATTAAAATAAATTGTTTATAAGTTTAAGAAATGATTATAATATAGTGGTAATATTAATAATATTAGATTATGAGATTATTAAGTGATTTATAACATTTGGATTAAGGTGTTATGAAATCATTAATTCATGAATATTACTCTTGAAATTAAATGCGATTGTTGATTGTATTATTTTATTATCATATATAACATTTTATAAATCCCGGTGATGAAATTTTTCTTTTGACTTAAGTGTAAAGATGGGTAGATTATTGGTATGATCGTGACTATGGGTTCTCTTTGGCGATGAGTCTGAAGATGAATTATTATTTGGTAAGATCATAACCATTGAATTTACAATTGAATATTTTTAGCTTAAGAGCAAAGGTGAATTGATCAACATGGTTATAATTATTGTTTATATAAATTTTGAAATGATTATATATTTCTTTGAAATATTAACATCTTTGGCCTGTAGTGCAAAGATGAATTGTTGATGAATATCTTTGGCGTGTAGTGTAAAGATGACCTGTTGTTGAATATCTTTGGCCCGTAGTGCAAAGATGACCTGTTGTTGAATATCTTTGGCATGTAGTGCAAAGATGAACTGTTAATGAATATCTTTGGCCCGTAGTGCAAAGATGAACTTATTAGTAAGATTATGAACAAGAACTGTGATTTGGTATAACCATAATCTTTGATGTTTCAGGTAAAGACATGTGATGAAAAATATCTTCGTCCTGGATGAGAAAAGGAATTTGGAACCACAATTATGATTATGAGTTATTCATATGATTGTGGACAGGAACTGTTGATTGATATTACAGGGCTAAAGCATTGTTGGTGGACTTTTAACATGGAGAAGATAATAGACTTTATGGTCTATTTGACTCTTCTAATGGATTGCTCATTCCGCTGCAACTATGGTTGAAAAGTTTTATAATCTACCATATGTTCTAAATCTCTGATTTATTACTGATGAAGGCTATTGATAATTTAATTATCTTTAGTCATAATATTCTTTACTGAGCTAGTTGTGCTCACCGTTTTGCTTCACAATTCCTTTCAGGTAATAAGAGTGTTGCCGGGTCGAGCGGGGATAACAGGGGAATAGAACGGTGGTCTATAGCTGTTGAGGTTCTCCCTAAATAGTATGGAAATAATTTTATTGAGAACTTTAAATAAGTGTGTCGTATTGTTTACGTCATTTGATAATTGATTTTGGTGAACCGAATAGAGCAAGGTGAACCTAACTTTGGAAGGGTGTTTTGCCACTATCATACAAGATGTCTAATGACCTACGAGTTATCATAATACAGGGTTGTGTACATCCACTTGCTGAGTATATCTACGAGCACTACCTATATGATCTTGGAGTTTATTTGAAATATAATTTTCAAATGGAGACAGTGGAGATAGTTATATATCAAGAGAAGACTCACCATTGGAAAGAACATGATAGTAATCTTCTCATTTTTCTTCGGGGTCTATTGGATCAACCAAGGATAATTCTCTGGATATAAGATATCTATCATAACTTAGATTCATGGCCTCCTATGTACGAAGGTTTTCTTGAGCACTTCCCAAAGATTTTAATTTCTAAAACAGTTATTGACTGTACCTTTATGTAATGTATCAATGTGAGGTGTTGTCCATAGTTGGGACGTGAGTCATAGTTGGTATTAAAACTCACAGTATGTTTTGTTGTATTTTGCACTACAATTGTAGTTATAAAGTTGTAGTTGTTTTCTGTACAATGTATTTGGCAACTCAGAATAGGTTGGATGAATTAGACCTATTTTGGGGGCGTCACAGTAATCTTCTCGTTTTTCTTTGGGGTCTATTGGATCAACCAAGAATAATTCTCTGGACATATGATATCTATCATAACTTAGATTCATGGCCTCCAATGTACGAAGGTTTCCTTGAGCACTTCCCAAAGATTTTAATTTCTAAAACTGTTAATTACTGTACCTTTATGTAATGTATCAATGTGAGGTGTTGTCCATAGTTGGGACATGAGTCACAGTTGGTATTAAAACTCATAGTATATATGTTGTTGTATTTTACATGACAATTGTAGTAATAAAGTTGTAGTTAATTTCTGTACCATGTATTTAGCGACTCAGAATAGGTTGGATGGATTGGACCTATTTTGGGGGCGTCACAACAATTCCTGCTCATAATCATACTAATAAATTCATCTTTGCACTACGGCCAAAGATATTCATTAACAATTCATCTTTGCACTGCAGGCCAAAGACATACAACTGTATTATAGAAGAGTCAAGTAGAGCATGATATCTACTATCTTCTACAAATTAAAAGTCTATTATCAATATGTTATCGCTGAGACTCAGCTTAATAAATAATCCACATCATTCAATCATCCCTGCACTACAGCCAAAGATATTCACTAGTATTACGACCATGAATTATCCATGCACTACGGGCCAAGGATATTCGTGTTTTCAACAAAGGTCATGATTATACCGAATAATCCCTGGTTATAATCATACAAACAACTGTCCATCAATGCACGTAAGCCAAAGATATACAACTATAAAATCAATAATCAACAGTCCATCTTTGCACGTAAGCCAAAGATATACAATTGTAAAATCAATAATCAATAGTCCATCTTTGCACGTAAGCCAAAGATATACAACTATAAAACCAATAATCAACAGTCCATCTTTTCACGTAAGCCAAAGATATACAATTGTAAAATCAATAATCAACGATCCATCTTTGCGTAAGCGAAGATATATGACAATAAAACCAATAATCAACCGTCCATCTTTTCACATAAGCCAAAGATATACAATTGTAAAATCAATAATCAATACCATCCATCTTTGCACGTAAGCGAAGATGACTTTCATCATAATATAAGCATAAGGATGATGACAATGATATAAGCATTAATCAACGAAAACAAGGATAAATATTAAAGACTTTAAATTTATCCAAATATTTTCAATCACTTAATAAACTCATAATCTAATATTATTAATATTATAACAATATTTTAATCACTTCTTAAACTTATAAATAATTTATTTTAATTGTTTACACTTTACCAAATAATGCATTTAATTATTCAAAAATGCATACTCATAAGATTTCATCACCAATGATCAAATCCTCATTAAAAATCTGCATATACCTTATATAGGATTCCCCGAGCCATAAAATCCTATTTTTCAATTTTGTTACTTCACATAACATATTTAATTCATTTACTCATAACTAGTTAATTTTCATGAAAATACCAAATCAGGTCCCAAAAAATTTCTTTTAAAGGATTTAGCATAATATAGTCTCATATTCAACATATATTTTTCTCGAATTTTTAAAATTCATTTACTATTTTTCATATGGCCAAAAGCTGCCTAATATTTAGACATTTATCATAAATTGTACTTTTGTCCAAAATTCCAAAATTTACAGGTATATACTCTGTTATATATATGTACTCCCAATAAAAATTTCACCAATTTTGGAGTTAACCATAAGGAGTTATAAGGGTTTACTTTTAAAATAGTCTTTTCCCATAAAATTCATAACTCCTAATCTATACATCCAAAAATCACCATTTTTGGACACAATCTAAAAAAATCATCAAATCATCATTTTAAATTTTTCTTGAATTTTTGAGGGTCAGAAAAATTATGAAACTGCAAATGAATTTTCGTCCGCCATGCGATAATCCACGTAAACAGATCATTTCCACAATTTAATAAGAAATGAATACAAAGGATCATTCACCATGCATGCGGTAATCCACATAGACAGGTTATTCCAACAGAATAATTAAGAATGGAATAACAGAAGAATTCACCAGGTATGCGATAGACCGCATGCATGTGTTTATTCCCAATGAATAATAAAGAATGGAACCGGTCAAATGCGTAATCCTTTACAGACGAGATATTCCAATGTAATAATAAAGAATGGAACCAGTCATGCGTAATCCGCATGCAGACGGGATGTTCCAACAGAATAATAAAGAATGGAACCAGGTCATGCGTAATCTGCACAAAGAGAATGCTCTAATAGAATAATAAAGAATGGAATAATAATAGAATTCACTAGGTATGCGATAGACCGCACAGACAGGTTATTACAACATAATAATAAAGAATGGAATAACAGAAAAATTTTACCATGTATGCGGTACTTCGCATAGACAGGTTATTCCAACATAATAATAAAGAATGGAATAACAACCCTTATGAGTATTGAAAGAAAATAACTCTCTTCATGAATACGAAAGAATAATACCCCTTACTATAATAACAAAATCCCTTACCTCAAAAGATGACTAGATACTGGAATAGTGAGGTAGCAGACTTCTCTTCTTCTTTCTCTCTATAATAATTGCTCTATAGCTTTAATGAATTGGTGAGAAATGAAGGAAAAATGAGCTTCTATTTATAGAAAAATATAGTTTCGATAATTGCACGTTTTGGGGATCAAAATATTACAGTATAATAGCTTCCTCTTTTTCTTCATTTTTAATTTAGTCCTGCAAGTATTATCAAACTTACACCACCTCCCTTAATAGTAAATAATGTGAATCAATAGTTCAATCATGTGAATCAATAGTTATAATCATGTGAAAATATGAATTAAAGTATAGTACCTCCATTTTTAACTTAGTCATGCAAGTATTATCAATCTTGCACCAACTCCCCTAATAGTACATGAATGTGAATCAATAGTACACACATGTGAGCAAATAGTTATAATCATGTGAATTAATAGAAATTAATTGCTCATTTATTCGATTAATTACCCGATTGGTCAATATAACTTTCAGACATCAATTATTATCGAAATAAATGTCGATTTCCACTAACACTAACAATCCCAACACAATAGATATATTTTTCTCAACAATTTCATTTTTGAAATTTCAAAGTTTGACTTTTTCTAAAAAAGTCAACTATTGACTTTTTTGACCAAAAAGTCAACCTAGGCAAATTTTGTGTTTATAGTCTATTTCTACTAATTTCATCGTTCCGGACTCAAATATCACGTCCGCGTCTCCAAATTCAACTCCGAACTCAAATTCAATTTTTAATAACATTCATCATTAATATTATAACTCACAATATTTAACAATCAGGTCGTTCCCAGGAAAGAGGGGGCTTTCCGATAAGAATTTCTCCTTATTGGCGTGCAATTAGGTGACCAAACCTCTCCTTGACAGAACTTCTAGACATTGTCAATATTGCAAATAATAATATTGTGAGACCCCGAATTTTATGAAATAAAAGTATTCAATTTTTCTATTTTAGTAAATAGTTAAATTGATAAAATTTTAAAGTTAAGGGTAATATGTGAAAATTTTGCAAAGTAAGCAAGTTGATATAAAATATTCTTTTTGTCGGGAAATATCCGTACGACGGTCCAATCGTTGGTGGACCCCACAACGAAATTATTGTCGGATTGAGAAAACAACAAAAATATTTTTATGAAAATAACGACGGAAGTTTTACCGTTAAAACTATTGAACTACTCGGTAATAAAAGTACAGTAATACGCGTGGTTGCATAGTAGCACACGGTTTTAATTATTGATGCTTACGTGAGAAGTCACTCAGTTTTGTTCAATTATTGCTATAGTAATTGCTGCATAGTATCTCACGTTATTTGATTCAATTATTATCGATATTTTATATATTATTAAATCAATAATTGAGACGACGAAGTTATTAATATTATTATTTGCAATATTAACGATGTCTAAAGGTTACGCCAGGAGAGGTTTGGTCACCTAATTGCGCCATGATATAGTGAGAAATCCTTATTAAAAAGCCCTTTTTCTAAATAACGACACAGTGGATTAATATTGTGAATTATAATAATGTTGATAAAGTTTGTTTTATTATTATTATAAATGTAATAAAACGAGAAAACTTTTATATAAAATGAATACTTTTATAAAGTTATTTGTTTTATTTGATTATAAATAGAATATATTATATTACTATTACGCATAGTATTTGCGTAGTAAAATCTTTTATATAAAAAACAAAATACTTTTATAAAGTTATTCGTTTTATTAGACTATAAATAGAATATATAATATTCTATTATGCATAAATATTTGTATAAGTACTGCATAGTGTTTGCATAGTAAAATCTTTTTTATATAAAAATGAATACTTTTATAAAGTTATTCGTTTTATTAGATTATAAATAGAATATATTATATTTTATTTAAAAGATTTTATTTTATTAGAATATTTTATTAATATTGCATAGTAAATTAATATGATAGTCTGTTTAAAAGTAAATCAATATGGACCACTCATGAATTAGTTACTATTCAAATTATTCTCCTATAAATAAAGCTTCATTCATTCATTATTTCTTACGAATTCACTTTGAAACTCTAGAGAGAAACTATAGAGAAAAAAAAAAAAGTATTACGCTACTTCACTACTCCTATATCCGGTTTCTTCTAAGGTAAGGGATATTATTTGTTATACTAAGTAAGGGGTATTATCTCTTTCAGTATTCATGAAGAGAAGCTTCATTATTCCATTATCTATTACATTGGAATAACCTATATACGCGGATTCTGGTATACTTGGTGAAATTCTTCCGTTATTCTATTCTTTATTATTACGCCGTAATATCCTTTTTGTCGCGCTTACGCATGACCACAGTTCCATTCTTTATTATTACGTCAAATATCACACATGCGTGCGTTTCTGCGTGACTGATTCCATTCTTTATTATTACATTGGAATAACACATGCATGCGATTACATCGCGTGCATGGTGAATTCCGTTGTTATTCCATTCTTTATTATTACATTTGGGAATAATGCATGCATGCTGATCTATATCGCATGCATGGTGAATGATTCTTCATATTCATATGAATAGTATTTTCATTCAAAAAGGATTTTTCTAGATTATGTCCAAAATGGCGATTTTTTGATGTATAGATTAGGAGTTATGAATTTTATAGGAAAAGATTATTTTAAAAGTAAACCCTTATAACTCCTTGTGGTTAGCTCCAAAATTGGTGAAATTTTTATTGGGAGTACATGTATATAACAGGAGTATATCTTGTAAATTTCAGAATTTTTGGACAAAAGTACAATTTATGATAAATGTCTAAATAATCGGCAGTTTTAGCCATATGAAAAATAGTAAATGAATTTTAAAAATTTTGAGAAAAATATATGTTCAATATGAGACTATATTCTGCTAAATCCCAGAAAAGAAATATTTTTGGGACTAATTTGGTATTTTTCTTGAAAATGAACTAGATATTAGTAAATGAATTAAATATGTTATGTGAAGTAATAAAATTAAAAAATAGGATTTTATGGCTTGGGAATCCTATATAGGGTATATCTGATTTTTTGATGAGAGATTTGATCATTGATGATGAAATCTTATGAGTATAGCATTTTGAATGATTAAATGCATTATTTGATAAAATGTAAACAATTGAAATAAATTATTTATAAGTTTGAGAAAAGATTAAAATATTATTATAATATTAATGATATTAGATTATAAGATTATTAAGTGATTAATAACATTTGGTTATTATTGAACGCTGGATAAATTGTATTATAAATGTTTAATATTTATCATTTATCTCATTTGATTGATTCTTTATATCATTGTCATTATTCTCATGCTTATATTATGATGAAAGTCATCTATGGCCGGTAGTGCATAGATGGATTTGGTATGATTATGACCAGGGATTATTCGATATAATCATGACCGTAATGTTACAAATGATGTGGTAAAAGTCCTCATTGGCCCGTAGTGCATTAATGGACAGTTTTTGGTATGATTATGGCTATGGATTCTCTACGTCCAAGGGTGCAAAGATGAATTATTTTATGGCATGATCAGGACCGTTGATGAAAACACGATTATCTTTAGCCCATAGTGCATAGATAATTCGTGGTCGTGATATTAACGAATATCCTTGGCCTGTAGTGCAGGGATGATTTGATGATATAGATTAATTATTGAGCTGAGTCTCAGCAATGAAATATTAATTCATGGATGTGATATTAACGAATATCCTTGACCGTAGTGCAGGGGTGATTCGATGATGTGAATTATTTATTAAGCAGAGTCTCAGCGATAAAATATTGATAATAAACTTTTAATTCGTAAAAGATAGTAGATATCATGCTCTACTTGACTCTTCTAAAATACAGTTGTATATCTTTGGCCTGTAGTGCAAAGATGAATTATTAATGAATATCTTTGGCCGTAGTGAAAAGATGAATTTATTAGTATGATTAAGAGCAGAAATTGGGATTTGGTATAACCATAATTTTTGATGTTTCAGGTGAAGATAGGTGATGAAAATTATCTTCAACCTGGGTACGAAGAGAAATTTAGAATCACAATTATGATTATAAGTTATTCATATGATTGTGGACATGAATTGTTGATTGATGTTACAGGGATAAAACATTATTGGTGGACTTTTAACATAGAGAGATAATAGATCGATGGTCTTTTGACTCTTCTAATGGATTGCTTTCGTTCAAACTATGACTATGGTTGAAAAGTTTTATCATCTACCATATGTTCTAAATCTCTGATTTATTTCTGATGAAGGCTATTAATGATGTAAATTATCTTTAGTCATGATATTCTTTACTAGGCTAGTTGTGTTCACCCTTTTTGCTTCACAATTTCTTTCAGGTAATAAGAGTGTAGGTGGTTGAGTGGGGGATAACGGGGGAATAGAGCGGTGGTCTATAGGCATTGAGGTTCTCCTAAATAGTATGGAAATAAATTTATTGGAAACTTTAGATAAGTGTGTGCGTATTGTATACGTCATTTGATATTTAATTTTGGTAAACCAAGAATAGGGTGAGGTGAACCCAACTTTAGAAGGTGTTTTGCCACTATCATACAAGATGTAAACATCATACAACCTCATGTTATCATAAGATAGGGTTGTGCACATCCACTTCTTTGAGTATATCTATGTGCACTACCTATATAATCTTGGAGTTTATTTGAAATATAATTCTCACTTAGAGACAACGGAGATAATTATATGTCGAGAAGAGACTCACCATTGGAAATAAGATGATAGAAATCTTCTTGTTTTTCTTTGGGGACTATTAGGTCAACCAAGGATAATTACATGGACATATGATATCTATCATAACTTTGACGCATGGCCTCCCATGTATGCGAGAAGGTTTCCTTGAGCACTTCCCAAAGATTTTAATTTCTAAAATAGTTATGGACTGTACTTTTATGTAAGGTACCATTGTAAGGTTATGGTCAAGGCACCATGAGAGTTACATACATTTGTATTAAAACTCACAGTTAACTGTGGTCATATTCTATACGACAGTTCAACAGTTGTATAAATGAAGTTTGTATTTGATTTTTATAGTGTGATATCTGGCGACTCAGAATGGGTCGGGTGGACCTATTTTGGGGGCGTCACAAATATGAATAACTTTGTCATTTCAATTATTAATTTAATAATATAACATATTATGCAGATGATCTTGTGACAATAATTGAATGAATAATATAGAGAGATATGATGCGTGATTCTTTAGTAATAATTGAGTATAAGCGAGTGACTTCTCACGTAAGCATCAATAATCAATACTGGTGTTACTACTATCAACCACGCATATTACTTTGTACTTTTACTACCGAATAGTTCAACAGTTTTAACGGTAACACTTTCATTTGTTATTTTATAAAAGATAATTATGTCGTTTTTCTTACTACGATAATACTTCCGTTAATGGAGTCCACCAATGATTGTGTCGTCTTATGGATATTCCAAACCAAAAGAATATTTTATAACAACTTGCATACTTTGAAAAATTTTCATATATCACCCTTAACTTTAACCTTTTATCAATTTAACCATTTACTAAATAGAATAATTATAAGAAAATTGAATACTTTCATTTCATAAAATTCGGGGTCTCATAATCTCCCCTCCTTATGAAATTTTAACCTCGAAATTTACGTACCTGGTAGTTCAAAGAGATGAGAATACCTTGATTTCTTTTCGGATTGTACCTTCTCGGTTATATCCTCTATATCATGATTTTTTCCATTGCTCATCTCCTGTATTTCAGATATCATTCTAGAATATATCTTCAAAACAAAGGTTAATTGACATATCATAATTTATCAACTTATCAAGTAAACAATTTCAGCTTAGGTAAGTCACACACTAGCGAAGTATATAACTCGTCTCTCCCTTCCTAGTTCTAGACTCTTATCTCCGCCAGCGACCATATCCTTAAGCTCTGATACCATTTGTGACGCCCCCAAAATAAGTTCACACGACCCATTCTGAGTCGCCAGATATCATACTATAAAAATCAAATACAAACTTTATTTATACAACTGTTGAACTGTCGTGCAAAATACGACCACAGTTAAGCTGTGAGTTTTAATACAAATGTATGTAACTCTCATGGTGCCTTGACCACAACCTTACAATGGTACCTTACATAAAAGTACAGTCCATAACTATTTTAGAAATTAAAATCTTTGGGAAGTGCTCAAGGAAACCTTCGTACATGGGAGGTCATGTGTCTAGGTTATGATAGATATCATATGTCCACAGAATTATTCTTGGTTGACCCAATAGTCCCCAAAGAAAAATAAGAAGATTGCTATCATCTTCTTTCCAACGGTGAGTCTTCTCTTGACATATAATTATCTTTGTTGTCTCCAAGTGAGAATTATATTTCAAATAAACTCCAAGATTATATAGGTAGTGCTCGTAGATATACTCAAAGAAGTGGATATGCATAATCCTGCCTTTATGATAACACGAGGTTGTATGTCATTAGACATCTTGTATGATAGTGGCAAAACACCCTTCAAAGTTGGGTTCACCTCACCCTATTCGGTTCACCAAAATTAAATATCGAATGACGTATACAATACTGACACACACTTATCTAAAGTTCTCAATAAAATTATTTCCATACTATTTAAGAAAACCTCAACAACTATAGACCACCGCTTCTATTCTCCTCGTTACCCCCTCGCCAACCGACTACACTCTTATTACAAAAATGAATTGTGAAGCAAAAAGTGTGAGCACAACTAGCCTAGTAAAGAATATCATGACTAAAGATAATTTACATCATCAATAACCTTCATCAGTAATAAATCAGAGATTTAGAACATATGGTAGATGATAAAACTTTTCAACCATAGTTGTAGCGGAACGAGCAATCCATTAGAAGAGTCAAATAAACCATCAGATCTATTATCTTCTCCATGTTAAAAGTCCACCAATAATGTTTTATCCCTGTAACATCAATCAACAATTCCTGTCCATAATCATATGAATAACTCATAATCATAATTGTGATTCTAAATTCCTCTTCGCGCCCAGGACGAAGATAATTTTCATCACCTATCTTCACCTGAAACATCAAAAATCATGGTTATACCAAATCGCAATTCCTGCTCATAATCATACTAATAAATTCATCTTTGCATTACGGCCAAAGATATTCATTAACAATTCATCTTTGCACTACAGGCCAAAGACATACAATTGTATTATAGAAGAGTCAAGTAGAGCATGATATCTACTATCTTCTACGAATTAAAAGTGTATTATCAATATGTTATCGCTGAGACTCAACTTAATATATAATCCACATCATTCAATCATCCCTGCACTACAGCCAAGGATATTCACTAGTATTACGACCACGAATTATCCATGCACTACGGGCCAAGGATATTCGTGTTTTCAACAATGATCATGATTATACCAAATAATCCCTGGTTATAATCATACAAACAACTTTCCATCAATGCACGTAAGCCAAAGATATACAACTATAAAACAAATAATCAACAGTCCATCTTTACATGTAAGCCAAAGATATACAATTGTAAAATCAATAATCAACAGTCCATCTTTGCACGTAAGCCAAAGATATACAATTGTAAAATCAATAATCAACAGTCCATCTTTGTACGTAAGCCAAAGATATACAACTATAAAACCAATAATCAACAGTCCATCTTTGCACATAAGCCAAAGATATACAATTGTAAAATCAATAATCAACAGTCCATCTTTGCACGTAAGCCAAAGATATACAACTATAAAACCAATAATCAACAGTCCATCTTTGCACGTAAGCCAAAGATAAACAATTGTAAAATCAATAATCAATAGTCCATCTTTGCACGTAAGCCAAAGATGACTTTCATCACAATATAAGCATGAGGATGATGACAATGATATAAGCATTAATCAAATAAAAACAAAGATAAATATTAAAGACTTTAAATTTATCCAAATAATATCAATCACTTAATAAACTCATAATCTAATATTATTAATATTATAACAATATTTTAATCACTTCTTAAACTTATAAATAATTTATTTTAATTGTTTACACCTTAACAAATAATGCATTTAATCATTCAAAAATGCCATACTCATAAGATTTTATCACCAATGATCAAATCCCTCATCAAAAATCTGCATATACCTTATATAGGATTCCCAAGCCATAAAATCCTATTTTCCAATTTTGTTAATTCACATAACATATTTAATTCATTTACTCAAAACTAGTTCATTTTCATGAAAAATACCAAATCAGTCCCAAAAATATTTCTTTTCTGGGATTTAGCAAAATATGGTCCCATATTCAACATATATTTTTCTCAGAATTTTTAAAATTCATTTACTATTTTTCATATGGCCAAAACTGTTAAATATTTAGACATTTATCATAAATTGTACTTTTTTCCAAAAATTACAAAATTTACAGGGTATACTCATGTTATATATATGTACTCCCAATAAAAATATCACCAATTTTGGAGTTAACCACAAGGAGTTAAAAGAGTTTACTTTTAAAATAGTCTTTTCCCATAAAATTCATAACTCCTAATCTATACATCCAAAAATTGCCATTTTTAGACACAATCTAGAAAACTCATCAAATTATCATTTCAAATTTTTCCAGAATTTTTGAGGGTCGAAAAAATTACAAAACTGCAAATGGATTTTTGTTCGCCATGCGGTAATCCACGTAGACAGATCATTTCCACAATTTAATAAGAAATGAATACAAAGGATCATTCACCATGCATGCAGTAATCCACATAGACATGTTATTCCAACAGAATAATAAAGAATGGAATAACAGAAGAATTCACCAGGCATGCGATAGATCGCATGCAGCACGGTTATTCTCAACAAAATAATAAAGAATGGAACCAGGTCATGCGTGAATCCGTATGCATGAGGATATTCCAACGAATAATAAAGAATGGAACCGGTCATGCGTAATCCGCATGACGGGATATTCCAACGAAATAATAAAGAATGGAATAACAACGAAATTCACTGGGCATGCGATAGACCAGCATGCACAAGTTATTCAACGTAATAATAAAGAATGGAATAACAAAAGAATTTCATCATGTATGCGGTACTTCGCATAGACATGTTATTCCAACATAATAATAAAGAATGGAATAACAACACTTATGAGTATTGAAAGAAAATAACTCTCTTCATGAATACGAAAGAATAATACCCCTTACAATAAACAATATCCCTTACCTCAAAAGAAGACTGGATACTGGAATAGTGAGGTAGCAGACTTCTCTTCTTCTTTCTCTCTATAATTTCTCTCTATAATAATTTCTCTATAACTTTAGTGAATTGGTGAATACGCATAAGCTTCTGTCGAAGGTCAAATGCACATCCCTAACCAGATAAATCACAATATGTCTATTGGTAAAAATAACTAGGTCAAGGTCATTAAGCTAAGTGTGAGACCCCAAATTTTATGAATAAAGATTTAAATTTCTCGAAATATTTTTTTTAATATTATGGTGTGGATTTGATATAATGTTATAGTTGTGGGTAATATTTATAAATTTTGCAAAGTAAGTAAGTTGTTATATAATATTCGATTGGTTGGGGAATATTTGTTTTAACAGGGAATATTCGTACGATAACACAATCGTTGGTGGACCCCACAACGGATGTATTGTCGTAGTAAGAAAACGACAGAATTATCTTTTTATAACGGTGAAAGTGTTACCGTTAAAACTGTTGAACTACCCGGTAGTAAAAAATACGATGTCTGGCATTAGTTGCATAGTAGCACACGGTATTGATTATTGATGCTTACGTAAAAATTCACTCAGTTATGTGAGATCCCAGATTTTATCAATAAAGATTTAAATTTTGTCGAAATAATTTTTAATATTATGGTGTGAATTTGAGATAATATTATAGTTGTGGGTAGTATTTATAAATTTTGCAAAGTATGCAAGTGGTTATATTATATTCGATTGGTGGGGAATATTCGGTTTAGCGAGGAATATTAAATGCAACTACTCAATCATTGGTGGACCCTAGCGAATGTAATTATTGTCGAATTGAGAAAACGACAAAAATATTTTATTAAAATAACGGCGAAAGTTTTATCGTTGATCTTTGTTGAACTACTCGGTAGTAAAAGAAATGCGATGTACGTGTGGTTACATAGTAGCACTACCAGGTATTGATTATTGATGCTTATGTGAGAAGTCACTCGGTTTGATTCCATTATTGTCGATTAATAATATGAATTATTATAAGCGATAATGACGTTTTGTTTTATTAAGTATTATTAACGTAATAAAATGCGAAACTTCTTTATATAAAAATATAATACTTTATTAAAGTTATTCTATAAATAGAATATATTATATTTTATTATGCATAGTGTTACATAGTGTTTTGCATAGTGTTGTATAGTGTTTGCATAGTAAAATGTTTTTATATAAATAGAATATATTATATTTTATTTAAAAGATTTTGCTTTAAATATGGACCGTCGATTAAAATAAATCAATCTGGACCGTTCATGGATTAATTACTATGCATTCTATTTTCCTATAAATAAAGCTCATTCCTTCATTATTTTCTTACGAATTCACTTTGAAACTCTAGAGAGAAAATTATAGAGAGAAGCTATAGAGAGAAAATCTATAGAGAGAGAAGAAGAAGAGTATACGGTACTTCACTACTTTGATATCCGGTGTCTTTTTACTGTGAGGGATATTATTTGTTGTACCGTAAGGGTGTTATTCTTTCTTATTCATGAAGAGAACTTACATTATTCCATTCTTTATTATTCATTGGAATAACTTTGTATACGCCACATACCTATACATAATCAGATACGTGGTTTTACCCTATACTTGGTGACATTCTTCTATTATTACATTGGAACATCACATGCATGTGTTTTACACCCACATGGTTCCGTCTTTATTATTATTATGTTGGAACATCACATGCATGTGTTTTACAGGACTGGTTAAAATCTTTATCATTCATTGGAATATCCTATCTGTGTGTTTTACCGGATGGAGTTCCATCTTTATTATTCTGTTGGAACATCCAATTGTGTGAATTTTCACCGACACGGTTCCGTTATTATTATTACATTGGAATAACTTTGTCTGTCTGCAATACCGCATGCAGCATGGTGATTTCCTTTGTTATTCCATTCTTTATTATACCCAAATTGGTTAAAACTTTGACTTCTATACTCCATGAAATTAGTAGAATATCCTTGATATTTGCGTTTTATCGATATCTTTTTCGAAATATTCTTACGATCATTCTTGAATTTTACTCTACAAAACAAAGATATCTTGTTGACAATTTGGGCGTTAATAATTCCTAGATAAATTAATTCTTGAACTTGTTTTATTGAATTCTTATATCATTGTCATCATCCTCATGTTTATATTATGTTGAAAGTTATCTTTTGCCTTACGTGCATAGATGAACTTAGTATGATTATGACCGAGGATCATTCGGTATAATCATGGCTTGATATAAATGATGTGACAAAAGTCCTCGATGACTGTAATGCGATGATGGATAGTTTTGGTATGATTATGACCGGGGTGATTTGGTATAGTCATGACCATTGATAATTTGATGAAAATCCTTGGCCAGTAGTGCGGGGATGATTAGATATTGTGGTTTATTCATTAAACCGAGTCTTAGTGATAAAATTGATGAAAACCTTTTAAAACCTAAAAGATAGTAGACTTTATTTTCTACTTGACTCTTTTAATGGATTGCGTATTCATTTGTAGTTAAACTGGTTGTCTATTGTATTTTATCGGTTTAACATTGTTGAAGACTATTGATAATTTATTCGCATTATCTTAGTCATAATATTTCTTCTTTCGGGCTAGTTGAGCTCACCTTTTCTTTCATTTTATTCTCTTGAGAAATGAGAATATAGGCGGGATGAGTCGGGAAGCGAGTGATGGTCCCGAAGATAGCATTAGTAGTCCTCACTATTACGTGAAATAGTGTGATAATAATTGTAATGAGGACTCCTTTTGAGTTTGTATAATATCTAGTAGAGCGATATTTGTATTCAAACTCACGATTTAAGTCGTATTATTACAGCAGTTATGTTAGTAAGTTGTATTTAAATTTTGTACCATGTAAGTGGCGACCCAAGATGGGTGGCGTATACCTAATTTTTTTGGGCGTCACGGGTTATACTCAATTATTGCTACAAATAATTGTGTTGCATCATATCTCTCATATTATTGATTCAATTATTGTCACGATATCATCTGCATAATATGTTATATTATTAAATCAATAATTGGGATGACAAAGTTATTCATATTATTATTTGCAATATTATTGATGTCTAGAAGTTACATCGAGGAGAGGTTTGGTCACCTAATTGCGCGCCAATAAGCAGAAATCCTTATTGGAAAGCCCCCTCTTTCCTGGGAACGACCTGGTGGTTAAATATTGTGAGTTATAATATTAATGATGAATAAGTTCGTGTTGATTAAAGATAAAATTGATAGTTTCATTGTGTTGGGATTATTAGTGTTAGTGGAAATCGACATTTATTTCGATAATAATTGATGTCTGGAAGTTATATTGGCCAATTGGGTAATTAATTGGATAAATGAGTAATTAATTGCTATTAATTCACATGTTTATAACTATTTGTTCACATGTGTGTACTATTGATTCACATTCTTGTACTATTAGGGGAGTTGGTGCAAGATTGATAATACTTGCATGACTAAGTTAAAAATGGAGGTATAGATGGAGGTACTATACTGTAATTCGTATTTTCACATGATTATAACTATTGATTCACATGATTGAACTATTGATTCACATTATTTACTATTAGGGGAGGTGGTGCAAGTTTGATAATACTTGCAGGACTAAATTAAAAATGAAGAAAAGGAGAAGGTATTATCTTTGTAATATTTTGAGCCCCAAAACGTGCAATTATCAAAACTATATTTTCCTATAAATTGAAGCTCATTCTTCCTTCATTTCTCACCAATTCACTAAAGCTATAGAGCAATTATTATAGAGAGAAATTATAGAGAGAAAGAACAAGAGAAGTCTGCTACCTCACTATTCTAGTATCCAGTCTTCTTTTGAGGTAAGGGGTATTATTTCTTTCGTATTTATGAAGAGAGCTATTGTTATTCCATTCCTTATTATTCTATTGGAATAACTTGTCTGTGCGGTCTATCGCATGCCTGGTGAATTCTATTGTTATTCCATTCTTTATTATTCTATTGGAATAACCTGTCTGTGCGGTCTATCGCATGCCTGGTGAATTCTATTGTTAATCCATTATTTATTATTCTATTGGAATAACCTGGATGCGTGCGATTATCGCATGCTGGTGAATTTTATGTTATTCCATTCTTTATTATTATGTTGGAATAACATGTCTACATGCAATCTTTATACATACGTGGTGAAATTCTTACATTATTCCATTCTTTATTATTACATTAGAATATCCTCGTCTGCATAAATTACGTATGACTTTTGTTCCATTCTTTATTATTACATTGGAATAACTCGCATATGTGGATTACTGCATGCATGGTGAATGACCCTTTGTATTCATTCTTTATTAAATTATGGAAATGATCCATCTACGTGGATTCTGCAAAGATAAAAATCCATTGCGATTTAGTATATTCTATTATACTCGTCTGAGATATCATTTCTTTTGTACTCGTCATGGAATATCATTTTCTTTGTTATTTTTTTTACGAGTTACTATTCACGGGTTACTATTCACCCAGTTACTATTCACTTTAGTATTATTCACTCGGGTATTCGAGGCACTTTTCGTGCCAGAGTACTATTCACGAGTTACTATTCATGGATTACTATTCACCCAATTACTATTCACTCTAGTATCATTCACTCGGGTATTCGGGACACTTTTCGTGTTGGGGTACTATTCATGGGGTACTATTCCTGAAGTACTATTCACCGGGTACTATTCACCCAAAAAATATATTTCTTTTCTGTCCAAATTATTTTTGGTACATGAATATTATTCTTGAATTTTACTCCACAAAGCAGTATCATGTTGAAACTTTGGACGTTATTTATTTCTGGATAAATTAAATTATAAATATTTAAAATTTATCCTTGAACTTGTTTTATTGAATTATTATGTCATTGTCATCATCATCATGCTTATATTGTGATGAAAGTCATCTTTGGCTTACGTGCATAGATGGACATGGTATGATTGTGACCAAGGATTATTCGGTATAATCATGACCGTAATGTGATGATTGATGTGGTGAAAGTCCGCAGTGGCCTGTAGTGCATTGATGGACAGATTTTGGTATGATTATGACCAGGGATTATTCGGTATAGTCATGACCATTGATGATTTAATGAATATCCTTGGCCCGTAGTGCAGGGAAGAATCGATGAAATGGTTTATTTATTAAGTCGAGTCTCAAATGATAAAGTTGATGAAAACTTTTAAATCATAAAAGATAGTAGATTTTATGCTCTACTTGACTCTTCTAATGAATTGCTTATTCCGCTGCAGTTGTTGATCTAAAACTTGTTGTCTATTTTATTCTATCAGTTGTTATACTGTTGAAGGCTAAAGATAATTTATTCTGCATTATCTTAGTCATAATATTTCTTACTGGGCTAGTTGAGCTCACCCTTTCTTTCATTGTTCTCTTCAGGAAATGAGAATATAGCTGGGACGAGTCAGGGAATGGAGTGATGGTCCGAGATGGTTTTTTTAGTAGTCCTCACTATTCTATAAAATAGTGTAACAATAAATGTAATGAGGACTCCATTGAGTGTGGATATTATCTAGATGACAATATTCTTATTAAAACTCTTAGATTATGTTATGTCGTATTTTACACGACTGTTGTTTAATTAAGTTTGTATTTGATTTATGTACCATGTATTTGGTGACTCAAGATGGGTGATGTATACCTGTTTTGGGGGCGTCACAGTTGGTATCAAAGCTTAGGGATATGATCCCTGGCTGAGATGTGAGACAAGAACTAGGAGGGGAGAGACGGGGAATTCCTTCACTAGTATGACCTACCTAAGTTTATTTGGTATTTAATTGGTTGGTCAAAGTATAGGGATAATATGTGATATGTCAATTAACCCTTGTTTTGTGACATTGTTTGAAAATGGCATCTGAAAATATTGAGATCAGCAATGAAGCACATAAGACCGTTGAGTCACCAATGATCAATACTCGGGATAATGTGCAATAGGAAGACAATAATCCTCAGGTAAACAATAACACCAATCAGATGATGAACGATGAGATGTTCAGAGGTTTTATGCAATTCATGCAACATCGGTGACGGCTCTATCCAAAATGCAGGTGGAAACACTGACAACTCTCGGACGGTCAATGCTACGCAGTTCAAGGAGCTGGGACCACCGGAGTTTTTTGGAGAGCCAAAACCACTTAAAGCGGAGACGTGGTTAAAGCAGATCACCAAGATATTTGATGTCTTGGGATGCTCCGAGGAGCAAAAGGTTCCCTTTGCCACCTTTATGTTGTGTGAAGAGGCAGATTACTGGTGGGAATCTATAAAACGTACCCACCTGGCCTTTCAAGATGTCTTGGGAGAAGTTCCAAGAGCTGTTCAACGACAAGTACTTTCCCAAAAGTATTCATCACATGAAGGAGGTGGAGTTTATCAAGTTGGAACAAAACAATATGACCGTGTCGCAATACAAGGCTAAATATACGGAGTTATCCCGGTTTGCATCCCATTTGGTCGATAATGAGGAGCAAATGACACGAAGTTTCTAAGAGGTTTGAAACCCGAAATACGTCAATACCTCATTTCTCACAAATTGTGTTTGTATTCAGATATAGTGAATAGGGCTCAGTTATTGGAGCGCAATAATGAGCCAGCCCAACTAAAGGATAACGACCAACAACACGATAATAATCATACCGGTGGCAACGGTCATCGGAACAATGATAACCATCGTGGGGGAAATTATCATGCTAAGAATGGTAACCACTTCGGCGGTAATCATGGCCAAGATAATAGGAGTGGATATTTCAAGAAGAGAAGGTTCAACAACAATGGAAAGATAGCGACCTGACAACACGCTTTTTCAAGAAGGAGAACGACCACCAATTGTATGCTTCAAATGCGGAGGAGGACATATCGATCCAAAGTCGCACGATGCAGTCCAAAGCATGTTACAATTGTGGAAAAGAAGGTCACCTAGCCCGATTTTGTCGTGCACCAAAGTCAAGTCCAGCGGGATGATGGCACCAAAGGCGGATACGGACAAAACAAAGTCGGTGGTTTCAGGAGCGTTTTTCGTGACTTCTCAAAAAGAGAGTAACCCGAACGAAGTTAGCACGGATTAGTTAATTATAAATTCTTGCGAAGTCTATACCTTATTAGATACCGGTTCTACCCATTCTTTTATCTCTCTTGATTGCGCTCAACGTTTAAATTTGACTTCGGAAAAATTAGACTTTGACTTATCGGTTGAAACTTCGTTAGTAGAAACCTTCATTTCATGTGCTATCCAAGTCTTGGATGAGAGTCACAGTTTTTAAATGATATTTTTATCGTTAATAAATTTCCTGACGTATTCTTAAAGACTTCTTGGCCTACCCCCAGAGCGTGAAATCAAATTTTGTATTGACCCCAGTACAAAACCCATTTCTAAAACCCTCAAATATTTCTTCAACTAAAATGAACGTAACATGCACCAAAGAAGTTGGCTCGAGCTGTTGAAGATTACGATAGTACCATTCAATATCATCGTGGAAGAGCGAACGCGGTAGCTGACGCGTTAAGTAGAAGATCGTATGCGTTTACGAGTGCGATGTTGTTAACACAAAAACCCATTTCGTATAACTTACAAATGATGAAGATAGAGTTAAACACTCTAGAGACCCACGTGAATATAGCGAATATACAAGTAGAATCAACTTTAATTGATAAAGTTAAAGTCGCTCAAGCTACATACTCAGAGCTGATGAATGTACAGAAGAAGGTTCAAGAGGGCGTTATTTGAGAAACAAGAATCGATGAATAGAGGAAATCGCAACCCTCGATTTAATTAGCCCGTTTGAAATCCTCGATGGAGTAGGAACTGTGGCCTATAGACTAGTTTTATCGCCAAGTATGTCGCGTGTTAATAACATTTTTCACGTATCGATGTTACGTAAATATGTGGACGACCTGAACCACATTATTAAATTAGAACTAGATGAGATAGCAAAAAGATTTAACGTATGAGGAAATACGTGTTAAAATCTTGGATAAGAAGGATCGTATTCCACACTCAAAGGTTATACCTCAAGAGTTAGAATCTGAAATGAAGTGAAGGTATCCTCATCTCTTGAAGATACCGAGTGCACGTCGCGTAAATTTTGAGGGCAAAATTCATAAGGAGGGGAGATTGTGAGACCCCAAATTTTATGAATAAAGATTTAAATTTCTCGAAATATTTTTTTTAATATTATGGTGTGGATTTGATATAATGTTATAGTTGTGAGTAATATTTATAAATTTTATAAAGTAAGCAAGTTGTTATATAATATTCGATTGGTCGGAGAATATTTGTTTTAACTAGGAATATTCGTACGACGGCACAATCATTGGTGGACCCCACAACGGATGTATTGTCGTAGTAAGAAAACGACAGAATTATCTTTTTATAACGGTGAAAGTATTACCGTTAAAACCGTTGAACTACCCGTAGTAAAAAATACAATGTACTGCGTGGTTGCATAGTAGCACACGGTATTGATTATTGATGCTTACGTAAAAATTCACTCAGTTATACTCAATTATTGCTCACGATAATTGGCTTTGCATCATATCTCTCATATTATTGATTCAATTATTGTCACAATATCATCTCGCATAATATGTTATATTATTAAATCAATAATTGAGATGACAAAGTTATTCATATTATTATTTGCAATATTGACAATGTCTAGAAGTTACATCGAGGAGAGGTTTGGTCACTAATAAGCGGCGCTTGATAAGGAGAAATCCTTATTGGAAAGCCCCTTCTCTGGGAGCGACACGGTTGTTAAATATTGTGAGTTATAATATTAATGATGAATAAGTTCGTGTTGATTAAAGATGAAATTGATAGTTCTATTGTGTTGGGATTATTAGTGTTAGTGGAAATTGACATTTATTTCGATAATATTTGATGTCTGGAAGTTATATTGATCAATCGGGTAATTAATCGGATAAATGAGCAATTAATTGCTATTAATTCACATGCTTATAACTATGTGTTCACATGTGTGTACTATTGATTCACATGATTTACTATTAGGGGAGTTGGTGCAAAATTGATAATACTTGCATGACTAAGTTAAAAATAGAGGTATAGATGGAGGTACTATACTGTAATTCGTATTTTCACATGATTATAACTATTGATTCACATGATTGAACTATTGATTCACATTATTTACTATTAGGGGAGGTGGTGCAAGTTTGATAATACTTGCAGGGCTAAATTAAAAATAAAAAAAAAGAGAGGAAGGTATTATACTGTAATATTTCGAGCCCCAAAACGTGCAATTATCAAAATTATATTATCCTATAAATAGAAGCTCATTCTTCCTTCATTTCTCACCAATTCACTAAAGCTATAGAGCAATTATTATAGAGAGAAAGAAGAAGAGAAGTCTACCTCACTATTCGATATCCAAAGTCTTCTTTTTTTTTGTAGGTAAGGGTATTATTTCTTTCATATTCATGAAGAGAGATATTGTTAATCCATTCCTTATTATTTTGTTGGAATAACTTTTTATGCATGCGGTCTATCGCATGCACGGTGAATTCTGTTGTTATTCCATCTTTATTATTACATTGGAATAACTTTTCTGCATGCGATTATCGCATGCACAGTGAATTCTGTTGTTATTCCATTATTTATTATTCTGTTGGAATAACCTATCTGTGCGGTCTATCGCATGCTTGGTGAATTCTTCTATTATTCCATTCTTTATTATTATGTTGGAATAACATATACTGTCTGATATACCGCATACATGGTGAAATTCTTACATTATTCCATTCTTTATTATTCTCTTGGAATATCACATGCATGCAATTACGTATGACTGGTTCTATTCTTTTTATTATTCATTAGAATAACTTTTATCTATGTGGATTACTGCATGCATGGTGAATGACCCTTTGTATTCATTCTTTATTAAATTATGGAAATGATCCGCATCACGTGGATTACTGCAAAGATATAAAAATCCATTTGCGATTTAGTATATTCTATTATACTCAAATGAGATATCATTTCTTTTGTACTCGTCATGGAATATCATTTTCTTTGTTATTTTTTTTACGAGTTACTATTCACGGGTTACTATTCACCCAGTTACTATTCACTTTAGTATTATTCACTCGGGCATTCGAGGCACTTTTCGTGCCAGAGTACTATTCATGGGTTACTATTCACCCAATTACTATTCACTCTAGTATCATTCACTCGTGTATTCGGGACACTTTTCATGTTGGGGTACTATTCATGGGGTACTATTCCTGAAGTACTATTCACCGGGTACTATTCACCCAAAAAATTTATTTCTTTTCTGTCCAAATTATTTTTGGTACATGAATATTATTCTTGAATTTTACTCCACAAAGCAGTATCATGTTGAAACGTTGGACGTTATTTATTTCTAGATAAATTAAATTATAAATATTTAAAATTTATCCTTGAACTTGTTTTATTGAATTATTATGTCATTGTCATCATCATCATGCTTATATTGTGATGAAAGTCATCTTTGGCTTACGTGCATAGATGGACATGGTATGATTGTGACCAAGGATTATTCGGTATAATCATGACCGTAATGTGAAGATTGATGTGGTGAAAGTCCGCAGTGGCCTGTAGTGCATTGATGGACAGTTTTTGGTATGATTATGACCAGGGATTATTCGGTATAGTCATGACCATTGATGATTTAATGAATATCCTTGGCCCGTAGTGCAGGGAAGAATCGATGATATGGTTTATTTATTAAGCTGAGTCTCAGCGATAAAGTTGATGAAAAAAAATTTAAATCATAGAAGATAGTAGATTTTATGCTCTACTTGACTCTTCTAATGGATTGCTTATTCCGCTGCAGTTATTGATCTAAAACTTGTTGTCTATTGTATTCTATCAGTTGTTATACTGTTGAAGGCTAAGGATAATTTATTCTGCATTATCTTAGTCATAATATTTCTTACTGGGCTAGTTGAGCTCACCCTTTCTTTCATTGTTCTCTTCAGGAAATGAGAATATAGCTAGGACGAGTTAGGGAATGGAGTGATGGTCCGCGATGGTTGTTTTAGTAGTCTCACTATTCTATAAAATAGTGTAACAATAAATGTAATAAGGACTCCATTGAGTGTGGATATTGTCTAGATGATAATATTCTTATTAAAACTCTTAGATTATGTTATGTCGTATTTTACACGACTGTTATATAATTAAGTTTGTATTTGATTTATGTACCATGTATTTGGCGACTCAAGATGGGTGATGTATACCTGTTTTGGGGGCGTCACAGTTGGTATCAAAGCTTAGGGATATGATCCCTGGCTGAAATGTGAGATAAGAACTAGGAGGGGAGAGACGGGAAATTCCTTCGCTAGTATGACCTAACGAAGTTTATTTGGTATTTAATTGGTTGGTCAGAGTATAGGGATAATATGTGATATGTCAATTAACCCTTGTTTTGTGACATTGTTTGAAAATGGCATCTGAAAATGTTGAGATCGGCAATGAAGCACATGAGACCGTTGAGTCACCAACGACCAATACTCAAGATAATGTGAAACAGAAAGAGAATAATCCTCAAGTAAATAATAACACCGATCAGATGATGAACGATGAGATGTTCAGAGGTTTTATGCAATTCATGCAACATCAGGCGAGGGCGGCTCCTATCCAAAATGCAGGTGAAAACACTGACAACTCTCGGACGGTCACCACTAAGCAGTTCAAGGAGCTGGGACCACCGGAGTTTTTTGGAGAGCCAAAATCACTTAAGGCGGAGACGTGGTTAAAGCAGATCACCAAGATATTTGATGTCTTGGGATGCTCCGAGGAGCAAAAGGTTCCTTTGCCACCTTTATGTTGCGTGAAGAAGCGATTCTTGGTGGGAATCAGAAAGCGTACCCGACTGGCCTTTCAAGATGTCTTGGGAGAAGTTCCAAGAGCTGTTCAACGACAAGTACTTTCCTGAAAGTATTCATCACATGAAGGGGGTGGAGTTTATCAAGTTGGAGCAAAACAATATGACCGTGTCGCAATACGAGGCTAAATTTACAGAGTTATCCCGGTTTGCATCCCATTTGGTCGATAATGGGGAGCGAATGACGCGAATGTTTCTACGAGGTTTGAAACCCGAAATACGTCAATACCTCATTTCTAACAAATTGTGTTTGTATTCAGATATAGTGAATAGGGCTCAGTTATTGGAGCGCGATAATGAGCCAACCCAACCAAAGGATAACGACCAACAACACAATAATAATCATACCGGTGGCAACGGTCATCGGAACAATGATAACCAACGTGGGGGAAATTATCATGCTAAGAATGGTAACCACTTTAGTGGTAATCATGGCCACGATAATAGGAGTGGAAATTTCAAGAAGAGAAGGTTCAACAACAATGGAAAGATAGCAGCACCAACACCCATTTTCAAGGAAGGAGAACTACCACCAATTGTATGCTTCAAATGCGGAGGGGAGGGACATATCGATCGAAGCTACGATGCGATCAAAGCATGTTACAATTGTGGAAAAGAAAGTTATTACCTTGCAGACTTTGTCGTGTGCACCAAAGTCAAGTCCAATGACGGTGGCACCAAAGGCGGATCTGGACAAAACAAAGTCGGTGGTTTTAGGGAAGAGCGTTTTTCGTGACTTCTCAAAAGCGAGTAACCCGAACGAAGTTAGCAGGTTAGTTAATTAAAATTCTTCTGCAAGTCTATACCTTATTAGATCTGGGGTTCTACCCATTCTTTTATCACTCTTGCTTGCGCTCAACGTTTAAATTTGACTTCGGAAAAATTAGACTTTGACTTATCGGTTGAAACTTCGTTAGTAGAAACCTTCATTTCATGTGTTATCCAAGTCTTGGATGAGAGTCAAAGTTTTTAAATGATATTTCTATCGTTAATAAATTTCCTGACTTATTCTTGAAGACTTCTTGGCCTACCCCCTGAGCGTGAAATCGAATTTTGTATTTACCCCAGTACAAAACCCTTTTCTAAAACCCTCAAATATTTCTTCAACTAAAATGAACGTAACATGCGCCAAAGAAGTTAGCTCGAGCTGTTGAAGATTACAATTATACCATTCAATATCATCGTGGAAGAGCGAACGTGGTAGCTGACGCGTTGAGTAGAAGATTGTATGCGTTTACGAGTGCGATGTTGTTAACACAAAAACCCATTTCGTATAACTTAAAAATGATAAAGATAGAGTTAAAGACTCTAGAGACCCACGTGAAGATAGCGAATATACGAGTAGAATCAACTTTAATCGATGAATGTAAAGAAGAAGGTTCAAGAGGGCGTTATTTGAGAAACAAGAATCGATGAATAGAGAAAATCTCAACCCTCGATTTAATTAATCGGCGAAAGTGTTACCGTTAAAACTGTTGAACTACCTGGTAGTAAAAGTACAGTAATATAATAGACATCAAGTTTAACTGCAGCGGAATAAGCAATCCATTAGAAGAGTCAAGTAGAGCATAAAATCTACTATCTTCTATGATATAAAAAGTTTTTCATCAACTTTATCTCTGAGACTCAGCTTAATAAATAAACCATATCATTGATTCTTCCCTGCACTACGGGCTAAGGATATTAATTAAATTATCAATGGCCATGACTATACCGAATAATCCTTGGTCATAATCATACCAAAATCTGTCCATCAATGCACTACAGACCACTGAGGACTTTTACCACATCATTCGTCACATTACGATCATGATTATACCGAATAATCCTTGGTCATAATCATACCAAGTCCATCTATGCACATAAGCCAAAGAAGACTTTCATCACAATATAAGCATGAGGATGATGACAATGACATAATAATTCAATAAAACAAGTTCAAGGATAAATTTTAAATATTTATAATTTAATTTATCCAGAAATCAATAACGTCCAAATTGTCAACATGATACTGCTTTGTGGAGTAAAATTCAAGAATAATATTCATGTACCAAAATTAATTTGGACAGAAAAGAAATATATTTTTTGGGTGAATAATACCCCGTGAATAGTACCCCGACACAAAAAGTGTCCCGAATACCCGAGTGAATGATACTAGAGTGAATAGTAATCGGGTGAATAGTAACCCATGAATAGTAACTCATAAATAGTACTCCGGCACGAAAAGTGCCCCGAATACCCGAGTGAATAATACTAAAGTGAATAGTAACTGGGTGAATAGTAACCCATGAATAGTAACTCGTAAAAAAAATAACAAAGAAAATGATATTCCATGACGAGTACAAAAGAAATGATATCTCAGATGAGTATAATAGAATATACGAAACTGCAAATGGATTTTCACCCGCCATGCGGTAATCCACGTAGACAAATCATTTCCACAATTTAATAAAGAATGAATACAAAGGGTCATTCACCATGCATGCGGTAATCCACATAGACAGGTTATTCTAACAGAATAATAAAGAATGGAACCAGGTCATGCGTAAATCGCACAGACAGGATATTCCAAGAGAATAATAAAGAATGGAATAACAGAAGAATTTCACCATGTATGCGGTACTTCGCATAGACATGTTATTCCAACATAATAATAAAGAATGGAATAACGAAGAATTCACCGGACATGCGATAGATCGCATGACATGAGTTATTCCAATGAAATAATAAATAATGGAATAACAACAGAATTCACGAGGCATGCGATAGACCGAACAGACAGGTTATTCTAACAGAATAATAAAGAATGGAATAACAATAGAATTCACCAGTCATGCGATAGACCGCACAGACAGGTTATTCCAATAGAATAATAAGGAATGGATTAACAATATCTCTCTTCATGAATACGAAAGAAATAATACCCCTTACCTCAAAAGAAGACTGGATACTGGAATAATGAGGTAGCAGACTTCTCTTCTTCTTTCTCTCTATAATAATTGCTCTATAGCTTTAGTGAATTGGTGAGAAATGAAGAAAGAATGAGCTTCTATTTATAGGATAATATAGTTTTGATAATAGCACGTTTTGGGGCTCGAAATATAACAGTATAATACCTTCCTCTTTTTCTTCATTTTTAATTTAGTCCTGCAAGTATTATCAAACTTGCACCACCTCCCCTAATAGTAAATAATGTGAATCAATAGTTCAATCATGTGAATCAATGGTTATAATCATGTGAAAATATGAATTACAGTATAGTACCTCCATCTATACCTCTATTTTTAACTTAGTCATGCAAGTATTATCAATCTTGCACCAACTCCCCTAATAGTAAATCATGTGAACACATAGTTATAAGCATGTAAATTAATAGCAATTAATTGATCATTTATCCGATTAATTACCCGATTGGTCAATATAACTTCCAGACATCAATTATTATCGAAATAAATATCGATTTTCACTAACACTAATAATCCCAACACAATGGAACTATCAATTTTATCTTTAATCAACACGAACTTATTCATCATTAATATTATAACTCACAATATTTAACTGAAAGTAGTATGCACACAAGCCAATCATGTTTGATGATAAAGCATATACTTTGTAACAATCTTATTCATTTATTAATAAAAGTATTAATTTATTAAAGGCTTTTAATTATCTACATGATGTTGTTTTATAATATGTGATAAACCCATTGTTTTAAGCAATGCTTTTAGAATAATGATGATGATCATTCTAATGAGATCTAAATTCTTAGAAAGCTTAAAACTAAAATAGTTTCCAATCATTGGATTACTAAATTGGGGATTAGTGAATCCGGATAGATTGGTACATCGTTGCTTGCTCATTGGATGAGGATGATTGATCTCATGATCATTTGTGTGGAGACTTAAAAGCAAGTATGTAGGTGCTTATTAGAGAATAAGTTCATTTGAGCGTTGGCTCGCTAAGGAATACCTAATGGAGTTTTACTTGCCTGTCAATAGGAATTCCTGTAGTGATAGTGGTACAAGTAATCCTTGGACTTGAGATCATCATAGTATCTTGTGTATGATGAGTTATACTTTGACTTATTCCTTAAGACCCTTAGGGTATATCAAAGGGTATGCTTGGGTATAATAAGTTGTACATGGAGATAATTTATGATCAATAAAGAATCTACCACTTCTAATAAAGAAGAGAAATGTCTATGTGATTCGATAAATGACAACCCAAAGTAGTCCTTGGGCAAGCGGCGGGAATGAAATTAGAAAGGAGTTTCTAATTTGCATTATTTGAGTTGTGCATTTAAGGATCGAAATACATATAATTAAATAAAATAAGACTTGTGATAATTCCATGTCTTATATTTAATTGGGACATTGTATGGTGGAAGGATTGAATTGTACGGTAACTATTTACTCAAAGGTTCTTTAATGATTAATGTTGAAATCTATATTATCTGGAAAGTCGTTGATCGCTAGGGAGACTTATCCCTATTGTAGAATAAATATTATTTATTTAAATAAATTAATTGTTTAATTTATTTATTTAAATAAGATTAGAATTGTTCTAATTGATTTATTCACAACCGGTTTAATATGGAGAACCTAAAGGGTCACACCATAAAAGGAAGAATAATTATTTAAGAAGTTAATGGCATAATCGTAATAATATGTTATGTATATTTAATTTAATCTATGGTGATAGAATAAATTAAATAGCTTAATATTATTATTTAATATTTTAGAAATATTAAATATAAATTAATAAGAGGAGTCTTTTAATAATATTATTACAATTATTATTATTATTATTTTAATTTCTAAAAGAGTTTAGGAATTAATTTAATATAAGTACTCTCATTTATTCCTAATTGGATTAGGAAGGAAAATTAGTTAAAGGAGTTTAATTAATTATCCCTAATAAGATTAGGGAGCTTAATTAATTAAAAGAATTTAATTAATTAAATAAATCCCAATTCCTTAATTGTTAAGGTGGGTTGCCCACATCTATAAATAAGAGGAGTCTTATTATGGGTGATGTGGTTGTTGACTTTTACAACATACGTAATAATTCCAATAGTTGGGAGAATACGCTCCTTTTACATAGAGATAGAAAAACTAGGGTTTAGCCAACCACCCATCTTCTTGAATCCTTCTTCTTCCTTGGTGGATCACCTCTGAGGCCAAACACTCGGGTGGCTAACGTTGATCAAAGGAAGGAACCAAACCCGGTGAATTCAAGTTGAGCGAAAAGGATTGGAGGTGAACTTGTACAGGAAGCTTTGGATCTTCAAGGGTATGTTTTATTCATCTTTTTCGTCTAATTAATAATTGTGCATAAAGGGTGATCCGTTATATGGTTTGTAAAATTTTAAACTCGATTTTACGTTTAAACTTAATTTTTGCAATTTGATTGCGTTCATGAATATTACAAACCTAACAGTGGCATCAGAGCCAAACTTTTATGTAAATTATTAATTGTTTTAATTTAATATGTATATTGATATATGTTTAGAACAATTTAATTGGGCATAATTTTATTATATAAAATTTATTTTAAAAAAAAATAATCGTGAAATCCCGTGGCTTCGGAATTCGCATGGACGGTTATCAAGGGATTAAAGGTGCACGGAATGACGTGGCCCCGAGAGAAATCACTATTTGTTGTTTTGATAAAATCAAATTTGCTAATCACGTTATATATATATATATATATGGCAACGTGCAGAAGCATGTTAACAGGTTTTAAAAAAAAAAAAAAAAAAAAAGTAGCGCACGAAAATCGAGGATTCACGTTATCAAGGCAGGAAAAGTTGAAAACATATCCGGTAATGCACGGTTTTAAAAAGGGAGCATGCATATATTTTTTATTTTTTTTTGAGATATATGTTGCACGGAAAATGCAGATCATGGAATATTATATTCCATGCACGGACGGCTTATATATATATATATATATATTTTAATAATTTTATTATTAAAATAAAAAGTTATTTTAATTTTAAAATAAAAAGTTTATTTTAATATTAAAATATAAAGTTTATTTTAATTTTAAAATTAGAATTTCATGCTAACTAATTAGAGTTGGAATTGGATTCCATGATAACTAATTGGAGTTGAAATTGGATTCCATGTTTCCTTAAATAAAGGAGTTTATTTAGATATGAAATAAGATTTCATATTATTCAAAATAAAGGAGTTTATTTGTGAATAGGAAAGAAAATCCGTGTTTCCTTAAATAAAGGAGTTTATTTAAAAATGAAATAAGATTTCATATTATTCAAAATAAAAGAGTTTATTTGTGAATAGGAAAGATAATCCGTGTTTCCTTTAATAATTTTTTTTTTATATTTGGAATTGGATTCCATAATTAATTAAAATAAAGGAGTTTATTTTGATTAAAGATTTTGATTAAAATAAAATAGTTTATTTTATTCAAAATTGGATAAATTAAAATAAAATAGTTTTATTTTGATTTAAATCGATTAAAATAAAGGAGTTTATTTTGATTCAAGAATAGATTTTATACTAACTAAATTTGCCCATTAAATGATATCAATATATATATTAAATGTTTATTATTCATAAGATGAATGTTATTTATTGATGCATATGGTGATGTGTATGATAATAAATGGGATTGATTATGGACTATTGACCAATGTGATTGGATTTTATTTTAGTTGGATGCATGAATGTATGGGTTTTATTAAATGGGGTCTGCGTACCTCGTATTCTCTAATTTTTTCTTAATGTAAATTCTTTCTCCCTCCTATGTACTTCCACTTGACTGCTGATCAAGGTTTCTATTTATTTTAAATAGTTTTGTAATAGGAATATTTAGAATTAATTTTGAAAAATTGGAGATCAAGGAGTAAGGAGCGCTTGAAGACCCGTTTGTAATGGAGCCCGGGTTTAAATGTAATAGTTATATTTAAATATTATTTCTTGCACCCCTAGGGTTACCTTTTGGTTCACTTGGTGGCTCTAGTGAACCAAACTAGAATAAAAGTCAATAATCAATCCAGGTAGAATATAGTATTCTATATGTGCATGCTTATATTATATATATTATATATTATGCAAACATGCTTCGCATGTTCATTAATATGACACGTATTTTATATATATATATAAATGCATGCTGCTAAACAAGATGAGACAAATTAATAACAAACCCCTCATTTTTTTATATTAAGTCATAAGCGTTCAAAGATATTTGGAATATCGAACGTACGCCTTTCTAGCAAGATAAAATTAATAGAGTATTAAATATTTAATATGAGTTTGTTGTGTCACCACAAGGCAAGTATTAAGTATTTAAGATGTTAATTTATCACATTTGATGCTTATAAAGAAAATTGAACAATATTATTTTGTTGTGTCACCACAAGGATGATATTTTTCTTTTTTGAATATATGGAGTGCTAGGTTCGGACTTAACTTGGATAATTTTGATTCGGATGTGCCACCACTCAGATCAAAATAATCTAAGAGGCAAAAGAAAAGGAGTTGCATAGTTGATGTAATTGACAAAAGTTGTCTACCTATTTATTTATATATAGTTTGTTGTGTCACCACAAGGCTATATACATTTGAAATGGGATCCTTATTCTCACTAGCAAATCTTTAATTAGATTTTGCCAACTATATAAGTGAGGTAATATAGTTTGAAGAAAATAGTGGGAGATACCAATTTAAAACAAGTCCTAATTTATTTTGGTAATTAATAAAAGAATGTATGTTAAAATGTTGTTAATTACAAATTCATTTACGAAATTTTACAATGTCTAAAATTACTATCATCTGCGAGGCATATTAGATGCTAAATTAACCGCAATCAATTTAAATCGGATTGGTTAAGGAATTTGAGAATAATTCTCATGGTTTGAAAAGCTATCTTATGTCCTTAATACGCCTATCCTCCGCAATGGTTGCGATAATGCCTCTGAGGAAGAGATTGCTACTTTTAGAAAGTGGCAAGATGATGCACAGCTTGCTCAATGCATCATGCTCGTATCCACGAGTAACAAGCTTGACGTCGACTGAAAGTATGGATACTTCTACTATACTCCCGCACGTCAAGTAGTTGATGGTGAGGAAAGTAGGACCGATAGATATCGAGATATCTAAGGAGCTCTTCCGATCTAGAATGGCCAATGGCACTATAAAGATGCATAAAAAAGCTTTTAACATAATCAATTTGATTGATCAATTAGGACAACTGGTTTTGTCATGGATGGAGAGTTGAGCCAAGATTTGATCTTGCACTCACTCCCAGACTCCTTTCACAATTGTTGTGAATTTTTCATATGAACAAGCTAGATATCGCCCTCACCGATTTTGCTTAACATGTTGAAAAATGTTGAGAGTCACTTTCAAACCAAGAAAGACCATGTCTTCTTGGTAGGGGCTAAAGGATCTTCCGAAAAGAAGATGATTCAAATAAGGTAAATAGAAGGCAAAAACAAAGGATAATAAGAACAAAAGCGATACGGATAGCAAAGGAGTTTGCTTCCACCGCAATAAGCTCGGACACTTGGAAAGAAACTGCAAGAAGCATCTTGCAGAGGCTAACCAAAGAAGCTTAGTGAAGTTTTGGTTACAATACAGTTTTTGTTCATGATTGAAATAAATTTTTCTTTAAGTCAAGGTTCTACTTGGGTATTGGATACCGACTTTGGTTATCATAAATATAGATTTATGAAGGGACCAAGCAGAAGTAGAAATTTAAACAAAGATAAGTAATCCTATGTGTGGAAAATGAAGCAAAGGTTGTTGCATTAGCCATAGAAACTTATAGTTTAGCAATGCCTACGGGCAAATCTATTAAGTCAATAAGTTGTTATTGTATTCCAGTTCTTGTTAAAAATATTATTTCCATTTTATTGTTGGACAATAAAATCTTTGGTATTATAATTAAGAACAATTGTTGTTCTATTTATAATAATAATGTTTTGTATAGGACTGGAATATCACTTAATGGATTTAGTATACTTGACTTACGTGAAAATAATTTTACAAATTGAACAAACTAGTATAAGAAAAGGAGATGATCATTCAAAGAGTTGAATGTGTGTATTTGCTGAAATACAAGTGTGAATTATTTGAAAGGTTCAAAGAATTCAAAAGTGAAACAAATTGGCAAAGTATTAGGATTCTTTGATCGGATCAAGGAAGGAATACTTGTGCAATAAGTTTCTAGATCATCTCAAATGGTTTTCTCATAATGGACGCCTCCTGATACGTAATAATTGATTGATGTATCTGAAAGGAAAAATTGTACCTTGTTGGACATGGTACGGTCCATAATTATTTTACCGACATTCCAGTATCCTTCTAGGATCATGTCCTAGAAATGGCTGCATATCTACGAAAAGGTAACCTCAAAATCCAGTCCCAAGACTCCATAAAAGTTATGGACAGGGAGGATTCCTAATCTTAAGTATGTTAAGATAAGGTGTTGTTCAACTTATGTGAAAAGGTTTCAAAGGATAAGCTTGGGACAAGATTTGACAAATACAGATTTGTGGGACATCCTAAAGTAAGTTTAGGGTAAATGTTCTATAATCCTACTTAGCAAAAAGGTGTTTATTGCGAAACACGCTTCCTTCTAAGATAAAGGTGTTTATCATTGAAGGGGCTAGTGGGAGGATAATAGATCTTAAAGAGTTCAAGAACCACAAAATACTATAAGTCAAATAAGAGGAACCTGTAGATAGACCTATTATACCATAACTGAATCAGTAAATCGAATAGTACCAAGATACCGGAGGTATGGATTCATCATAGATGATGATGATGAGGTACACATCATAGAAGATGATGATCCAGCTTACATTCGATGAGGTAAGTGTTGTAGACACTTTCGGAGAAATGGATTGAAGCAAGTTTCTCAAATATGGAACATTCGTTTTGATGAGGCAATCAAAAGAGTTTGATTTTATCAAAATAAGAATGAACCTAGTGTGTACAAAAGGGTCGATTGGGAGCATCGTGACATTCCTAGTACTATATGTTGATATACTACGAATAAGGAATGACATACCAATGCTACAATCAAGAAAGATAAAGTTGTCTAAACATTCCTCCATGAATGATTTGGAAGAGTATCTTAATTGGGGATATAAATCAATATAGATAGATTTAAGAGGATGCTCGACTTAACCCAAGGAACGATATATTCATTTGATGCTAAAGTCGTTTAGCATGGCAAACTCAAGAGATGTCTCATGTTGATGAGCTATGGAGTGTATCTCTCTTAATAGTCCCCACAAACTCCTCGAAAAGAGAGGTCGTATGAGTGACAATCATGTATGCAATGAAATGTACGAGACCGATGTTGATCGATCATATTATGGAGAAGTTCACTATGAGTCGTTGAAAACATCTTAAAGTGCTTAACCCAAGCACTAAGGATGTGATCATATTCATGGTGGGTCTTAATTAAAACTAGAGGGCTTAATGCACTCAAGTTTTTCGTAGACGCACCAAGACGACGAAAAAATCCACTTTAAGGTAAAGGGTTACCTTGAACAAAGGTGCGTTGAATTGAAAGGTTCCAAATAGCAAAGAGTTGCTTGGTTTAGTGATAAAGACAAAGTATATAGCTATAAATGAAGTCGCAAGTTGATTTTTTGGATTAAAAGTTCATTACGTAACTAGAATAGTTCCTAAGTCTCATCTTGGATCTAAACATGTGTTGTGGCACTTTCATTTGATTATTAGAATCATTGAAAGATGGGAAATCACTATAGAGATAGTGGACTCTCATGAACAACATTACATATCCATTAACTAAAGCTTATCCAACAATGCAGGATAATCGCCACTTGTAGAGAAGAAGAGTATGAGATACCATGACGATTAGCTTTAGTGCAAGTGGGAGATTGAAAGTAGTATGCACACAAGCCAATCATCATGTTTGATGATAAAGCATATACTTTGTAACAATCTTATTCATTTATTAATAAAAGTATTAATTTATTAAAGGCTTTTAATTATCTACATGATCTTGTTTTTTATAATATGTGATAAACCCATAGTTTTAAGCAATGCTTTTAGAATAATGATGATGATCATTCTAATGAGATCTAAATTCTTAGAAAGCTTAAAACTAAAATAGTTCCCAATCATTGGATTACTAAATTGGGGATTAGTGAATCCGGATAGATTGGTACATACGTTCTTTGCTTGCTCATTGGATGAGGATGATTAATCTCATGATCATTTGTGTGGAGACACTAAAGCAAGTATGTAGGTGCTTATTAGAGAATAAGTTCACTGAACGTGGCTCGCTAAGGAATACCTAATGGAGTTTTACTTGCCCGTCAATAGGAATTCTGAGAGTGATAGTAGTACAAGTAATCCTTGGACTTGAGATCATCATAGTATCTTGTGTATGATAAGTTATACTTTGACTTATTCCTTAAGACCCTTAGGGTATATCAAAGGGTATGCTTGGGTATAATAAGTTGTACATGGAGATAATTTATGATCAATAAAGAATCTACCACTTCTAATAAAAGAAGAGAAATGTCCTATGTGATTCGATAAATGACAACTCAAGAGTCCTTGGCGGCGCGTAATGAAATTAGAAAGGAGTTTCTAATTTGCATTATTTGGAGTTGTGCATTTAAGGATCGAAATACATATAATTAAATAAAATAAGACTTGACAAAGTAATTCCATGTCTTATATTTAATTGGGACATCAGATGGTGGAAGGATTGATCAGTACGGTAACTATTTACTCAAAGGTTCTTTAATGATTAATGTTGAAATCTATATTATCTGGAAAGTTGTTGATCGCTAGGGAGGCTTATCCCTATTGTAGAATAAATATTATTTATTTAAATAAATTAATTGTTTAATTTATTTATTTAAATAAGATTAGAATTGTTCTAATTGATTTATTCACAACCTAGGTTAATATGGAGAACCTAAAGGGTCACACCATAAAAGGAAGAATAATTATTTAAGAAGTTAATGGCATAATCGTAATAATATAGTATGTATATTTAATTTAATCTATGATGATAGAATAAATTAAATAGCTTAATATTTATTATTTAATATTTTAGAAATATTAAATATAAATTAATAAGAGGAGTCTTATTAATATTATTACAATTATTATTATTATTATTTTAATTTCTAAAAGAGTTTAGGAATTAATTTAATATAAGTACTCTCATTTATTCCTAATTGGATTAGGAAGGAAAATTAGTTAAAGGAGTTTAATTAATTATCCCTAATAAGATTAGGGAGCTTAATTAATTAAAAGAATTTAATTAATTAAATAAATCTCAATTCCTTAATTGTTAAGGTGGGTTGCCCACATCTATAAATAAGAGGAGTCTTATTATGGGTGATGTGGTTGTTGACTTTTACAACATACGTAATAATTCCAATAGTTGGGAGAGTACGCTCCTTTTCTATAGAGATAGAAAAACTAGGGTTTAGCCAACCACCCATCTTCTTGAATCCTTCTTCTTCCTTGGTGGATTACCTCTAGAGGCCAAACACTTGGGTGGCTAACGTTGATCAAAGGAAGGAACCAAACCCGGTGGATTCAAGTTGAACGCTTAAAAGGATTGGAGGTGAACTTGTACCGAGGAAGCTCGGATCTTCAAGGGGTATGTTTTTATTCATCTTTTTCGCCTAATTAATAATTGTGCATAAAGGGTGATCCGGGTATATGGTTTGTAAAATTTTTAAACTCTGATTTTACACGTTTCCGCTTAATTTTTGCAATTTGATTGCGTTCATGAATATTACAAACCTAACATTAACAACCAGGTCGTTCCCAGGAAAGAGGGGACTTTCCAATAAGGATTTCTTTTTATTGGCGTGCAATTAGGTGACCAAACCTCTCCTTGTCAGAACTTCTAGACATTGTCAATATTACAAATAATAATATGAATAACTTTGTCATCTCAATTATTGATTTAATAATATAACATATTATGCAGATGATACTGTGACAATAATTGAATCAATAATATGAGAGATATGATGCAGCAATTACTGTAGCAATAATTAAGTATAACTGAGTGACTTCTTATGTAAGCATCAAATAGTAAGGACTACTATAGCCACCATCTCGGATCATCACTCCGTTCCCTGACTAGTCCCAGCTATATTCTCATTTCCTGAAGAGAACAATGAAAGCAAAAGGTGAGCTTAACTAGCCCAGTAAAAAATATTATGACTAAGATAATGCAGAATAAATTATTGTTAGCCTTCAACAGTGTTAAACTGATAGAATACAATAGACAACAAGTTTAACTGCAGCGGAACAAACAATTCATTAAAAGAGTCAAGTAGAGCATGATATCTACTATCTTCTATGATTTAAAAGTTTATCATAAATTTTATCGCTGAGACTCAGATCAATAAATAATTCATATCACTGAATTATCCATGCACTACAGGCCAAGGATATTCATTATTATTACATCCACGAATCATCCATGCACTACGTGTCAAGGATATTCGTTAGTATCACTAGTGGTCATGATTATATCGATACATAGTCATAATCATACTAATCAACAGTCCATCTATGCACTATGGGCCAAAGATGACTTTCATCACAATATAAACATGAGGATGATGACAATGATATAAGAATTCAATTAAGTGAAAGCAAATGATAAATTTTAAAGATTTATAATTCAATTTATCCAGAGTTCAAGAATGTCCAAATTGTCAACATGATACTGCTTTGTGAAGTAAAATTTAAGAATAATATTGTATCAAAAATAATTTGGACCTAAAAGAAATCAATTTTTGTCATGAATAGTACCTCGGGTGAATAGTACCCGAGTGAATAGTACTTCGTGAATAGTATCCCATGAATAGTACCCCGACGTGAAAAAATTAAAACTTAACAAGAATGTTCAGAAAAATATTTTAGTGAAACGATACTAGATGAAGCGCAAATTTCAAGAATATTCTACTAATTTCTAGGAGTATAGAAGCAATACTTACCAAAATAAGTGTAGAATTAGGAATATAAAATGAAATAATATTACTAACATACTACAGAGTATGGAAAAAAAATATTATTTCTTACGAATATTGAACAAAAATAATATCCCTTACGAATACGAAAAATAATATATCTTACGAATATGAAATAAATAATACCCCTTACCTTAGTATGAGATTAGATTTTGCAATAGTGAAGTAACAGAATACTCTTCTTCTTTCTCTCTGATTCTCTCTCTATAGCTTTCTCTTGTGAGTCTTAGTGAATTGGTGAGAATGAAAGAAGAGATAAGCTTCTATTTATAGAAGATTTCTAGCTTAGCCCTTGCAATGTGAAGAGGCAAGTGGCTTGACGACTGGTAATGTGAAAAGAAAAGTGGTTTGACACCTGTAATGTGAAAAGACAAGTGGTTTGACGCCTGTAATGTGAAACAACAAGTGGTTTGATGCCAGTAATGTGAAACAACAAGTGGTTTGACGTCTGGTAAAGGCAAGTATTATTTGAAGAAAGTGACTCTTAGATGATGACATATGGGTCCCATAGAATAAACCAAAATTATAACATATGTCTCATACCAGACTTCTTATTTATATCAAAGATTGAATAAATATATACCATAAATTATTTTATCTTTAATTAACACATTTTTAATGTTTTAACAATTATTCATCATTAATATTATAACTCACAATATTGACAACCAAATCATTCCCAGGAAAGAGGGGGCTTTCCAGTAAGGATTTCTCCTTATTGGCGCGCAATTAGGTGACCAAGCCCCTTTCCTCCACAGAACTTTCTAGACATTGTCAATAATGCAAATAATAATATAAATAACTTTGTCGTCTCAATTATTGATTTAATAATATAAAATATTGTGACAATAATTGAATCAATAATGTGAGATACTATACAGCAATTACTATGGCAATAATTGAATAAAACTGAGTGACTTCTCACGTAAGTATCAATAATCAGATACACTATGCAATAATGTGTGCTACTGTGCAACAACGCGTATTACTGTTCTTTTATCACCGGGTATTTCAACAGTTTAACGGTAAAAGTTTTGTCGTTATTCTATGAAAATGTTATTTTATCGCTTTCAATATCCGAAAGTTATTCCTTCGTGGGGTCCACCAATGATTGTGTCGTCGTACGAATATTCTCCGATAAAAAGAATATTCCCCGACCGAACGAATATTTTATGACAACTTGCTTACTTAGCAAACTTTATAAATATTACCCACAACTATAATATTGTATCAAATCCACACCTTATTATTCAAAATAATATTTAGAGAAAATTAAATATTTATTCATAAAAGTTGGGGTCTTACACTTTTAACGACGGTGATGGTTGCGTTGTTAGCTGGTTCACTTCTTCTCCAATTTTTTTTATCTAAGCTATATAGAGTGATATTGGAGCGAGGTTGGTGCTAGTAATTAGGCAAATAAAGGCTGATTTGGGGTGTTGGGGGCTGATAATGGGGCTATATTTTGGCAAATAGAATTGGGGGTTCGATAGAGGCAATTAAGATTGTAGAAGTTGTGATTGCAAAAGGTAGACAGAGGAGGATCGAGAAGAGAAAATTTGTGAAATGGAGAAGAAAATATATCTATTATAGTAGTTGGGGTTCTAAACCCCTCCTCTGATTTGTCTATAAAAATGGTGGTGTATATACATTCAAATTTTATAAAATCTATCAAATTAATAATGTAATTTGAATAAATCAAATATGAAGAAAAATAATCAAATTTGAGTTTATTTAATTTTGCCAAATAACTTAATTAATTTCATCAATTTGATAAATTTGAACCAAAAATCTATGGGGTACTTCCGGTTGGTTTGTAAATTTGAAGCACAAATATAGCCACGCATGAAAAAATCTTATTCAATTTGACGTCCATCTAATCTTATTAACGGAATGGTATAATTTTAAATTTTTAATTAGTTCAATGGGATAATTTCAATTTTAAAAAGTTTAATAGTGTAATAAGTAAAATGTGCCGACTATAATGGGGTTTTCCTTAGTTTTGTTTGAAAGAATCTAAGTCAATTTGACGGACGTCAAATCTTATTAACTAAATGGTGAAATTTTAAAATTTTAATTAGTTCAATGGGATAATTTGGATTTTTAAAAGTTTAATAGTGTAATAAGTAAAACGTGCCAACTACAGTGGGATTTTACTTAGTTTTTCCATATAATCTCATTCCACCCATGAGTCATTAAGAGTTTGACAAAATAACGGACACATGGTCCTTTTCTTCTTACAAAATCTGTCAAAATAAAGGAAAAATAAGATTATAAATCTTTTGGAAATATGATGATGAGTCGTCCAAAAATTGAAGCCAACTTCAACAAATTTCAAGCACAAAAGATCAATAAATTCGCGCTAACTGCCTACATTATCCTTCTAAAATCAACCAAAAAGACCGTAAACCAATACATGGTACATTCTTATTTGTCTAAAACACAGTAAGACAATAAATTGTACCAAAAAGAAAATGAAAGATACTAAACAAACTTCATATTATGTATATATTCTTCACTATTCTTAAGATTTAAGAAATTCTAGTAGCATATATTCGGATAAACCATGTCTCCTTCTATGTTATTGGTGTTGGTTTATATGTTATTGGTTTTAATGATGACAAGTTGCTTCGTAGAGTTATATATTATCATCATCAAAAATGGGGAAAATGTTGATTTATGAGTTTTTATTTTAATGATGACAACACATATTTTGTTTGGTGATCGATGTTTTCTGATTTTTAGGTAATTGACTAATTATACATGTATCAAGATTTCAAGTGGGTCTTCATGAATAAATGTTGTTTAGAGCAACCACATAGTTAGGTCCCTAAGATCTCACCTAGGAAATCAAATATAAGGATTTATAACTTGATTAATTAATTTCAAGGCAAATTTATTTTGCTGGAAATTATTTTATAAAATAAGGTTTCATGTGCTTAAAATACAAATCCTTTAAAAAGTTATTTTTGGAAGCCAAATCAATTCAGTTTTATTTCCTATTTCAAAGAGCTGAAAATTCAAATTCAAAAGTTGAAAATAGATTTTGGAATCCAAATCAATTGAGATATTAATCAGTCATGTTTCAAAATCTTATCCCTTTGATCTAGTTATTGATAATTCTCTTTATTCAAAGTGGTGATTCTACTGGGATATTAATTCCTTATTAATAGTAGTTGAGTTTGCTAAGATATTATACGTTTATTTAAGATGCCTTAATTCAAGCTCTATATCATTCAAATTCAAAATCCTTCCTAACAGCTTGATTCTATTGGAATTGCTGAAATTGTGTTCCTTGGCTTTTATGACCGTTGCTTTTACTCTATATATATCATCCTCTTGGCTAAAGCTTAAACAGATAAGGAATTAAGAAATACACAGAGCTTTAAAGAAAAAGTTTCTAGCAAATTAGTCTTGTCTTGTTATTAATTTATTGTGCTAGAAATTAATAGATATATTGTAATTATATTCATTCTTAAATAAAACAAGTATACAAGCCTATTGTGGTTTGTAGTTTGATCCAGTGGTGGATAGACATGTACAAAAGAAGCTCTAAGATTACAGTGGTGCAAGCAGTTGAAGAGGTGCAAGAGGTTGCAGTTGTGCAAAGGGGGCAGTGGTGTCCATCAAGTTCAGAGCTATTTGTACAGGGAGTTAACTTTGTAATTGCTTAAATACTAAAGTTAATAAAAGAGTCTACAATACCAATTGGTATTGAACGTGGATTAAGCCATTAGAGGTTAAAGGCAGAACCACGTAAAAATCTTGGTGCTTTTATTTACTGTTTATCTTGTTTCCGTTATCTGAATTTTGCACTTAATCACTTCATATTCTACATTAATAGAAGATGTTACTGCTCAACAGGTTCAGTAAATAAGTTAAGATGTTCTGCATATTAGTTTAAACAATTAAGCAGACAAATGATAACCTGTCTGAATAGTTTAGTTAGCGTTAAAAAAAAAAAGTTGTCATTGTATATCACTTTCATCATAAGCACCTATTCACCCCCTGTCTAGGTGTGCACACACTTCTGAATTTTATTTGGTATCAAACCTTTGGCTTTACTAATGTGTGTGTTTGCAGACCGTAGGGTAAGATTCTAATGGCACACCTTAATTTCCAAGAGGGGCAGTCCTGTAGCCGACCTCCATTGTTGTTGGGCAGTGAGAACTTCAATATCTGGAAGTTCAGGATGAAGATATATCTTAACAGAGACCCATAGGAATGGTGGGTTATGGACAATGGACCCGTCATTCCTAGGCATGATGATGGCAGACCCAAAACTCTCATGGAGATGGATGCGAATGAATCGTACATGATGTCCTACAATTCAAAAGCCATGAATACCTTGTTAAGTGGGATGGTACAATCAGAAATCAACAAAGTCTTTGACTGCAGTACAACGAAAAAAATATAGGATACTCTCATCATGAGCTATGAAGGGACGTCCAAGGTGAAAGAGGTGAAACTTAGCATGCTGAAGCTCAAGGGAGGTTCTTCACTATAATGAATTCTCTTAGCATGCTTGGGAGGAAAATTGATCAAAGAGAAATCAATAGAAAGTTACTACGAGTCATGCCAAAATGGTTCGCTCCAAAAGTCATCACCCTCCAAGACTCATTAACAATCAGTACCATGGAGACACTTACATTATTTGGAGAGCTTGAAGAGTTTGAGAACTAACTTAGAAGGTATGATGAAGAAAAGGAGACACCAATAAAGAAGATATTGGCACTTTAAGTTGAGAGCAATCAGAATGATCAAAACGAAGATTTCGATGAAGAAATTGAATGCTATCAAGAAAACTCGAGAGACTACTTCAAAGGAAAAAACAAAAGAATAATAAAGAAAGTAGCTCAATTCCAATGAGTAAGTCCAACTCTGTTTCATGGGACTAGAAGATAATGATCAACTTGAGGTATATAATTTTCATTTTAATGAATCTCTTGAAATAACTATGTCTGATTATCTTATTTTAAAAAATAAAAATCAAAAGCTCAAAAAGAAAACTACTTATTTAAATAATTGCGTAAATGAGAGAAAATGAATATCTTAAAAAGAAAATAAAGTTTTAAAAGAAAATTTGAATATAAGAGATGCATGTATAGATGTTTTTAATGTTAGAAAAATGATGAATGTGCAACATGATGACAATGTAACAAATGCTGAAATAACACCTTTAAAAAGTGATCTTGCTAAATTTGTGCAAGGAGAAGAGAACCTAAATGTTATGTTAGGAGCACAAAGGTCTAGTCTTAATAAACAAAGGATTGGGTATAATCCTATTTAAAATATGAAAAATAGAAATAATAATAATATTAGAATGATTAATAAGAAACCAATGAATAAACCACTTTATTGTTCACCATTTGTTACTTGCAAAAAATGTGATTTTAAAGGTCATTTTGATTCTAATTGTAATAAAGTTAAAATAAACCAAATTTGGGTAAAGAAATGTGATTTATATGCTACTAACCCAATAGAATTCAAGAAAATTTGGGTACCAAAAAAATAGAGACTATTTATTTGTTTTGTAGATGTCTCAAGGTCAAAAAGGAGATGGAGAGTACTTTAGTTTGAGGGAAAAAAATGTAGCCAACCGTATCCAGACAGTCTGACTACCCATCTGCATTAAAAGACAAATCAGACGGTCTTGCAGAAGCAGAAATTGATATATCCAGATGTCTACTTTAGAAGTCAGAATAGACATTCATGAACATGAACCAGATGAACAAATGACTGAAGTTAGGCTTCCATGAACAACCAGAACACTGAAAAAATTATCATTTTAACCTGAGAATTAAAGACCTTAACATTGGGAGGACCACAAGATAAGATTTAGAAGAGGATTGGTTATAAAAATACAAAATCCAAAGCGACACTAAAGTGCACAACTACCAAGCTTACTATTGGTAAAAATGTTGATATATAAGTAACAAAACACAAAGGTGTGATCATTTTGTTTAAGTTTTTATATGTGATACTGTTATCAGCTTGATCCAATTTTTTTATTTTTATCCTTGTGCTTATTTTTTAATGATGCCAAAGGGGGAGAGAAAAGTCTTATTTGAATACATCCTCAATAGCACTCTTTATTAAAATTACGTCGTTTTGGAGATTCTTTTAAAAAATAAGTAGAGCCGCGGATGACATTTTTATAAATAAAAAGAAAACAAATAGAACCACTCTATTTTAATATTATTTTGTATTTTAAAAGAATTATATATATATATATATATATATATATATATATTAAATGTTTTTTCCAGTTGTCTCTTTATGTATGTATGTATTCTATGCCAAAAATCTTTGTCCTTAATTAAAGTATACTATAAATTCGACCATTACAATGAAAAATTGCCTTATTTACTCCGACCATTTCATTTAGATAGATTTCCTTAAATGTCACCTTATAAATTAACCTCTTTTATTGCATGTGAATCTAACTTGACCTAGGAATCAGACATTCTTATGCATATAATAATATTTTATGTTTCCTTAATTATGTCAATCGGTTCTCCTTATCATCTAAACCCCGACATTCTCTTTCAATTAATTTTTTAAAAATAAATTATTATTCTTTCATTTATGTTTGTACTATATGTTTATGATTAGTATTACATATTTTACATATAGGAAGAGTTTATTTGAAATTCTTAAATATATATATATATAGGGTCCTGTTTCGTAAGAAGGCTTTCTTAATTTGTTAAAATCAGATTTTTTTTTTTTTTTTTTTAAAAAATAACTAAAAAAAAATTTAATATTTTATGGAACTAATTTTTTTCAGAATATATAGTGTTTTGGATGTGATTTGGATATTATAACAAAATAGTCTATATATCATGCAAGGCATGTATATACATTTTTTGGTATAGGTATCTAAATCACGCCTAAAAACATTAGATGAAAAAATTCATTCCATAAAATATTAAAAAAAATTAGTTGTTTTAAAAAAGCAAAAAAAAAAAAAAAAAAAAGTCCACATTTTAACAAAGTAAGGGAGCCCTCACTGACGGTTTCAGATATATATATATATATATATATATATATATAGGGATTTCATCCGCAACAAAGCAACTCCTTTTTTGGCATATTGAAAGTAAAATTTGATATATATTTTCACAAATTCTCTCTCACACAAGTGTGGAACTCATTTACTATTCATGTGAGAGACCTTGTGAAACTAATACTTTTATTTATAGAAATATCAATTCTCTATTTTGATTAGTCGTTAAAGTAAATGAGTAAAATATTTAGGTGTTATTTAATAAAACTGAATAAAAAATTCTAAATGTATAAGAGAATCTTAATGAGTTGAATGAAGTAAAAGCTCTGAATATAGAATAAAATGATGTATTTGATAATTGTCTCTGCTTAAAATATCTCAACAATTATTATGAACAACTATATTGTGTAATTATAAATAAACAATGTTATCTAAGAAACAATTTAGAAATAAATACTATAATTTTAAATAACATTCTATGAGTCCATAAAACTAAAACAAAAGACTGCAATAATATTTATTAAATTATTTATTGACCAATTTGTTAAAGAAAAAAATCAAAAAATAAATTGTACATAACAAAATTTGTTTATAATAGTAAAAAAAACGATATATAATAAATGTAAATTTTAATTGTCTAAGAGGGTGAATAGGTAAAAATATCATTCAACACCACTTCTTTCAATTTAGTCATAAATTTCTAGATGAATAATTCAGACACATTCAAAGTTTAAAAATTATAAAACAAAAATTTAAAAATTATAAAACAATTTGTCTCGACAACTTATTTGGTCAAATTCAGATGGAAACAAAAAGCCCCTCCCTTACTCAGATAGTTGATTTGAACCAACTAGTAGGAGTTCTATTAAATTTAAAAGTCTAGGCTGGTTCATTCCCACAACACAGTTCAAAATTTCCTCTTTTTTTATATATATATATATATATAATGAATGAGCTATCATTCTACTGTTGCTTAAAATCAAAATCTCAGATTTACGTAAAAGAAGAGGGAGCAGAGAGCTTGATAATTTCATTCTAGTTTGGGGCCTGTTTGTTTAATACAAAAGTCACTAGGGAAATACCTCAAATGCAATTAAAAGCAGTGTAGAAATGAGATCCACTATACATTATTCTTGCACAAATTTAAAAGAACCATATAAATCTGGGCAAATATTTGACGATTTTCTGTGAAAATAAGAATATAATAGTAGCATCTATCACAATGTCTTTGCTGAGAATAATCACTCTGAAAATTTTACTTCAGCATTCCCAAGCTGCACGCACCCCAAATCTTCTATGGAACATCGGCCATTAAAACTGGATTTGACGAGTGAGTGAAGGTTTTTTTTACTGCAGAAAGGTAATTGGTTCAAATTGCAGGGCTTTTTGAACAAGTTCAGACTGCTCTTTCCCATGAACGGTATAGAAACCGGTTGCTGTTGCAGCAGATGGAGCACGACCTACATATTTGATGTCATCGACGGTACCTCTGCCCAGTACTTTCATGGCAGTAAAAAGACGGGGTGCGATATAACTGTATGCACCCATGTTCATCGGCTCTTCCTGGCACCAGACAATCTCTGCATCTGAAATAATCATAATAGATGCGACTCAGATAGGCACATTAGCTCAACAGCCATGAAAACCACTTTGCAGATCACCTCTACAGCTATTGAACTAGTACTAGACATGTGCTTTTAATAGCTAAATCTTCAAGTCTTAGAAATAAATTGATTTTTCTTTGTTGAATTGAAAATATGAAAATGTACACTCAAATGGAAAAGGTTTGCAGGTATTTATGTAACATACTGGATATTGATAAATACTTCCTCCATTCTAAAATATATGAACTTAATGAAAATGTAAAAATTAAGGAGATGAGTGTGTGTGTGTGTGTGTGTGTATATACACTTCCAGTATCATTTTGCTCATTAATTTTGGAAACAAAACTAATAACCATTTTGCTCTTATATATGCATGTTTCGTACTTGCATTTATGTAACTATATAATCAATAGATATTGAGAAAGAAGCGGGAGAACATACAGAAATGGAGATAAACATGACAAAATGAAAACGGTCTTTGTTTTAGTAGAAGTAGGTTCTTACTTTTTCTTCTTTATTTAGAAAGTGAAAAGATAACAAGAAATCCTTCTTTAAAAATATATTAGATTTACTACCACTAGACAAGACTATTCCTTAGAGACCTTTCCATAGCTTCTGTATTTGTGACATCTACTGGTTCAAAAGTAAAAATCTATTGACATGCAAAAGGATCAGGATTGGTTGGACACACATAGGTGCTGAGATCCAAAACAGAAGTGAGAGCCTTAAGGTGGTAATCAGAAACAGTTGACACCAATATCGACGGGGTAGGGTAATTATCTATGCCCAAAACAAATTCCATTATATTATGTTATTTCTCCAATTTATCTACCAAATGATTAGCCTGAATGTTACAGTACAGTCCCAAAGTTGCAAAGTTTAAAATACATACTTGGATAACGCTTCAGCTCACGCTGGATGAGGTCGTATGGGAAAGGACAAAGCTGTTCCACTCGACATATCGCAATGTCCTTTCCATTGGATTTCTTCCTCTCTTCATCAAGTTCGTAATAGACCTGCAAAATGGCACACACTAAAAGTTGAATCTACAGCAAATCTCAAGAGTTAACACAACCTACAGAAATCACAAACCACCACATGAAATTAAATAACTTAAATCTCACGTAAGAACATGCACATAACTTGCATCATGGTGGAACAAAAATAATTACACACCTTTCCGGAGCAAAGAACCAGACGTCTGATATTCTCCTCAAGATCTGAGTGGTCATTCTGGTCCTTTATGAGGCGCTTGAATCGGGTTCCTTGTTTGTCAAAACCTGGGTGACCTTGGACATCATCAAACTCTGATAGATTTGACTTGCATTCCTTGTGACGAAGCAAGTTCTTTGGAGCCATTACAATAAGAGGCTTACGGAATTCCCTGTGTATCTGTGAGATGAAGACAGAACACATGAGAAATTGATAGATGTGCTTAAAATGTCAAGAAACTTGCACACCACAACAGATTCACTCACTTGACGTCTCAGGACGTGGAAATAATTTGCAGGCGTAGTGACGTTCACAACCTGCCAATTGCATTCCTGGATCTGCTTCCGAAGTGTGGGATCCATCTCCGGTATAGCATAGGGGTGGTCATCACTCATCTGCCGTCAATTTTGTACAAGTTAAAAAATTTAGGTTTCATTTAACATGCTATCAAGGAAAGAGATAAAATTTCTAGAGTTTCTTCGGTAGCATAAGAATAAAGATGGGGCCAGTGATTTAGACAATCTTCAAATAATCCCAAAAGGGGAAGGGGAAAAAGAGTCGGTCTTGTAAAGGCATAGTAAAAAGTAGCCAAAAATTGCCAAGCGAGTATGAGTATAACAGATGAGATTTCAGCATTCAAGCAAGTGGGACTACTTGATTTTGACTTGAATTTCTTCCAATATTCAGAAATATATATATATATGTGTGTGTGTGTGTGTGTGTGTGTGTGTGTGTGTGTGTTTGTGTTGATTGAGGTGTATCAATTAATACAGCAGAGATATGAATATGTGATAAGAGTATAAGAAGACTAGAATATTCAGCATCGAAACAAGTGGATCCACTTCATTTAGACTTCTATTTCCTTCTGATATTAAGGTAAATAATTTAAGATTCCACCATATAATGGCTTGCAGAGATCCCCCAGTGGAAAACTCATCATGTGACTAAAACATCAGTGATTGCAGGCATGTGTTCAAGTGTGGATGTGTGTGTCTGACAACAGACACACCCCCCACCCCCGACATGAACGCACTCGCGGAAGAGATTACACACACACATGCATGCGCAAGTGCATTCACACATAGAAGAGACTTACAAAAAGTCTAGATTGATCTTTACAAATAACTAAAGCAAATTATGAATAATAATTTATAAAAACAAAATACCTGAAGGAATCGCTCCAATCGTGCACTTGAATGTTCGGGGCCTTGACCATCATAACCATGAGGTAGCACCACAACTAAGCCAGTCTGCCGCAACCACTTAGCTTCCCCACTGCTCAAAAACTGATCGAATATCACCTGAGCTCCATTGGAGAAATCACCAAATTGAGCTTCCCATAATACCAACGAATTTGGATTTTCCATTGAATAACCCAATTCAAACCCCAGAACACCAAATTCCGAAAGAGAGCTGGATGGAAGAAGATAAAAAAGATGGCATTTAGGGGATCGAATACTTTCATGCAAGAACCATATTCACAAGATATATGCAGTCTGAGGTGCTAAGCCAACATAAAAGTGGGTGTTTGCAATTGTGAGATTTAACAAGTAATAACTGAATACAAGCGAGGTTGACTAAATTTGTTTTATGAACTTAAAACAAATATGCTACAGAATATATGTGAACACAAAAAGGGCTTGAATTATTTAAAAAAATCATTTCAAGCCCATTTATAAGAAAATAAAGCTTCCTACGCTTAAGTTGTTATTACATATAAAACTACGGGTACGTTGAGTGCTAATTAATTCCTTTACGCTTTTACTCGCCACTCAACCATTCCTCTCCTTCCAAATCATCCACCAAATATTGTTCAGATTCAGTTTCTTTTTCTTTATCTTCTTTTCTTTTGGCCTCATGAGGATTTCTGGACTCTGTTGTTCATTTTGTGGGAATTTTTGGTAACTTTGCACAAGGAGCCTGGTGTAGGTAGCTTTCGGGGAGGCACTTAGTATAGGGAAGTCATTGTTTTTCTTTCAGGACATAGGAGTGTCATTCATTTCCCCTAAGCTTTTGTATACTATGTGTACTCGGGCTGGGGACCTTTTTGGCACTTCCATTGGATTGTTTTCTTATTCTTTTTTTATTTAAAAAAAAAAAGTTAAATCAACAAAGTCCACATTTCATTTCCAACTAAAATTAAAAAAAATAAAAAATCACCATATAAGAATATTTTTAAAGGAAATAAGGTTGCATCAAAATTTAAATGGACAAGTACACAAATAATACCAGTACTTTTACCTGTTGCTCACAGTGAACATTTCCTCATTTTGGTTCGACATGACATGGTCCAAAGGACAATATTTCTCTCCAGTTTCCTGATCATGAACTACGGAATGCCGATGACTAAAAGTACCTCTCTCAACATCCTGACCACTCAATCTGACATGATTTCCTTCTACAAGCAATGTTGCAAAAGCAAGTGCTTCACCAACTGCCCAGTCAATGCCCTCCCCTGTTTCTATCATCTTTGCACGGTCTGCAAAAATCTTCTTCACTGCTCTGTGAGGCTTAAAATTCTCTGGAAGGGTTGTGATCGCTTTGCCAATATTCTTCAGAATCTCTGGTTTGACCCTGTAGAATAACACAATAATTTAACAATACATCCACCTTATAAAGTAAACAAGTGTAAATAGACAGAAACAAAATACCCAGTGTTTCGAATACGTGAAATCTGTTCAGGAGACTTGAAACCAGTCCAATAAGCGGATAGCCAGTCCCTTCTATTTGTAACATAATCTTTACTTGCCAAGAATTCTTCATTAAGGATTGAATTGACCTTGTTCTGTATCTTGTCAATGTCTTCGTTAGTAACTTGACCAGATTCTAAAAGCTTTTTCTGATAAATCTCGAGCGCTGCGGATGATCTGTTAGGAACCACTCCAAGTCAGTAATTTGCACACAAAAAAAATCACATAAAGCAGTGCAAATGATTTTTCATCCTATTTGAAATATGTTGAGAACAATGTTCAAATATATAAACCTGAAGCTAATAGCAACAAAAAACTGAGAGTTTTGTGAGCTTGTGCCTCATATCTAACAATAATGATGAGCTGAGATCTATAACTGAAAGAAAAGGGATACAACAAACCTGATACATTTTGGGCTGGGTAAAAGATGGTTCATCAATCTCATTGTGCCCAAATCGATTTATAACACACTATATCGACCACGACATCTGAATGGAATGTTTGCCGCCACTCTGCTGCAAGCTCACATACATGAACAACTGCCTCCATATCATCACCATTGACATGAAAAATGGGAGCATCCAAGGCTTTAGCAACATCAGTACAATACTGTGAAGATCTTCCTGACTTCGGATCAGTAGTAAAGGCAACTTGATTATTCACCACAATGTGTATTGTTCCACTAGTACTGTAATTTGGAAGTGCACTCAGATGCAGGGTCTCGTAGACTACACCTTGTCCTGCAAAGCTACCATCCCCATGAATCAAAATTCCCATGTTTTTTGTCCTATCCACATCGCTGGAAAAATATTGTTTAGCTCTAGTTTTTCCAACCACGAGTGGGTCAACAGCTTCCAAATGACTTGGATTTGCAACCAATGATAAATGTATTCTCTTCCCACCCCTAGTTGGCCGATCATAAGAAGTTCCCAAGTGATACTTGACATCACCAGTTCCAGTGTAAAGCCCAACTTCATCCACAGGCTTTGTACCACTGCTGAACTCATTGAAGATCTGGCGTAGCGGCTTTCGAACAACATTACCTAAAACATTTAATCTTCCCCTGTGTGACATTCCAATGACGATGCTCTCCACTCCAAGATCTGCAGACCGATCAAACATCTCTTTCATGCCAGGAATCAAGGTCTCACCACCTTCAAGCCCAAAACGTTTGGCTGCAGTCCACTTAGTAGCCAAAAAGTTTTCAAACTGAGTACTCCATATAAGCCTGTCAAGGATAACCTCACGTCGCTGCCTGTTGTATTGCATTGAGGAGGGAGTCTCAATCTTGTCTCTTAACCAATTACATTTTTCACGATCAGCAATGTGCATGTACTCATAACCAATGCTACCACAATAAGCCTGCTCAAGCCGTGTCAATATAGCTCTAAGGGTCTGCACTGGACGATTCTCGGACAAAAACCCAGACATCTTCCATACACCGAGAAAGAATTCTCGATCAAGATCAGCTTAACTGAATCCATAGAGAGCTGGGTCTAAATCATCAGGAATCACCCTCTCTTCCAAACCCAATGGATCCAATTTAGCTTTCATGTGACCATTAACCTGGTAAGCTCTGACAAACAACAACAACCGCATGCTCTCTTGAATCGTTTGGCCAGAAATTCCAGGGGATGTGGCTGCCTGGCCAACGAAATTCCTAAAGAAATTATCCCATGATTCATCAACGCTGTTTGGGTCAGCCTCCCAAGCCCTCTGAAGCTCCTCTAGATAAACACTACTTGTCCCATCTAAGAAACTATCAGTTAACCTGGAGAGCGGAACAGGTCGAGGAACGGGTGCAACTTGCGCCTTTGATTTAAAAACTGTGGTATGAAAATATCGACTTTCCGACTGAATGACACGTGCCCTTGCTGCATATGCTCCACCCTGCGACAGAGTTTTCCGAATGGCAAGATTTGCCACACTAGACCCAGCTCGAAACCACGCCATGGATATGTGCCAGAATCCGTACACTAATAAATATATTCCAAACCTCTAATATTTCTGGAGTAAGAAGGAAGTCCTACAACATCAGAAAGACCACTTTTATCTCCAATCACTAACAAACCATAAGAAGCTAATTGACTAAATGAACAAGTGACAAAAATACAACAAAATGAATACCATAAAATTTCGCAGAACAGGGAGAATTGTCCAACAAAAAGTGAAAACAATCTCATAAATAATGCCTCATTCTGATTAATAAACCATCATAACAAATAGACATTTGCAATGCTAAAAGAATGAAATCTTCAAACAGAGTAACTCAACAGTTCACAACAAGCATAAACGATCCAGAACTAAATCAAACATAATAAGAAACAATTAATTGGAAAACTTAATTGGGAATGAAAAACTGATTCAAACAGCACAAATTTGCATGAAACAGAAATAAATCTGATGAAGTGCATATAGAACAATAAATCAATACCTGAGAAGAATGAGGAGGAGAATATAGGATCAAAAACCCCTAAATCGACGACATATCCAGATTGTGAAGCGATCTACTTTTTTTCAACGCTTCTGCGTTCTTTCTGTGAAGTAGAATAATTCTTCACTTTCCTTTTTTCATTCCTTCTCTTTTTATTTGTTTATTTATTAATTGGGAGATGATAGGGTTTCACCAAAAAGTATCTAAAATATGCCACCAAAACATTAATCCATTAGATTGACATGTGATTAAGGGTGTAAATAAAACAAATGTATTGAGTTATTTATATTTAATTTATAAAATAAAATTTAATTGAAGCTTGTTTAGTTATAATTTGATTATTAATAAAAAATTATAATTTAAGAAAGTTCAAGTAATTTATTAAATTTCAAAATTTACTCATATTTATTCTATTTATATTTCGAAATAATTGAATCGAACTTTTTAATCGGCGAAATGATAAATCGATAAATCGAAATTTTAATTTTTTCAGTTTACATCCTTACATGTGATTGGTTATATCAGAAAAATTAATGTTAGAACTCTTAAATTTTTGATAAAAAATAACATGACATTACTCTAATTAATGGCATAGTCAATCACATAAGATTTATCCAATCAATGTTATGATGATATCTTATTTGACAAAAAATTATTACCTTATTACTTACTTCGTCCCTTAATATAAGTCGTTTTAGAGTTGTGCACAAGTATTAAAGAAATGATTGTATATCATTAAATATAATATCAATTAACTATATTACTCTTATATTGAAAAAAGAGTTATTTATTGGACAAAAAATTATGAGAAAACCAAAGTTATATTTAATAATTGGGGTAATATTAAAACTAAACAATTAATGTTTACCTAAAATTTTTAAACGACTTATATTAAGGGACAAAAATATTTATCTAAAATATCTTATATTAAAAAATAAAGAGAATACAAATTATGACAATGTCACGTCTAATATTCATTTAAGACACAAAATAAATAAATAAATTGAAATCCCTAAGATTAACCTTATTAATTGTTATGTATCTTCTTCGTTTATTCAGCGAAGTGAAAATAGGAAATTAAATTTTTACTTCCATCTAATTGTTGGGGGGGGTAGGGGGTAGGCCGCCAAAGACTCGGTACGAGGAGGCTTTTTGGTAAAATTGTTAAGTTAAATGTCATTTAGATGTTTAAAATATAGTTTTATTAAATTTCATTTCAAGCTAAATTTTATGTTAAAAAAAGGCAAATATATGTCAATGTCCATGCTGTAGGAGTAAGTATTTACAAGATTGTGACAGTCTATTTAACGCAAAATTTGATACCATTTGTATAATAATCTCATAATATATGCCATGACTTGAATTAATAAATATTGATAAAAAAAATAAACTAAATGTGATATCTTTCATAAGATAATAAACAAATCAAATTTGTCTGTGAATCGATTAAAATTAAATTAAAATTTATTAAATAATTCAACTATTAATTTGTAATTTAAATTTATTTACTTAATTTACTTTTCGTAAATTATTGTCATTTTACAAACTTTTCATTAAATGTTTCGTTTATTCTTCTCTTATAAATTTAAATCTAGTAAACCAAATGGCATAGGCAAATTAGTCATTTCTAAACACATTTATGTTAAATATAGTCAATAGCTCTATAGCAAATATTCTGAAAAGATTTATTTAAATTTAAAAATAATAAAATGTAAATTTTCAGGAGATTATAAAAAAAATTAAAATTAAAGGAAATTAGATTAAAAAAAATTAAGAGAGAACACAATTATTTCCAGGTATGTATTTGTGTGTAGAATCACAAAAACTAAAGAAAGGTCAACAAAGCATGCCTTCCATTTATAGACTAATACAATTATATTATTGGTATTGGCAACACTGGATCACATACATATAATATAAGAAGCAGCTTCTAATTTGAATGCCACTGCCACCAGAGAGAGAGAGAGAGAGAAAGAGAGAGGTCTCATCTCAAGCAGTTAACTTATGCATGTACAGGAGGATAATATTGTAAAATAAAAAATAACATAAATATTTCCTATAATCTTCATCAAAATAATCACAGCACATAGCTAAACATTACATTGAAAGAGAAAGATTGCAGCCACTTTCTGTTTATCTTTCTACAGCAAAACCAGCGATCCTTTTTCATAATCCCAAATCACCACGGAAGGTGAAAAGATCAAAAGGGTTAAGAGGCAAAAGGCAAACAAACGACATACCTTCTGAAAAAGGATGATTTGAACACTAATAAACTGGTGGTCTAGGAAATAAATGATCCGAGGGATATGGATAGATGACCATTTTGTCATCCCAAGTAGTATAACATTCTTATAGTCCCATTTGCCGAGTACCCCACCCCACCCTCCCCTCCCCTCCCCTCCCCTCCTCTCCCCTCTCTTAAATACATTTAGATTCACATTATGAACCACAACAAGCTGATTTTTGAGCAGCTTGACCACTTCCGCCCGCCTGATCAGATTGGTTATTAATCTTGAGTGTCTGGGGCTGCAACCATAGAAAAAAGTTCAAGATTTGGAGAAAGAAAAGTGCATCAGGGTTTTGTGGGCACACTGATTATCCATTTGAGGGAGGATATAAAAAGTTGGAAGTCCTGTACCTCAGCCTTTGAATCAGTTTCTGCAAGCCTTTTCTTTATATCCCTAGCTATTGAAAAGAAAACTTCCTCGACATTCATGTTTGTCTTTGCACTCTGCAGTACATTACGTTAAAGATTAGACATGGAAAACTGATGCTTTCAAACAGATTCCAACATCGGTAGGAAATTTACTCACGGTTTCAAAGAACTTGATACCATACTCATCAGCAAAAGCTTGACCCTTGGAGGTAGGCACAGCCTAGGAACAGAGAAAGAAATTGATCGAAATGGCAAATGAGAGCTAATTGTGCATTTGAATGCACTCGTAAAACTAAAATATGGAAGCAAAAGGAAATAAAGGACTGAAAATACCCTTTTAACATTTCCTGTGAGCGGGTAAAATAAGGCATCAATTCAAGATAAGTTATGCCGGGCTAGTTAACAAGGGGAGCTGGATGCCCCACAATCTAACAATTTTAAAAGTTATCGTATTTAAAGCAGAAGCAGCCCAATGTCTTGACTAAATTATCAGAATCACCTACTCTTTTGCTTTCATCCATATCAGCCTTGTTCCCAATTAGAATCTTGTTGACATTATCAGAGGCATGTTGTTCAATGTTGCGGATCCAGTTCCTAATGTCTGAACAAGAAGAAAAGCTTGCTGAACAAAAGATTGAAATTCAAAACGTGACAGAAAGTAATCTATAATCTACCCCCAGAAAGGCAGCTCAACCACTAACAACCATGGTGGAACTAAAGCTTGCAACCACAAATGATACAATCCTGATCGGGCTCGCATCAAACGTCAATAATTCAAGTCAAGTTCCAGGGATTCATCAAATGATTTCAAGCAATTGAGCTAAAAGTTATTCAAGGAAATTCAATAAAAGAGTTGTGCGTCAATTAATGAGTTTGACACAAGCATTATTGGACAAGGGAGCGCAATTTAAGCATTATTGGGCTGACCCAATTGGCTAATTTAATTCAGCTCATTCCTAGCAACCAATTGATTCAACATAAATTTCAAGCAGCCCATGGATTACATATTACATGGAAAGACAATCTAATACAAGTCCAATTTAGAAATTAGAAAAGATTTTGTTTCTTAAAATATTAGGCAGACTGTATTGTATTTTGTTTCTTTTTGTTTTAGGTAATTAACATGATTTTTAGGGATTTTTCAAATATTTGTCAAATTCTATTTTAATTAGGATTTCTTTTAAGTTGAGATTTACTTTCTAAATAAGGTTTCTATTGTTTTATAGAAATAGGGATTTCTTTTCCAAATTGATTTCTATTTCTTTATAGAAATTAGAATTATGGTTTGGAATTCCTATTAGGATTAGAAATTTTGTAACTAGTACAAATAGGGGTTACTTCTATTGTAATTGACACACATTATTCATTATTCAATATACTTGTGAGGTTATTCTTTTCTTTGGTTCGAAGAATTCTTGAGTTAATTCTTAGTTTTCTTTGAAATTTAACTTTGGCATATAATACAACAATTCATAGTTGTGTGTGGCGTCTTCTACCGCATCAATCGTTGATTGTACCGAGATTACCGCTTACATATAAGTGAGGGGCCAAGGTGTCAATGTCCATTCGACGCAGATTTCTTAGCACGAGCAATTGTACCAAGATTACCGCTTACATATAAGTGAGGTTGAGGTTTTGTGAGCAATTCACCTTCATAGCTTGCTAGAAATGATCGGGGCGACAACCACCTCACACAAGCGTGCCGTGGAGTTTTATCAACAAATAACCAGTTCCACATATGGCAGCCTAAGCTTATGTAAACATTGAACTCTAAAGATGCAGTCTTGATGGATGAATGAGATGGATATATTTAGACATTTTTATAATTTCACAAAGCACATTTTTATCCAGATTTAAAGAAGCCATATGCAAGTGTAAAAAATAAAGTTACTGTTGAAAGATGATTCGTCGGTGACATCGTACACCAGCAAAATACCCATGGCTCCTCGATAGTAAGCTGCAAAACAGAAAAAGTATGAACTAAATTGAGATGATAAATATCATTTTAGAATTAAGTTATAAATACAATTATCAAAATGAATGGCCTGTTCATTTTCATGCCAAGGTACAGATGTAATAAACCAACTATTTCATGCATTTAGATTTCTCTATAGCTGCTTATTACATTGATATAAGATCCCAGCCTAGGCTAGATAAGCTTCCTGGTTCATTATCATAATGAATGCAATAATTATCACCCCACTAACTTTAAAGCTTTCACTTTCTGGTTCATTATCATAATGAATGCAATAATTATCACCCCACTAACTTTAAAGCTTTCACGTACAACCTAGCTTGCATCCTAGCTGGGTTTACCTTTCACACCCAACAATTAAGGCTACATGGACAATGCATATGCACCCACACCCCCTCTCTTGTGAGAGAGAAGCTAGTGGAATAAACGGGAACACTGGAGCAGCCTCTACCAAGCCATCACTTATTTTGACATTGAGATAAAAAGCTCAAAGATGACTAAGCACATACCTGTTGTGATAGTCCGAAACCTCTCTTGACCAGCCGTATCCCAGATTTGTAATTTAATCCTCTTGCCATCAAGCTCAATAGTTCTTATCTTGAAATCAATGCTGCCAGAGAAATTTACCATATTAAATATGGGAAGAAGATTTGGGAGGGAACTTAATTTTGCGGCTGCGCTACCAAAAAATGGATCAATGACAAATCTGTAAGATAGCATATGACCAGTTTAACAGCTTCCGAATTTTTTCCCTTTCTTTCACAAGTGATAACTGGGGGAACCTAAGAGTTTTTTTTATAAAGGTTTACTTTTCCTTTATAAATAAAGAATGTGTTTCTATGTTAAACTGATATAGAATTAATTTCAGATATAAAAGTTTAAATAACTTTTATAGTGACTGATATGTTTCTTTTTAAGCAAATATATTCAATGAAGTTTGTGATATAAAAGTTTAAATAACTTTAATATTATGCAACAAGTATTTATGAATAAATAAATTTATGTTCAAATAATTGTGATGATGTATATCAAGTATACTAAATGAATCAATTAAATAATACTAGATATAACAAATAAATTTATTTAACTCAAAGATATATATATATATATATATATAATAATATATTTGATTTATAATGTGAATACGTTAAATAAGACGGCTTAGGACTTTGAGCCCTCGTTCGGCTGATTCCCTCACTTGAGAGGAATATATTTCCACTATAATCTTGGTGTCTAAGTACTGACCAAATTTATAGTTTCACAACTAATATTTATTAAATATTTTCGATAGACCACTTAGGACTTTGAGTCCTCATTCGGCTAATTCCCTCACTTAAAAAGAATATATCTATGTTATAATATCGGTGTCTAAGTACTAATCTACTTTACGATATTTATATAAATAAACTATATCAATAAAATGCCACTTAAGACTTTTAGTCTTCGTTCATCTGATTCCCTCACTTAAGAGGAATGTCTCTGCTATAGTTTCGGTGTTTAAGTACTGACTTTTTATATGATATAAATAGATGAAATATATATATATATATATATATATATGTATAACAATTTATATTTGTATATCTATAAATATAAACAATTATGAGATAATTCAAATAAATCAATTCAATAACTTATCTCAAATACTTTAACCAATTTTCTCTTCGTCAAAAGATTAGAACTTTGAGTAGAAGAGAGAGAAATATCTTTAGAGATAAAAAGCTTCTTGCCTAAACCTTTAGTAGGGCTGAGCAAGTAACCAAATTGAAATCCGAATCGCACTAAAATCGCACAAACCAAGACCAATTAAAAACCGCACCGATTTGCCCAAAATACGTATGTGGCTATTTTAGGTGGGTTGAATAACCAAATTTACAGTTCCGGTTTGGTTACTAGCCAAAACTGCACACATAAAACCGAAACCACACCATGTGTGTGTGTGTATGTATTATATCTAGTAAATTCTAAAGTTATTTTTCACTTCAACATGCCAAGAGAAAACCCCAGTCTTGCATTGTCATTTTTTCACCAATTGAAAGAAGATGGTCAGAGGTTATAGAGTCAAAAATTAAGCATTTGGGTTTTAAAATTTCGGATTTGTTTGATGCATTACTGGAGGGACTTATAATTGAGGGGCCAAATTCGTTGGTTCGAGCATTTGATGTATTGGTTAAGGTCTATGCTATAGTAGTAATAGTCTAATAGATTGTTTTTCAAATTAAGTACAGTTAGGATTATATTCTACAAGTCCTCCCAGTAATATATAAGATAGAATTTCATTATATCTCCAGTATATATTTTTAACTTTTGGGGAACTAGATAAATCTTCTTGCTTGTTATCGAATATATGATCTCCGTTGCTTATATAGCGTATGTTTTAGTTTTAAGGCATCATTCCTTTATTATAAACTAAAACTATTTTTGTGTCTCACTGTTCTAAGATTTGATGGTGAATTTGGCATGTTTGGCAGAAGAAGCTTTGGTTCTATGCTTGATATAATTCTCATTGCCGATTCTGTCACTAAGTTAATTGCTCGATGTGAGCTCTGTGTTAAATTATATTGAAAGCTTAGACCTTTTTATTGTTTCAATTGGTTTTGGAACCGAAACTGCACCAATTAAAACCGCACCACACCAATCACAAGTGATTTCGTGTGCGGTTGTGGATTTGCCAAACCGCACCTAAGCAGTTTCGGGTGCGATTTGGACTTCAAACCGCATCAAACCGCACCATACTCACATCTAACCTTTAGCCCATCAGAAACACACTGACATTATGTTTATCGAAAACTCAAAAGTCCTAAATTGTCGATCGAAAATATTTATATAAATATTAATTGTGAAACTATAAATTTAATCAGTACTTGAACACCGAGACTATAGCGGAGATATTCCTCTTAAGTGAAGAAATCACACAAATATAAAAATATTTGAACTTTTATAATACATGTCTGATCTTTAATTTATATGCTTATTTGAGAAGCATCAAATATAAAAGTTATTTAAACTTTTATATATTTGTACTGAATTTTATGTGCTTACCTTAGAAGCATAATTTTAGAAGCATAATTTTGTTAAATCTTTTGTTAAAAGGAAAAATGGTAGAGTTAGTTTATTTTATGTACATGTGAAAAAGACAAGTAATTATTTGATCAAGACCAAAGCCAGAGTCTTAGAGAGGTCTACTGGGAGTTAGGTCTCTAATGTACTTGTGAGGTAAGGGAAAAGTTGTTGTTTCAAGACCAGATTATAAAATAGAAAAGAACTCAAAGGAAATGAGCAACTAAGCTTGAGGAAAGAGCGGGGAGCTTATTGTCCAAGATACTTAGTTGTGTATAGTTGAAAGTTAATCTTTAAAACTTTGTAAAGATTTCCCCGCCTGTAGAAGGAGTGTTTATTACTGATAGTAATAGCAAGTCTTGGAGATGAGCTTAAGACTGGACGTAGCAACATATCCTGAATGTATGTTGTGAACCAGACAAATCTATGTGCATTGTGTGATTGAAATTTTACTGTCTTGCATATTAATTTCTGACACTACAAATTAATGAATTCAAAATTCAAAAAGGCTTAAAGATAAATTTTTAAATGATAATAATCTATTCAACCCCCTTCTAGATTATTATTAGACTTTCAAATAGCTTCCTATTTTTTTCCTTTCTTTCACAAGTAATTCTAGACAAAAATAACTGGGGGAACCTAAGAGATTTTTTATATCACTAAGTCTATGCCTAGGCAACTCCAAGTCATCAGTTTTCTAGAACATCTCTCTTATCACTAGAACATCTCTCTTATCACTTTTAGCATAAAGTTTTTTCACGAATAGACTGAAATAAAACAGGTAATAACCATCTGATTGCTCTTGCTATTTGTACTAATCATTTAGGAAGACCCAGACACTTGTAAATTCTTATAGTACTTTTGACATTGATCCCATAACACAACACTTAGCAGATATCAGATAAATAAAGAAAAAGAAAAGGACCTAAGAATACAAACCCAATAGTGGTAATAAAACTTGTTGTGAAGGAACCATCTGAAAACCGCAAAAGCAGACAACTTTTTCCAACACCTGAAAAGATACTCAAAAAGGATCAAAGAACAAATACCTTGATTAAGCAGACTCTAATTTGACATTTTAAAGCCGCATGGTTCTTGGCCCAGTGGTAACTCTTGCCTCATTGTTCCATGAGGTCAAGAGTTCAATTCTTGGGTGTGAGTTATTCTAAGGGGGGTGTGCGGAAATTTGCAAAAAAAAATTGACATGTTAATTACATTGGTAAATGTAGGGAGAATTTTGAAGAGAGCCCAAGGGTGCAAATAAATTCATCAAGAACTTTATACATACAAAATATATGGACAATTAACATGCCATAATTGAATGTTTGTAGATTATTTTAACTATTAAAGCTTATATCTCATATCCTCTTTGTAATTTGATTTACTTTCACCAAAAGTTTACAAGAAATAACATTTTATAGAATAATATTTTATGGAAGGTATACACATCTAACTAATCTGCAAACCAAGAAAGGTCAATTCAATGTCGCCTAGGACTTTCCAACATTTGTTATCATTCATAATCCCTTAATAAGTACAAATGTTCAATATTTATAGATATCGGGTCGCCGCTACCAAATTTTAAAAAAAGAAATCGAGAAAGAAAATGATAGGCAACTCAATAAGAAACAAAGGAAAAGACCCAATATCAAAGCCATCAGAATTTTAAGACAACAATTTAATTTTGTCGTTTCGTCGTCGGACCCCGACACCTTCAGCCACCGACCAAAATTAAACAAAAAGAAAGAGAAAGAGAGAGAAGAAGATGAAGAAGTCATTGTCGGGGACCCTTTCACCGCCGCGACCCGATGAGATTAGTCCTTCGTCTTCTTAAATTGTTCACGTTGATGTTTAAAGTTCTCTATAATGCTACCACTCCTTCCTGAAAAACTGAGATCATGGAGTTGGAACGTGGAATATTCAAGCTCCAATGGATGATTGCAATTTCCTCAAGTCCCCTCATCCTATCTCACTTTAAAACACGAGGACGCGTTTTAATAACGAAGAGGAGAATGATGTAGAACGAGTCATGAAGAATAATGGAATTCGCAAGAGATTATCTATTATTTATTTGTATTATTAACCAGAGAATAATCAATTGTAATTAGGTTAATTTCAGCAGATAATAATTATCTATTTTTATAACAGATAATAATTAAGAGTTTGTTTCCTTATTAAATTTGGTTACTATAGTTACATTAGAATTACAGTTTTATGTCCTATATAAACTCAGTAATCCATCACTGGAAGTCATAATTTGATATATTTATCTAAGACTTTCTAGCTAAAGATTTGTGTAACTGTGGCATTTGGGCATCCTTCTTCTCCTCATTTCCCTTTCTTTCACCCTCCTTAATTTGTGTCTAAGCTCTTTCAGACCTTGTCTTGTTATCACTCTCTTACATCAACAAATTCAAATATACATATATACATATATACATACATATATATATATATATATATATATCTAATTGGCAGTATTCCCTGTGGTACTAACAATGCTCCATGTAATTTGGTTGAAAAAGTTCTAGTTTTTTTTTGGCATTCCAAATCAGGAAGACAATTAGTTGGTTGGCGATTTCTAGCAGGGGACTTGTGGAATAGGATTTAGTTCAAGTGCAACAGAATCTTGCTCCATTTCATGGCCTAGCATATTTGTTTAGCCTGAGGTAACATCCTCAGAATCTGTTGAAATGCTGTTAAAATAGGTTGGGCATGAAGAAAGGATTCAGGGAGAAATGAAATGGGTTGACTACGGAATGGAGCCTAATTTGAAGACAGATGATAGGATGACAAGCGCTTACAACTTGCATTATCACCTCATGATTTTCCAGATGAGTTGAATGAGACTGCATTTGAATGTACTTATAGTGAGAGGAGATGTGAGAGTGGTGTCGGAGGAAGGCTGCTGAGGATGAGGGACTGATGTGCATTGGGGAGGAGAGAGAAGAGATGATTTAAGAAATTATGAACTTGTCCCGAATTCAATAATTGTTGAACAATTTTATCCAAGTTCAGAATGTGTGCAACTATATTGTCCCATTTAGTTTTGTGTAATCAAAGGGTGCTTATCAGTTATTAATGAAACACCAATTAATAAAAATTACTGGAAACAAGCACACACAATCCAATATAGTTTAATCTTCTTATGATGGTCGACTGGAAGACACTGAAAATGAAATGTCAATACTGCATCCTTCATACTAACATAGATTAAAGTACAGCTCATCACACAAGATTGAGGGAAAATCCTACTATTGAAGAAACCCAAACTGTATATCATGAGCCACTCAAATCATACAAAAATGAAAATTCCGTGGAGAAAAAAAACAGTACAACAAAAGGAGATAATCCATAATAAAACATAGATCTCAACATGCAATACACTAATATTTGTGAAATGAAACGAAAATTATACTAAAGATCCATCAAATTCCTGCAATTAAAGACCTAAAAACGAACTGGATGACAGAATAAATGAAAAATAAAAGTAAATTTACCGCTATCACCGATAAGGAGAAGTTTAATGAGGTAATCGTAATCAGCACGAGCCCGTGCAGGTGGAGCAGCCATCGTCTATTACAGTACAAGCCCTAAAATATTCCTCTGCGCAGAAATGTTGATAATCAATAGTATACTACGATATGTATATAATATATATATAAGTTGTATACATACAGAATTACAAAGGCTAGTGAAAACGTCGAGGAGAGAGAAAAGAGAAATATTTACCGTGCGCAAGTTATCCAGTCGTCGGCGACATGGGAAACGGGAGAGATCAGATGATAGTGCCAATAATAAGAGATCGCAACAGAGGTTTCTTCCCCCTCCGTGTTGGATACGTGTCAGTGCGTATGGATACGGGTATTTGTACGCTTCGCATAAATTAAACTGACATATTATTTTTTGATATTTTTATATAAAAACCATAATTATAATCACGAATTTTATATATAAAAATATTAAAATATAATATGAAATAAAGTTTTTTGTGTCAATTTTCCTTATTCTCCACTAAACTACTGTTTAGTACCTCAATTTTGTACAAAAATAAGGTTGGCGTCCCAACTTTTAATATGTGTTGCTTGACACTCTAATGTTCAAAAAGTATTTCTATGTGCACCCTCAACCTCATTGATAATTCAAAACTGATCAAAAGAATTTAAAATTTAATTTTAACCTTTAAAATTACATAATAGCATTTAAATCCTATCCAACTACATTTATAAAACCCCAAATTTTATGAATAAAGGTTTAATTTTCTCAAAATATTTTTTTATTATTATGGTGTGGATTTGAGATAATGTTATAGTTGTGTGTAATATTTATAAATTTTGCAAAGTATGCAAGTTGTTATATAATATTCGATTGGTCGGGGAATATTTCTTTTGTCGGAGAATATCTGTACGACGGTACAATCATTAGTGGACCCCACAACTAATTATTATCGATTCGAGAAAACAACAAAATATTTTTATGAAAATAATCATGCGGAAGTTTTACCGTTAAAACCGTTGAACTACTCTCTGTAGTAAAAGTACAAGAATACGTGTGGTTGCATAGTAGCACACTGTGATTGATTATTGATGTTTACGTGAGAAGTCACTCGCTTTTGTTCAATTATTCACACAAGAATTCACGATAAGATCTCACGTTATTCGATTCAATTATTGTTTATATTTTATATATTATTAAATCAATAATTGAGACGACGAAGTTATTAATATTATTATTTGCAATATTAACGATATTTATAAGTTCTGCAAGGAGAGGTTTGGTCACCTAATCACACGCCAATGGGGAGAAATCCTTATTGGAAAGCCCCTCTTTCCTTAAATCGACTTTCATTCGATTAATATTGTAAATTATAATAATGATGATAAATGTTGTTAAATATATTGAGGTGTCTTTTTATAAAGTCACTAAGTTTATATATATATATATATATATATATATATATATATATATAAAATAAATTTTGTTTTATTAGTATTATTAATGTAATAAAATGTAAAAACTTTTTATATAAAATGTAATACTTTTATAAAGTTATTTATTTTATTAGACAATAATTAGAATATAATATATTTTATTACGATAGTGTTTTGCATAAGAAAATCTTTTTATATAAAATGTAATACTTTTATAAAGTTATTTGTTTTATTGTATAATAATTAAAATATAATATATTTTATTATCGATAGTGTTTTTTCAGATAGTAAAATCTTTTTATATAAAAGTAATATTTTATAAAGTTATTTGTTTTATTAGATAATAATTAGAATATATTATATTTTATTATGCATAGTATTTGCATAGTAATCTCGTAGTATTTTGATAGTAAAATCTTTTTATATAAAACATAATACTTTTATAAAGTTATTTATTTTATTGTATAATAATTAGAATATAATATATTTTATTACGCATAGTGTTTCAGATAAGACTCGCATAGTATTTGATAAGTAAAATCTTTTTATATAAAACAGAATACTTTTATAAAGTTAATTGTTTTATTAGATTTTAAATAAAATATATAAATATATATATATATTTTATATTATATTTTATTTTATAGTATCCTTTTTATTTTCCTATAAATAGGATGCTTAGTTAGAATTGAAATCACACCAGAAATTCAGAGAATTCTCTTCTATAATCTTGAGCACATTTCTTTAGAGTTTTAAGAAACTTTGAGCGCAGTGCAAGTTTTCTTCAAGTATATCCCCGCCCTACCCGTCGGAGTACTCTTTTTTATAAGGTAAGGGATATTATTTGTTATACTCGTAATGAGTATTATTTCTTTCGTATTCATGAAGAGAACTTCTATTATTCCATTCCTTATTATTCGCTTGAATAACTTGCTTATGCTGAGTACCACATACATGGTGAAATTCTTTCCGTTATTCCATTCTTTATTATTATGTTGAATAACTCTGCTCATCAAGCATCAGCATACACGGTGAAATTCTTCTATTATTTCATTCTTTATTATTCGTTTAATATCCTCGCTCTGTGCGTTTTCACATGAATCGGTTTCATTATTTATTATTCTATCTAATATCCTGTCGTGCAATGCGCTTACGCATGACCGGTTCCATTCTTTATTATTCTCGCTGAGAATAACCGTGCATCGCTATTTATCGCATTTACGGTGAATTATTCTATTATTCCATTCTTTATTATTCTCGTTGAATAACTCAGATATGTGATTACCACATGCATGGTGAATAATCCTTTGTATTTCATTCCTTATTAAATTGTAGAAATGATCTTTCTACATGGATTACTGCATGGTGGGTGAAAATCCATTTGCAGTTTCGTAATTTTTCTGACCCTCAAAAATTCTGAAAAGTCATAATATAAGCATTGGACTGTTGATTATGATGAAAGTCATAATAAAAGCATTGGACTTATGAAAATCATGGGTATATGTAGTATTAGTAAGTGTTATGATGAGTTATATTGGTTATTATGTGAAAACATGAAAGTTTCTTAAAAATCACAAAGAGTTGAAAATCAGATTTTTGGTGAAAATGAAACATGAAATTCAATTGACCATATCTCCTATTATATTTCGAATTTTTGAGTGTGGTCAAGTTCTAGAGTTAGATCTATGAGTTTTCTAACTTATCCAAGTGGAATCACTGGAAAAGGTGTTGTAGATTTTCGTGTGGACTGATTTTAGCAAAGGAGTCAAAAACTGTAAAGTACCAAAAAACTACTGCCCATAAATTTAAAAGGGAATTTTCGGCCACTTAATTTGTGAGAAAATTTTTGGCCTTTTGGGACATGGAAATATATGGTATAAAGTACCTCATGTCCAAAAATGAGCTCATTCCGACTTAAAATGAGCAAGTTATGACCATTTCAATATTTAGGTTTTTCCAACGAAAAACGCTATAACCGGAGTTCTATAACTCCGATTACCATGAAATTTAAACTGGAAACTCACGTTAACATGTGTAAGATCCTGTCAAGATTTTGGAATTTCTGTAGTTAAACTTGAGGTAGCTAATTTCTTAAGGAATTAATTAGAAATTAATTTTTAAAAAATACTTAAGAGAGTTGAAAAATTATAAAAAAATACTTGTTGTGTATGAAATATATGTATATATGTTTGGACAAAGGATAGAAAAATAATAAGTTGATTCTGTAATTTTTCATGAAAATGGTTTAGTTTCAAACATATGAGTTAAATATGTTATGTGAAGTTGAAGAATTGGTAAATAGGATTTTAGGGCTTGAAAATCCTATATAAGGTGTATGCAAATTTTTGATGAGTGATTTGATCATTGGTGATGAAATCTTATGAGTATTGTGAAGCCCCCAAAATAAGTCCAATCCATCCAACCTATTCTGAGTCGCCAAATACATGGTACAGAAAACAACTACAACTTTATTACTACAATTGTCGTGTAAAATACAACAACACATATACTGTGAGTTTTAATACCAAATGTGACTCATGTCCCAACTATGGACAACACCTCACAGTGATACCTTACATAAAGGTACAATCTAGAATCTGCTTTTAGAAATTAAAATCTTTGGGAAGTGCTCAAGGAAACCTTCGTGACATATGGAGGCCATGAATCTAAGTTATGATAGATATCATATGTCCAGAGAATTATCCTTGGTCGATCCAATAGACCCCAAAGAAAAAAATGAGAAGATTACTATCATGTTCCTTCCAATGGTGAGTCTTCTCTTGATATAACTATCTCCACCGTCTCATGATTGAATATTATGTTTCAACCCAACTCCAAGATCATATAGGTAGTGCTCGTAGATATACTCAAAGAAGTGGATGCACAACCCTTTCTTATGATAATACGAGGTCAGTATGTCATTAGACATCTTGTATGATAGTGGCAAAACACCCTTCCAAAGTTAGGTTCACCTCACCCTATTGTTGTTCACCAAAATCAATTATTAAGTGACGTATAATATACGACACACACATCATATGTCCTCAATACAATTATATATTATATGTCATGCCGTTTTATAATGTGTAGAGAAACTTTGACAGTCTCGGACCATCCCACTATTCCCCTGTTATCCCCGCTCGACCCAGCTACACTCTTATTACCTGAAAGAAATTGTGAAGTAAATGGTGAGCACAACTAGCTCAGTACAGAATATCATAACTAAAGATAATTATATTATCAATAGCCTTCATTAGTAATAATTCAGAGATTTAGAACATATGGTAGATGATAAAAACTTTTCAACCATAGTTGCAGCGGAACGAGCAATCCATTAGAAGAGTCAAATAGACTATAAAGTCTATTATCTTCTCCACATTAAAAGTCCACCAATAATGTTTTATCCCTGTAACATCAATCAACAGTTCATTTCCACAATAACTCATAATCATAATTGTGATTCTAAATTTCTCTTCTCATCCAGGACGAAGATAATTTTTATCATCTGTCTTTACCTGAAACATCAAAGATCATGGTTATACCAAATCACAGTTCCTATTTCTATTTATAATCATACTAATAAATTCATCTTTGCACTACGGACTAAAGATATTTATTATCATTTCATCTTTGCACTACAGGCCAAAGATATTTAATAACGGGTCATCTTTGCACTACGGGCCAAAGATATTCAACAACAGGTCATCTTTGCACTACGGGTCAAAGATATTCAACAACAGGTCATCTTTGCACTACAGGCCAAAGATATTCATATCTCAAAGAAATACATAATCATTTCAGAATTTATATAAACCATAATTATAATCATGTTGATCAATTCACCTTTGCACTTAAGCTAAAAATATTCAATTGTAAATTCAATGGTCATGATCATATCAGTCAATGATTCAACTTTGCACCACTGACCAAAGAGAACCCATAGTCACGATCATACCAATAATCTACCCATCTTTACACTTAAGTCAAAGAGAAATTTCTTCACCAGGATTATAAAAATATTATATATGATAATAAAAACAATATAATCAAAACATGAATTTAATTTCAAGAGTAAGATTCATAAATCAACGATAATTTGGTCAGAAAAAGAAACCAATTTTGTCATGAATAGTACCCCCGTGAATAGTAACTCCAACACGAAAAGATAAAGTTTCACAATAAAATCCATATTAATATTTATAACACCTTAATCCAAATGTTATAAATCACTTAATAATCTCATAATCTAATATTATTAATATTACAACAATATTTTAATCATTTCTTAAACTTATAAACAATTTATTTAATTGTTTATACTTTATTAATTAATGCATTTAATCATACTAAAATGCCAAACTCATAAGATTTCATCACCAATAACCAACAACCTCATCAAAAATCTGTATATACCATATATAGGATTCCCAACCCATAAAATGCTATTTTTTAATTTTGTTACTTCACATAACATATTTAATTCATTTATTCATAACTAGTCTATTTTTATGAAAAATACCAAATCAGTTCCAAAAATATTTCTTTTCTAGGATTTAGCATAATATAGTTCCATATTGAACATATATTTTTCTCAGAATTTTTAAAATTCATTTACTATTTTTCACATGGCCAAAACTGTCGAATATTTAGACATTTATCATAAATTGTACTTTTGTCCAAAAATTCCGAAATTTACAGAATATACTGATGTTATATAGATGTACTCCCAATAAAAACTTTACCAATTTTGGAGTTAACCACAAGGAGTTATAAGCGTTTATTTTTATAATAGTCTTTTATCATAAAATTCATAGCTCTTAATCTATACATCCAAAAATTGCCATTTTTGGACACAATCTAGGAAACTCATCAAATTATCATTTCAAATTTTTCCAGAATTTTTGAAGGTCTTAAAAAGTACAAAACTGAAAAACATAATAACCCTTAAAATCCCTTACCTCAAAAGAGCTGTACTTCTGACTGGAATATCGGATGTAAAGCCGAAGGAAACTTTCACTGAATAGCAACTCTCAAAGTATCTAAATACTCACAAAAATATGCTTGATAATATAGAGAGAGAAAACTTATGTTTCTAGTCTGATTTTCAATTCTAACATAAGCACCTATTTACAGGAAAATGCTAGAACACCAAAGGAGACTAAATTAATAAAATATTAATTATTTTATTATTTTCTCATTCCCTACGCTACCACACCAGCCATCAAAGACCAGCCACCACATTTGACAAAACAATTCTAGCACATGTTTTCAATAAACAAAACAAAAATGGGTTCCACCCATAATTTTAATAAAAATTATTTTATTTTCTGAAACTTCAGTAATTCATAGAAAATAGTCTGTTTATCAGAAAAATATGAATTTTATATCCATTCCACACGAAATCGAATTCTCTACAACTTTGTAGCTTTGAGTTTTTCCAAATTTCAGACAGAAAATATCCGAAATCTACAAACGGATGATTTTCGACACCGTTTCAACACCTTTTAAAATTCATAACAAATCATGCGTTAATTTTTAACAGTTCAAAATTTGTGGACATAAACTCAACTTATATATGTATAACATATCCAAAAATCACAAAGATCCAACGATCAGATCAAAATTATAACTCACGCAATAGAGCTTTAAGAACACCGATTTGATCTATTAATACCTCCAATCTGATAAAATACTGATAAAACACCTCAACAGCAATTCCTTCATTTATAACCACATAAATAAATCCATCATTTATATCTGCATCAAATAAATATTTCCTTATCATATAAATCAATAATTAATTATTCACAAATAATATTACGTAATCACAATTACGATAACCTGCATAGTTCCCGGAAAGAGGGGGCTTTTCGATAAGAATTTTTCCTTACTTGCATACAAGAATTAGGTGACCAAACCTCTCCTCGATGTAACTTTCTAGACATTGCCAATAATGCTATCTAATAATATTATCCAAATAATATGAATTATTGATCCGATAATGGGAAATATCAGGTATCGTACAATTATCAACAACAATAATATAAAATATCAACGTAGCAATTATTAAATCAATAAAATAAAATATTGAACAATAATTACATAATAATTATTATTGAGTGCCTTCTTACGTAAGAATCAATAATTCAAAAATACATGCAATACCGTAATCTTTACAAAGTCAACCACGCCAGACATCAGTATTTTAACCATCCAGAATCCAACAAAGGTTAATTCAGAACCATTACGCTGTTATTATTTATAAAAACTCAAACTTGTCATTTTCTTCATCCGACAGCTTATTCTCATTATGGGGCCCACAAATGATCAAGGCTACCGCAAATTTGATATTCCCGACAAAAAGAATGTTCCACGACCAAACGAATATTCCTCGACAACAATGAGTATTTTATAACCACTTGCATATTTAAAATATTTACATATATCACCCTTAACTTTAACCTTTTATCAATTTAACTATTTACTGAATAATAATTATAAGAAAAATTGAATACTTTTATTTCATAAAATTCGGGGTCTTACAAGTATGACATTTTTGAATGATTAAATGCATTATTTGGTAAAGTGTAAACAATTAAATTAAATTATTTATAAGTTTAAGAAGTGATTAAAATATTGTTATAATATTAACAATATTAGATTATGAGTTATTTAAGTGATGGATAATATTTAGATAAATTTAAAGTCTTTAATATTTATCCTTGTTTTCGCTTTGATTAATGCTTATATTATTGTCATCATCCTCATGCTTATATCAGATGAAAGTCAACTTTGGCTTACGTGCAGTAGATGGACTTGGTATGATTATGGCCAAGATTATTCTAAGATAATTATGACCGTAATGTAACGAATGATGTGGTAAAAGTCCTCATCGGCCTTTAGTTCATCAACAATTGTTGGTATGATTATGACCAGGATTATTCGGTATAATCATGACCATTGATGATTACATGAATAACCTCGGTCGTGGTGCGGGGATGATGTGGTTTATTTATTGTCGAGTCTCAACGATAAAGTTTATGAAAATCTTTTAAATCATAGAAGATAGTAGATTTTATGCTCTACTCGACTCTTCTAATGAATCGCTTGTTCAACATGCAGCTAAACTTGATGTCTATTATATTTTATCGCTTTAACATTGTTAAAGACTAGTGATAATTTATTCGCATTATCTTAGACATAATATTTCATCGGGCTAGTTGAGCTCACCCTTTCTTTCATTGTTCTCTTCGTAAAATGAGAATATAGTTTGACGCAGCCTGGGAACCGAGTGATTGGCCTAGATGATAAATTAGTAGTCCTCACTATTTTGTTAAATAATATGACAATAAATGTAATGAGGACTCCATTAAGTATGAATATTATCTAGATGACAATATTCTTATTAAAACTCTCAGTTTATATTTTGTCGTATTTTACACGACAGTTGTATTATTAAGTTGTATTTGTATTTTTGTACCATATATTTGGCGACTCAAGATGGGTGATATATACCTATTTTGGGGGCGTCACAGTTGGTATCAAAGCTTAAGGATATGATCCCTAGCTGAGATGTGAGACAAGAACTAGGAGGGGAGAGACGGGGAATTCCTTCACTAGTATGACCTACCTAAGTTTATTTGGTATTTTATTGGTCGGTCAGAGTATAGGGATAATATGTGATATGTTAATTAACCCTTGTTTTGTGACAGTATTTGAAAATGGTATCCAAAAATGTTGAGATAAGCAATGAAGCACATGAGAACATTGAGACACCTTTAATCACTAACCAGGTTAATGTGATGTCAGACGAAGAAGAAATTAGAGATATTTACATGGTCAGTGAAGAACTAATAGTTGCACCCGAGCTAGTTGCAGAGGTAGCAGCTGAGAGTATGGAAGAAGAGGAACCTGAGGAGAATTGGTTAGAAGAATTTTATGATCAAAATTTAGAATTATAAAATCATATTCATGAGTTAGAAGAGCAGGCTGAAGAACGGAAGGCGGTCGTGGAGTAAAGAGATGTAACAATTCAAAATTGTGTTACTCGATGTGCGATGCTTGAACAGAAGCACTCTTTGGCAGAGTATAAGATATTAGAGCTGGAATCTGTGAATGCTATGATCAAGGTTCTGATGAAAGAAGAAACAACTAAACGAATGAGAATAGATGATGCATGGGTAAAAGCTGCACGATGCGTAGATATTGTAGAAAAAGACGTTCGATCTAATAAGGCCAAAATAGATGAAATGGATTTTGCTTTTTGGACAACAATTGGGAGAATCCAACATCGAATTCAGAATTACCCTATGCAGAGCGGTCAACCCCAATTCGATATGGATCGAAGAGTAATGATTTGAATCATGGATCAGAAATGTGACGAAGCAATTAAGGGTGGAATGTACTCTACAGCAAAGTTAAGTCCAACTGGGATGTCCCAAACAAGTTAAAATCAGTAGTTTAAGAGAGAGGATTTTTTTTGTGTCGAGGAACTTGAATAAAGTTATCATGGGTAAGTTAATCATAAACTCTTGCGAAGTCTATACCTTGTTAGATACCGGTTCTACCTACTCTTTTATTTCACCTAGTTGTGTTCAATGTTTGAACTTGGCTCTTGAGAAATTAGACTTTGACTTATCTGTTGAAACTCCGTTTGGAGAAACCTTCGTTACATCCACTATTTATAAATCTTGTTTAATTCAAATTGACACTTTCACGTTACCTGTCGATCTTATCTCTTTGAAAATACTTGTCTTTGATGTGATTTTAGGAATCGATTGGTTAACTACTCATCATGGCAAAATTGATTATTTTCGTAAGGTTGTTAGCTTTCATATTCCTAACCAACCTGTTATGCGAATTCAAGTAACCAAACCACTAAAGTCAATCATCATCATATCAAGCCATAAGTAAAAAGCCCCAGCCTTTCACCGGTAACTTCCAAGTCTTGAATACACCGCCGACTTTTCAGAAGCGACGCCATTTAATGACGATGGCAAGTTGATAGGTATCAATGTGACGTACTATCCAAGTCTTGGATGAGAGTAACAGTTTTTACACGATATTTTTATTGTTAATAAATTTCTTGACATATTTTTGAAGACTTCTTGGCCTACCCCAGAGGGTGAAATTGAATTTTGTACTGACCCCTGTAAGACCCCAACTTATTATAAATAAAATTGAATTTCCTCCATTTATTATTTTGAAATAGTAAGGGTTGATTTGATTAATGTGGATAGTTATGGGTAAAGTACGCAAATATTTCAAATAAGCAAGTGGTTATAAAATATTCGTTTGGTCGTGGAATATTCTTGCTGTCGGAGAATATTCGTACGACGGCGCAGCCTTGTGTGGGCCCCATAACGAAAAGCGATTAGATGAAGAAAACAACAAGTATAAGTTGTTTATAATAATCTACAGAAGTTGTTATTGCAAGTATAATCTTTGTTAAATACCCGTGGTTAAAACACAAGAAGACACTTCAGATTACACCAATTATTGATTCTTACGTAAGAATGCACTACTAATAATTGTTATTACGAATTATCGCTCAATATTTTATTTTATTGATTCAATAATTGTTGCGTTGATATTTTATATTATTGTTGTTTCAATAATTGTCACTACACAAAGATTTTCTATTATCTGAGCAATAATTCATATTATCCTAATAATATTATTGGATAACATTATTGGCAATGTCTAGAAAGTTCATCAAAGGAGAGGTTAGGTCATCTAATCATGCGCCAGCAGAAGAGAGATCCTTATCGAAAGCCCCTCTATCCCTGAACCGCCCGGTTACGAGATTGTGATTCTGTAATATTATTCATGAATAATTAATTATTGATTTATATAATGAGGAAAATATTAATTTTATGTGGATATAGATGGAGAAAATTTTTAATGTGACAATTGTTGAAAATTAATATTTTATCTTTTTCTGATAAAATAATTTATTTAATATATTATTATATTTTAATAATATAATAATGGTGATATTTTTTACAATGAATATGAGATATATGAGTATATGAGGAGAAAGAGTATTTTTGTTGCATTAAATTATTAACACATGTTTTGTGCGTCGGTGGACCCTATTTCTTGACTGAAATTTAATTATAGCCTGTAAAATCACCCGTTTATGAATTTCGGTCAATTTTTGTTTGGAATTTGGAAAAACTTTCTTCTGCAAAGTTGTAGATAATGAAATTTCCTATGGAAAAGACACGTGGTTCGAATTTTTATGACAAAGGAGCTATTTATTATGAATTATTGAAGTTCCGAAATACCAGAATAATTGATTTTTGGAGTTTTAAATAATTTTGTTAACAAAAACATTTTTTGTGATTTTGGTGGGTTGGTGGCTGATGTCTAGACCAAAAAAATGGGCTAAGAAAAATTTATATAATTATATTATTAATTTATTAAATTTTCTGCTTTGGTGTTCTAAGCATTTTCCTATAAATAGGGTGCTTAGGTTAGAATTGAAAATCACACCAGAAATTTGAAATCTTTTCTCTCTTTCTCTCTTGATATATTGAGTGTATTCTTGTGAGTATTTTAATACTTTGAGTGTTGCTATACGGTGCAAGTTCAAGTCATAGTCTATATCCAAAGGTTTCAACTAAAAGACTGTGTTTTCGAGGTAAGGATATTATTTTCTTTTAAATGATATTATTTTCTTCAATATCATTATGCCGAAATATTGGTTTGAACTTTTAATCAAATTTGGAACTTTTTGTGTCGGAGTTACTATTCACGTATACGACACTATTCACGTATACGGCACTATTCACGAATACGACACTATTCATCGAAAAAATAAATTTTTTCCTTTTTTTCTAAAATATCTAATATGGATACTAGCTTTTATTTTATCCATGTTTTGATCATTCTTGAATTTTACTTCACTATGATTATTTATGAGGTATTTTTGGACAAGAAATAGTCAAATACTTAATCCTTGATATTTATTCTTTTGTTTTCACCGGATTCGCTTCTTTTAAAATATTTTTCATCATCCTCACCCTAAATGATGATATTATTGAATATCTTTGGCAGTGTAGTGCAAAGATAAATGATTTTATAATGAATATCTTTGGCCCAGTAGTGCAAAGATGAACAAAAGTTGAGATTTAACACGATCGATCGATGATTATCTTTTGCTTGTAGTGCAAAGATGAAAATTTGATTCAAGATGACTATTTATTGATGTTACAGGGATAAAATATTGACGATGGACTTTTAAATTCATAGATAATAGTAGATTTCATTCTCTACGTAACTAATCTATGAATAATTATTTCCATACTTGATCCCAAACTTGTTGTCTATCAGATTCTATCGATTTTTCCTCGTTGAAGACTAACGATAATTTGTTCTATATTATCTTAGTCATAATATTCTTTACCGGGCTAGTTGAGATCACCCTTTTCCTTTTTGTTCCATTTTTCTTCTCGAGAGGCGAGAATGTAAATGAGTACTAGCCTGGGGGTATATGGAATGAAGGTTCTAGAAAGTTGTTTTAGTAGTCCTCACCATTTTGTAAAGTATTGTATCAATAATTGTAATGAGGACTTAGTTGGGTATGATATTGTCTAGATGACAATATTTGTATTTAAACTCACAAGCTTTATGGGTTGTATTAATAAAGTTGTAGTTGTTTCGTACCATGTTATTGTGGACGACTCGAATGGGTGATGTATACCTATTTTGGGGCGCCACAAATTGGTATCGTAGCTTAGGGATATGATCTCCATGAGATCGGGAATAGAACTAGGATGGGATAGATGAGTAAATCCTTCGCTAGTGTGTCCTATCTCAACTTATTTGTTAGTTGGTCAAGATATAGGGATATTATGTGATATATCGATTTCCTTAATTAACCCTTATTTTTGGCAATATTTGAGAATGTCGAATCGAGAATATTAACAAATTGGAGTAAATGAGACCGTGGAGACGCTCAGACTCACCAACGAGGAGAACGTCGCAACAGTCGGCAATGTTCCTCCCGTGAACAACACCACCGAAAGCGATGATGAACGCTTGGATGTTTAGAAGCTTTTTGTAGTTCATGCAAAATCGCATTTAGAGGAGACTCGTGTTCAAAATACGGGAGGAAATGATAGCAATTCACGGGTTTGTCACAAACCCAAACAGCTTCAAAGAGTCAGGGACCACCAAAATTCGGGAAAGCCGGATCCGATTAAGTGAGACGTAGGTCAAAAAATTACCAAGATATTCGATGTCTTGGGATGCAAGGAAGAACGTAGGTTCCATTCGCTACTTTTATGTTTCAGAATGAGGCAGATTCATCGGTGGGAATCTGATGGTTGCACGCATCCATCCAAATTCAGACAAAGATGCTTGGGAGACGTTTGAAATCGTTCAATGACAAGTACTTTCCCGAAAGTATTCATTATATGAAGGAAGCGGAGTTTATTAGACTAGAATAAAATAACACGACGGTGTCCCTATGACGAGGCAAAGTTTGCATAGTTGTCCTGTGTTCAGACCTCATTTGGTGGAGAATGAGGAACGATGACGCGGTTGTTTCGAGAGGTTTGAAACCCGAGATACGCCAAGATCTCATTTCTCATAAATTTTCTCTCTATTCGGATGTTGTCAATGTGGCTCAATTATTAGAGCGAGATAACGAGTACGCTCAACCGAGGGACCATAACCGTGGATCATACCCGGAGATAGCAATCAATGTAATAACGATAACCAAATGAGAGAAAGAAAAAGACGGACAAAATGGTAACCACTCGAGGTAGTCATGGCCATGAGAATAGAAGAAGCGAGTCGGGAGGAGATTTTAAAAGAGGAGATTTAACAATGACTATGTGAAGACGCCAACACCAAAGAAGAATCGGTTCCAAGGGAGGAGAATCGACACCACCCCATTATATGTTATAAATGCGGAAAGAAGGACATATCACCAAACCGCTCAAACATTCAAGGTATGTTATAATTGTGGAAAGGAAGGACATATCGCTCGAGATTGTACGATAGCGAAATCAAGTCCAGGGTGTTAGGTTTGTAATATCCATGAACGCAATCAAATTGCAAAAATAAGCGAAAACGTGTAAAAATAAGAGTTTTAAAATTTTACAAACCATATACCCGGATCACCCTTTATGCACAATTATTAATTAAACAAAAAGATAAAGAATAAAATCATACCCTTGAAGATCGAGCTTCCTCAGGTACAAGTTCACCTCCAAATCCTTTCTCGTTCAACTTGAATTCACCGGGTTTGGTTCCTTCCTTTGATCAACATTAGCCACCCAAGTGTTTGGCCTCTAGAGGTTATCCACCAAGGAAGAAGAAGGATTCAAGAAGATGGGTGGTTAGCTAAACCCTAGTTTTTCTATCTCTATAGAAAAAGAGCATACTCTCCAACTCTTGAATATCGTGATTCGATATCCGATATAAGACTCTTCTTATATAGATATCAAGTAACCCTATGAAAATAAGGTATTATTTAATTAAACTCTTTTAATTAAATGGGCTCCTAATCTTATTAGGGATAATTAATTAAACTCCTTTAATTAATTTTCCTCCCTAATCCTATTAGGAATAAATGAGAGTACTTATATTAAATTAATTCCTAAACTCTTTTAGAAATTAAAATAATAATAATTATAATAATATTAATAAGACTCTCTTATTAATTTATATTTAATATTTTAAAATATTAAATAATAATATTAAGCTATTTAATTTATTCTATCACCATAGATTAAATTAAATATACTTAACATATTATTACGATTATGCCATTAACTTCTTAAATAATTATTCTTCCTTTTAGGTGGTGTGACCCTTTAGGTTCTCCATATTAAACCTATTGTGAATAAATCAATTAGAATAATTTAATCTTATTTAAATAAATAAATTAAATAATTAATTTATTTAAATAAATAATATTTATTCTACAATAGGGATAAGCCTCCCAATGATCATCAACAACTTTCCGTATAATATAGATTTCAACATTAATCATAAAAGAACCTTTGAGTAAATAGTTACCGTATAATTCAATCCTTCCACCATACAATGTCCCAATTAAATATAAGACATGAAATTACATCAAGTCTTATTTTATTTAATTATATGTATTTCGACTCTTAAATGCACAACTCCAAATAATGCAAATTAGAAACTCCTTTCTAATTTCATTCCGCTTTGCCAAGGACTACTAGGTTGTCATTTATCAAATCACATAGACATTTCTCTTCTTTAATAGAAGTATGGTAGATTCTTTATCGATCATACATTATCTTCACGTATAACTTATTATACCCAAGCATACCCTTTGATATACCCTAAGGGTCTTAAGGAATAAGTCAAAGTATAACTCATCATACACAAGATACTATGATGATCTCAAGTCCAAGGATCACTTGACTACTATCACTACAGAATTTCTATCGACAGCAAGTAAAACTCCATTAGGTATTCCTTAATGAGCCACGCTCAAAGAAACTTATTCTCCAATAAGCACCTATATACTTGCTTTAGTGTTCCACACAAATGATCACGAGATCAATCATCCTCATCCAATGAGCAAGCACGATGTACCAATCTATCCTGGATTCACTAATCCCCAATTTAGTAATCCAACGATTGGGAACTATTTTAGTTTTAAGCTTTCAAAGAATTTAGATCTCATTAGAATGATCATCATCATTATTCTAAAAGCATTGCTTAAAACTATGAGTTTATCACATATTATAAAACAAAGATCATGTAGATAATTAAAAGCCTTTAATAAATTAATACTTTTATTAATAAATGAATAAGATTGTTACAAAGTATATGCTTTATCATCAAACATGATCGGGCAAGTGCATACTACTTTCAATCTCCCACTGCACTAAAGTCAATCATCATGGTATCTCATACTCTTCTTCTCTAAGTGACGATTATCCTCATTGCTGGATAAGCTTTAGTTAATGGATATGTAATGTTGTTCATGAGAGTCCACTATCTCTATAGTGATTTCCCATCTTTCAATGATTCTTATAATCAAATGAAAGTGCCACAACACATGTTTAGATCCAAGATGAGACTTAGAACTATTCCTAGTTCTCAGAATGAGCTTTTAATCCAAACAATCAACTTGCAGCCTTCATTTATAGCTATTTACTTTGTCTTTATCACTAAACCAAAGAACTTTTGCTTTGTTGGAACCTTTCCAATTCACCGCACCACCGCTCAAGATAACGCTTTACCTTAAAGTGGATTTTTTCATCATCTTGGTCTGTCTGAAAAAACTTGAGTCCATTAAGCCCTCTAGTTTTAATTTAGACCCACCATGAATATGATCACATCCTTAGTGCCAAGTTAAGCACTTTTAAGATGTTTTTCACCGACTCATAGTGAACTTCTCCATAATACGACCGATCAACATCGTGTCTCAGATATACTTCATTGATACATGATTGTCACTCATGCGATCTCTCTTCTTTAATAGTTTGTGGGGACTATTAAGAGAGATACACCCATGGCTCATCAACATGAAACATCTCTTGAGCTTGCCATGCTAAACGACTTTAGCATCAAATGAATATACGCCTTGGGTTAAGTCGAGCATCCTCTTAAATCTATCTATATAGATTTATATCCCCAATTAAGATACTCTTCCAAATCATTCATGGAGGAATGTTTAGACAACTTTATCTTTACCGATTGTAGAAGATTGGTATGTCATTCCTTATCCGTAGTATATCAACATATAAGACTAGGAATGTCACGATACTCCTAATCGAATCGACCTTTGTGTACACACTAGGTTCATTCTTATTTTTGATAAAATCAAACTCTTTTGATTGCCTCATCAAAACGAATGTTCCATATTTGAGAAACTTGCTTCAATCCATTTCTCTCGAGTGTGTATACAACACTTACCTCATCGTATGTAATCGGATCATCATCTTCTATGATGTGTACCTCATCATCATCATCTATGATGAATCCATACCTCCCGTGCATCTTCAATCTTATTCCGTGATTACGATTCAATTGTGGTATAATAGTTCATCTACGTGTTCCTCTTATTTGATTTATAGTATTTTGTGGTTCTTGAACTCTTCAAGATCTATTATCCTCCCACTAGCCCCTTCAATGATAAACACCTTTATCTTAGAAGGCACCGTGTTTCAATAAACACCTTTTGCTAAGTAGGATTATAGAACATATACCCTAAACTTACTTTAGGATGTCCCACAAATCGACACTTATAAAATCTTGTCCCAAGCTTATCCTTTGAAACCTTTTCACATAAGTTGGACAACCCCTTATCTTAACATACTTAAGATTAAGAATCCTCCCCGTCCATAACTTTTATGGAGTCTTGGTAGGATTTTGAGGTTACCATTTTCATAGATATGCGCAGCCATTTCTAGGACATTATCCCGTAAGGATACTTTGGAATGTTCAGAAAATCATTATGGACCACACCATGTCCAACAAGGTACGATTTTTCATTCAGATACATTAATCAATTATTATGTATCAGGATGTGTCCATTATGAGAAAACCATTTGAGATGATCTAGAAACTTATTGCACAAGTATTTATTCCTTGATCTAATCAAAGAATCTTAATACATTGCTAATTTATTTCACTTCTGAATTCTTTGAACCTTTCAAATAATTCACACTTGTATTTTAGCAAATACACACATTCAACTCTTTGAATGATCATCTCCTTTTCTTATACTAATTTGTTCAATATGCAAAATTATTTTCATGTAAGTCAAGTATACTAAATCTATTAAGTAATATTCTAGTTCTACACAAAACATTATTATTATAAATAGAACAACAATTGTTCTTAAATATAATACCAAAGATTTTATTGTCCAACAATAAAATAGAAATAATGTTTCCAACGAGAATTGGAATACAATAACAACTTATCGATTTAATAGATTTGCCCAGTAGGCGATTGCTAAACTATAAGTTCCTATGGTTAATGCAAAGAACCTTTGTTTCATTTTTTTCACATAGGATTATTTATCTTTGTTTAGCTTTCTACTTCTTTGGTCCTTCATAAATCTATATTTATGATAACCAAAGCTCGTATTCAATACCCAAGTAGAACCTCGACTTAAAGAAAAAATTTTATTTTAAATCATGAACAAATTTGTATTTACTAATTCACTAAGCTTCTTTGGTTAGCCTCTCGCAAGATACTTCTCGCAGCTTTCTTTCCAAAGTCCAGCTTATTGCAAAGGAAGCAAGCTCCTTTGCTATCCGTGACGCTTTTGTTCTTATTATCCTTTGTTTATGCCTTTCTATTTACCTTCTTTGAATCGCTCTTCTTTTTCGTAAAATCCTTTGGCCCCTACCAAGAAGACTTGATCTTTCTTGGTTGAAAGTGACTCTCAACATTTTTCAATATGTTAAGCAAATCAATGAGGTCGATATCTAGCTTGTTCATATGAAAAATTCACAACAATTGTGAAAGGAGTCCGGGAGTGAGTGCAAGATCAAATCTTGCTCAACTCTCCATCCATGACAAACTCGCTTCATTCTATATGATCAATCAAATTGATTATGTTAAGAACTTTTTGTCTGTACTATAGTGTCATTAGCCATTCTAGATCGGAAGAGCTCCTTAGATATCTGGATATCTATCGGTCCACTTTCCTCACCATCAACTACTTGATGTGCAGGAATATAGTAGAAGCATCCATAGTTTCATGCTGACGCTGAAGCTCGTTACTCATAGATGCGAGCATGATGCATTGAGCCAATCACAGCATCATCTCGCCACTTTCTAAAAGTAGCAATGTCTTCCTCGAGGCATTGTTCTGCAACTATTGCAGGAGGATAGACGATATTAAGGACATAAGATAACTTTTCACCATGAGAACTATTCTCAAATTCCTTAACCAATCCGCTTAATTGATGGCCCGGTTAATTTAGCATCTAATATGCTTTCATAAAGGATAGTAATTTTAGACATTGTAAAATTACAGAAATGAATTTGTAATTAACAACATTTTAACATACATTCTTTTATTAATTACCAAAATAAATTAGGTCTTATTTTAAATTGGTATCTCCCACTATTTTCTTCAAACTATATTACCTCACTTATATAGTTCGGAAAAATCTAATTAAAGATTTGCTAGTGAGAATAAGGATCCCATTTCAAATGTATATAGCCTTGTGGTGACACAACAAACTATATATAAATAAATAGGTAGACAACTTTTGTCAATTACATCAACTATGCAACTCCTTTTCTTTTGCCTCTTAGATTATTTTGATCAAGTGGTGGCACATCCGAATCAAAATTATCCAAGTTAAGTCCGACCTAGCACTCCATATATTCAAAAAAGAAAAATATCATCCTTGTGGTGACACAACAACAAAATAATATTGTTCAATTTTCTTTATAAGCATCAAATGTGATAAATTAACATCTTAAATACTTAATACTTGTCTTGTGGTGACACAACAAACTCATATTAAATATTTAATACTCTATTAATTTTATCATGCTTGAAAGCGCTTACGCTCGATATTCCAAATATCTTTGAACGCTTAGGACTTAATATAAAAATTGAGGGTTTTGTTATTAATTTGTCTCATCTTGTTTAGCGTGCATCCACATATATATATAAAATATATATATATCATATTAATAAACATACGAAGCATGTTTGCATAATATATATATATATATATATATATATATATAAGCATGCACATATAGAATACTATATTCTACCCTTGATTGATTATGGACTTTTATTCTAGTTTGGTTCACTAGAGCCACCAAGTGAACCAAAAGGTTAAACCCTAGGGGGTGCAAGAAATAATATTTAAATATAACTATTACATTTAAACCCTGCTCCATTACAAACGGGTCTTCAAGCTCTCTTGCTCCTTGATCTCCAATTCTTCAAAATTAATTCTAACTATTCCTATTACAAAACTATTTAAAATAAATAGAAACCTTGATCAAAGAAATAAGGGAAGTACATAAGAGGAGTTAGAATTTACATTAAGAAAAATTAGAGAAGACAAGGTACGCAGAAATCCCCATTTAATAAAACCCATACATTCATGCATCCAACTAAAATAAAATCCAATCACATCGGGTCAATTGTCCATAATCAATCTCATTTATTATCATACATATCACCATATACGCATCAATACATAACATTCATCCGATGAATAATAAACATTCAATATATATATTGATATCATTTAATGGGCAAATTTAATTAGTATAAAATCTATTTTTGAATCAAAATAAACTCCTTTATTTTAATCCAAATAAAACTATTTTATTTTAATTTATCCAATTTTGAATAAAATAAACTATTTTATTTTAATCAAAATCTTTAATCAAAATAAACTCCTTTATTTTAATTAATTATGAAATCCAATTCCATGTAAAAAAAAATTATTATTAAAGGAAACACTATGATTATCTTTTCCTATTCACAAATAAACTCCTTTATTTTGAATAATATGAAATCTTATTTCATATCTAAATAAACTCCTTTATTTAAGGAAAGACTGATTCTTTTTCCTATTCACAAATAAACCTTTTATTTTGAATAATATGAAATCTAATTTCATATCAAAATAAACTCCTTTATTTAAGGAAAAATAGAATCCAATTTCAACTCCAATTAGTTATCATGGAATTCAATTCCAACTCTAATTAGTTAAGATGAAATTTAATTTTAAAATTAAAATAAATCTTTTTATTTTAATATTAAAATAAACTTTTATTTTAAAATTAAAACAAACTTTTATTTTAATTATAAAATAATTTAGAATGATATATATATATATATATATATATAACTTAATATATATCATATATATAATATTCTAATTTTTAAGATTTTCGTGAATTCAAATAGTAACTTTTACATGAATCCTTGAATCACGTGGACCAATATCATGCTAATGATTACTAATGATTGCTAATGATTATATCATATATAATTAAAGCATACCAACGGAAGTACTATGCAAGGAAGGAACATGGAAAAAACGTGTATGTGCAAAACATTAATATATATAATATATTTATAATCCGTACTGCTGCCATGAAAAAAAAACGTGAATCCCTTGAACCAATTCCGTGCTTGATTAAAAAAATAGGGACAACACAGCAATGCACTCCGCGAAAATAAAATAAAATTATAGGATTACCGAAATTCAAACCGCGAATAATATCAGTTTTTTTTTAAATTTTATACAATAAAATTATGCCCAATTAAATTGTTCTAAACACATATCAATATATATATAAATCAAACAATTAATAATTCGCATAAAAGGTTTCGCTCGATACCAATCATTAGGTTTGTAATATTCATGAACGCAATCAAATTGCAAAAATAAGCGAAAACGTAAAAATCGTAGTTTTAAAATTTTACAAACCATATACCCGGATCACCCTTTATGCACAATTATTAATTAAACGAAAAGATAAAGAATAAAATTATACCCTTAAAGATCGAAGCTTCCTCGTGTTCACCTCCAAATCCTTTCACGCTCAACTTGAATTCATCGGGTTTGGTTCCTTCCTTCGATCAACGTTAGCCACCCAAGTGTTTGGCCTCTGTAGGTGATCCACCAAGGAAGAAGAAGGATTCAAGAAGATGGGTGGTTGGCTAAACCCTAGTTTTTCTATCTCTATAGAAAAAAAGCGCATTCTCCAACTCTTAGAATTAACGTATCTTTGATATCCGATATAAGACTCTTCTTATATAGATATCAAGTAACCCTATGAAAATAAGGTATTATTTAATTAAACTCTTTTAATTAAATGGGCTCCCTAATCTTATTAGGGATAATTAATTAAACTCCTTTAACTAATTTTCCTTCCTAATCCAATTAGGAATAAATGAGAGTACTTATATTAAATTAATTCCTAAACTCTTTTAGAAATTAAAATAATAATAATTGTAATAATATTAATAAGACTCTCTCTTATTAATTTATATTTAATATTTCTAAAATATTAAATAATAATATTAAGCTATTTAATTTATTCTATCACCATAGATTAAATTAAATATACTTAACATATTATTACGATTATGCCATTAACTTCTTAAATAATTATTCTTCCTTTTATGGTGTGACCCTTTTTGGTTCTCCATATTAAACCTATTGTGAATAAATCAATTAGAATAATTTAATCTTATTTAAATAAATAAATTAAACAATTAATTTATTTAAATAAATAATATTTATTCTACAATAGGATAAGCCTCCCAAATGATCAACAACTTTCCGATAATATAGATTTTAACATTAATCATAAAAGAACCTTTGAGTAAATAGTTACTGCATAATTCAATCCTTCCACCATACAATGTCCCAATTAAATATAAGACATGGAATTATCACAAGTCTTATTTTATTTAATTATATGTATTTCGACTCTTAAATGCACAACTCCAAATAATGCAAATTAGAAACTCCTTTCTAATTTCATTCTCGCCTTGCCAAGGACTACCGGGTTGTCATTTATCAAATCACATAGACATTTCTCTTTTTAATGTAAGTGGTAGATTCTTTATCGATCATACATTATCTCCATGTACAACTTATTATACCCAAGAATACCCTTTGATATACCCTAAGGGTCTTAAGGAATAAGTCAAAGTATAACTCATCATACACAAGATACTATGATGATCTCAAGTCCAAGGATCACTAGACTACTATCACTACAGAATTCCTATCGACAGACAAGTAAAACTCCATTAGGTATTCCTTAGCGAGCCACGCTCAAATGAACTTATTCTCCAATAAGCACCTATATACTTGCTTTAGTGTCTCCACACAAATGATCATGAGATCAATCATCCTCATCCAATGAGCAAACGAACGTATGTACCAATCTATCCTGATTCACTAATCCCCAATTTAGTAATCCAACGATTGGGGAACTATTTTAGTTTTAAGCTTTCAAAGAATGTAGATCTCATTAGAATGATCATCATCATTATTCTAAAAGCATTGCTTAAAACTATGGGTTTATCACATATTATAAAACAAAGATCATGTAGATAATTAAAACCTTTAATAAATTAATACTTTTTATTAATAAATGAATAAGATTGTTACAAAGTATATTCTTTATCATCAAACATGATTGGCTTGTGTGCATACTACTTTCAAATCAAGTCCAGGGGGACGGTGACTCAAAAGGCTGTCCCAAAAAAGTCGAAGTCAACGGTTCCTGGAAGAGCGTTTGTTGTGACTGGTCAAAATGCGAGGAACCCAAACGAGGTGATCACGGGTAAGCTAATCATTAATTCTTGCGAAGTTTATACCTTACTTGATACCGGTGCTACCCATTCATTTATCTCTCCTACTTGTGCTCAACGCTTAAACTTGACTCCAGAGAAATTAGACTTTGATTTATCTATGGAGACTCCATTAGGAGAAACTTTCATTACATCCACTATTTATAAATCTTGTTTGATCCAAGTTGGCACCATCACATTACCTGTTTACCTTATCTCTTTAAAGATACTTGCTTTTGATGTGATTTTAGGGATTGATTGGTTAACTACTCATCATGCCAAAATTGATTGCTTTCGTAAGGTTGTTAGTTTTTATATTCCTAACCAACCTGTTGTACGAATTCAAGCAACTAAACCTTTAAAATCAATCATCGCTATATCTAGTCATAAAGCTATTCGCTTATTGAAAAAAAGCTGATGTCAAGCTTTCTTAGCCCATGTTATGGATTTGAATAAAGACACATCGATTTGAATAATATTCTTGTTGTTAGTAAATTTCCGACGTGTTTCAAAGAACTTCTCGGCCTACCCCGTAACGTGAAGTTGAATTCTTTATCGATCTTGAGCCCTGCATAAAGCCCATTTCTAAAACCCCATATCGAATGGCTCCTATTGAACTTCGTGAGTTAAAGGTTCAACTACGTGAGTTGTTGGACATCGGTTTCATTCGTCCTAGTACATCTCCTCGGGTGCTCCTTTTATTCGTAGAAAAGAAGAAAGACGGAGTATGCGCTTGACTTTGTATTGATTATTGAATCAACCATGTTACCATCAAGAATAGTATCCGCTACCTCGTATTGATGACCTGTTTGACCAGCCATAAGGAGCACAATTCTTTTCAAAGATCGATCTTCGCTCGGATATCTTCAATTGAAGATTAGAATCGAGGATATTCCAAAGACCGCTTTAGAACTCCTGGACGGCATTATGAATTCTTAGTCATGTCTTTTGATCGACTAATGCTCCCGCGCTTTCATGGATATGATGAACCGAGTATTCAAGGATTATTTGATTGGTTCGTTGTTGTCTTTATTGATGACATCCTCATATATTCCAAAAGTCAGAAGATCATGAGCACCGCTTGAAGTTGGTACTCCAAAGGCTTCATGAAAACAAGCTATATGCCAAGTTGAAGAAATGCAAGTTCGCTTGAGGAAGTAGCATTCCTCGGGCACGCGGTGTCAAAACATGGAGTATCCGCTGATCCGACGAAGATTGAAGCAATACAAAGTTGGGAGCAACCAAGTCGATGGATCAAGTACGTAGCTTTCTCGGGCTAGTGTTGGTTATTATCGGAGATTCGTGGAAGGGTTTTCTCGAATCGTTACTCCATTAACTCAGCAAACTCGGAAGGATACAAAATTCGTTTGGAGCGAGGAATGCGAGAAGAGTTTCCAAGAACTTAAGAGGAGACTTATTTCGGCACCTGTTCTAACAATACCATCTGGTTCGGATAGATTTGTTATCTACAGCGATACTTCGGGCAAAGGGTTAGGATGTGTTCTGATGTAATGTGGGAAAGTCATAGCCTATGCCTCGCGACAACTTAAAGAATATGAGAGGAATTATCCTACTCATGATCTAGAGTTGGTAGCAGTCGTCTTCGCGCTAAAGATCTGGAGGCACTATCTATATGGGGAGAAAGTGGAGATATATTCAGACCATAAAAGACTCAAATATTTCTTCACTCAAAAAGAACTCAACGTGCGGCAACGACGTTGGCTCGAGTTGTTGAAAGATTACGACCACACTATTCAATAGCATCCTAGAAAAGCAAACGTGGTAGATGACGCGTTGAGTAGAAGATCATATGCAGGAATGAGTGCGATGATGTCAAGTATATGCATAGAGCCAACTTTAATAGAAAAATTTAAGGTTGCTCAAGCCATCGACCCGGAGCTGATGCGTATGAAGAAGAAAGTACAAGAAGGTGCTATTCCGGAAGCGAGAATCGATGAAGAAGGAATACTTCGAGTCCACTCCAGACTTTGTATTCCTAACGACTCTGATTTGAAGTACAAGATTATGATGGAGGTACACAATACACCATTTGCGATCCATCCTGGAAGTACCAAAATGTATCGTGATCTTCGACATACATTTTGGTGGAACAATATGAATAGAGAGATTGCAAAGTTTATCTCGAGGTGTTTAACTTGTCAACGTGTAAAGGCAGAGCATCAAGTGCCTAAGGGTCCATTGCAACCACTTGAGATTCCGAAATGGAAGTGGGAACACATTACCATGGATTTCGTTATGGGTCTTCCTATGGTTTCTCAAGGCATCGATGCTATTTGGGTTATTGTTGATAGATTAACCAAGTCTACTCATTTCTTGCCGATACGGGAGACTTATTCCCTTGAACGTCTTGCTCATATGTATGTAAATGAGATTATGAGATTGCATGGCGTGCCAAGATCCATAGTTTCGATCGCGACCCAAGATTTACTTCAAGATTTTGGGTTAGCTTGCAAAAAGCTATGGGCACGGATTTACGATTTAGTTCGGCATACCATCCTCAAACGGACGAACAATCAGAGAGGACTATTCAAACTCTTGAAGATCTATTAAGACTCTGTGTCCTAGACTTCAAGGGCAGTTGGGATAGTATTTACTATTGGTGGAATTCTCCTACAACAACAGTTATCATGCAAGTATAGGTGTGGCTCCATTTGAAGCATTATATGGACGAAAGTGTCGCTCTCCAATATGTTGGGATGAGGTGGGTGAAGCAACATTGTTGGGACCCAAGTTGGTACGTATGACTATAGAAAAGATCCAAATAATTTGACAACGTATACAAACGGCACAGGATCGACAAAAAAGTTATGCGGATCTTCATCGAAAGGACGTGGAATTTAGTATTTGGGATCATCTATTGTTGCGAGTTGTTCCATAGAAGGGAGTTATAAGCTGGGCTAGTTGAGCTCACCCTTTCTTTCACTGTTCTCTTCAGGAAATGAGAATATAGCTGGGACGAGTCGGGGAACGGAGTGACAGTCCAGATGATAGCATTAATAGTCCTCACTATTTTGTTAAATAGTGTGACAATAAATGTAATGAGGACTCCATTGAGTGTGGATATTGTCTAGATGACAATATTCTTATTAAAACTCTCAGTTTATGTTTTTTCGTATTTTACACGACAGTTGTATTATTAAGTTGTATTTGTATTTTTGTACCATGTATTTGGCGACTCAAGATGGGTGATGTATACCTATTTTGGGGGCGTCACAACATTACATCCTTTCTTTTATTGTTTGTCCCTCTATTTGAAGTAACTTAATAAATAAACAAACTGATTTACGAGATCATAAGGTATGTATCGTCATTATTCTTACAAGATCTTGTGACGCCCCAAAAATAGATTTATATAACCTATTCTAAGTCGCTAAATACATGATACATAATTTAAATACAAATTTTCTATTTACAATTATTAACTGTCGTTTAAAATACGACAAAATATAAGTTGTGAGTTTCAATACAAATACTGTCTCGTAGATAATAACCAAACTGAAATAAAATTCTCATTACAATTATTGTCACACTATTTTATAGAGTAGTGAGGACTACTATAATAACCATCTTGAACCATTACTCCATTCTCCGGCTAGTCCCAACTATATTCTTACATCCTCTAGAAAATAATGAAAGAAAATGTTGGGCTCAACTAGTCCAGTAAATAATATTATGACTAAGATAATGTAGAACAAATTATCTTTAATCCTCAACAGGGAAAAATCTGATAGAATACAATAGACAACAAGTTTTAAATAAACAACTGCAACAAAAATAACAATCCATTAGAAGAGTCAAGTAGAGCATGATGTCTACTATCTTATGTGATTTAAAAGTCCATCATCAATATTTTATTCCAGTAACATCAATCAATAATTATTTTCAATCAATGAATTATATATGTACTACGGGCCAAAGATAATCGTTTGTATCACCAGTACTCCTGATCATGTCAAACACCTGTCCATCTATGCACTACGGGCCAAATAGGACTTTCACCAAAAACCTTTATCTGTAACATTAAAGTCCATGATTATACCAATACACAATTTCTATTCATAATCATACCAATCAAAAGTTTATCTTTCCACTACGGGCCAAATATGACTTTCAGCACAATATCAGCACGAGAATGATGACAGTGATGTAGAGAATGAATCAAGTGATATCAATGATAAATATTAAAGATTTATAATTTAATTTATCCAGAGTTCAAGAATGTCCAAATTGTCAACATGATCACCAATTGTGAAGTGAAATTCAAGATTCATATTTCAAAGATAATTTGGACAAATAAAGAAAAAAACTAATTTCGTTGTGAATAGTACTCCAGCATGAATAGTAACTCAGATGAATAGTACTCTGGCATGAATAGTTACCCGAGTGAATAGTATTCCGGCATGAAAAAATTAAAATTTAATAAGAAAGCTCATACCAATATTCCAGTAAAATGATATTAAATGAAGCGCAAACTATTAAGGATATTCTACTAATTTTAGGGATTATAGAAGCAATACTTATCAAAGTAAGTGTAGATTTATGTATATGAAATGAAATAATATCACTTATATACTATAGAGTATGGAAGAAAATAATATTTGTGAGACCCTGAATTTTATGAAATGAAAGTATTCAATTTTCTCATAATTATTCTATTTAGTAAATGGTTAAATTGATAAAAGGTTAAAGTTAAAAATTGATATGTGAAAATTTTTCAAAGTATGCAAGTTGTTATAAAATATTCGCTTAGTTCAGGGAATATTCTTTTTTTTAGGAATATCCGTAGAATACAACACAATCATTGGTGGACTCCATAACGGAAGTATTATCGTAGTAAGAAAACGATGTAATTATCTTTTATAAAAATAACTTATTGAAAGTATTACCGTTAAAACCGTTGAACTACTTTAGGTAGTAAAAGTACGATGAATACGCGTGGTTGTATAGTAACACACGATATTGATTATTGATGCTTATACGAGAAAGTCACTCAGCTTATACTCAATTATTGCTACAATGAATTGCCGCATCATATCTCTCATATTATTGATTCAATTATTGTCACAAGATCATCCGCATAATATGTTATATTATTAAATCAATAATTGAGAGGGAAAAGTTTTTCATATTATTATTTGCAATATTGACAATGTCTAGAAGTTCTGTCAAGGATAGGTTTGGTCACCTAATTGCGCGCCAATAAGGAGAAATACTTATCGGAAAGCCCCTTCTTTCTTGGGAACGACATGGTTGTTAAATATTGTGAGTTATAATATTAATGATGAATGTTATTAAAAATTAAATTTGAGTTCGGAGTTGAATTTAGAGACGCGGACGTGATATTTGAGTCCGAAACGATAAAATTAGTAGAAATAGACAATAAACACAAAATTTGTCAGGATTGACTTTTTGGTCAAAAAAGTTAATAGTTGACTTTTTTGGAAAATGTCAAATTTTGAAATTTCAAAAATGAAATTTTTTGAGAAAAATATTCCCATTGTGTTGGGATTGTTAGTGTTAGTGGAAATCGACGTTTATTTCGATAGTAATTGATGTCTGGAAGTTATATTGACTAACCGGGTAATTAATCGGGTAAATGAGCAATTAATTGCTATTAATTCACATGCTATTAACTATTTGTTCACAATTGTGTACTATTAATTCACATTCATGTACTATTAGGGGAGGTGGTGCAAGATTGATAATACTTGCATGACGAAGTTAAAAATGGAGGTATAGATGGAGGTACTATACTGTAATTCGTATTTTCACATGATTATAACTATTGATTCACATGATTGAACTATTGATTCACATTATTTACTATTAGGGGAGGTGATGCAAGTTTGATAATACTTACAGGACTAAATTAAAAATGAAAAAAAAAGTTGAAGGTATTGTACTGTAAGATTTCGAGCCCCAAAACGTGCAATTATCGAAACTATATTTTCCTATAAATAGAAGCTCATTCTACCTTCATTTCTCACCAATTCACTAAAAATTTAGAGCAATTATTATAGAGAGAAATTATAGAGAGAAAGAAGAAGAGAAGTCTGCTACCTCACTATTCCAATATCCAGTTTCTTCTAAGGTAAGTGGTATTATTTCTTTCGTATTCATGAAGAGAGCTATTGTTATTCCATTCTTTATTATTCATTGGAATAACTCAGATCACGCTGACTCACCGTATACATGGTGAAATTCTTCTCATTATTTTATTCTTTATTATTATGTTGGAATATCCTATCATGCGGATTACGCATGACTTCGGTTCCATTCTTTATTATTCATTTGAATAACACATCTGTGCAAGGCCTCTATCGCATGCCTGTGAATTTTATTATTATTCCATTCTTTATTATTCTATCGAATATCCATGCTCAGGCGGATTACGCATGACTTCGTGTCATTCTTTATTATTCTGTTGGAATAACTTTTATCATGCGCTCTATCGCATGCCCGGTGAATTCTATTGTTATTCCATTCTTTATTATTCTCATTAGAATATCCCGTCTGCAAGCGATTACGCATGACCGGTTCCATTCTTTATTATTTTGTTGGAATATCTCGCCTGCAATGCGGATTATCGCACTGGTTCCATTCTTTATTATTCATTGGGAATAACATATGCATGCGATTCATCGCATGCATGGTGAATTCTTCTGTTATTCCATTCTTTATTATTCTGTTGGAATAACCTATCTATGTGGACTACCGCATGCATGGTGAATGATCCTTCGTATTCATTCTTTATTAAATTATGGAAATGATCTTTCTACGTGGATTACCGCATGGCGAATGAAAATCCATTTGTAGTTTCGTAATTTTTCTGACCCTTAAAATTTCTGGAAAATTTTGAAATGATATTTTGATGAGTTTTCTATATTGTGTCCAAAGATGACGATTTTTGGATGTATAGACTAAGAGTTATGGATTTTTTGGGAAAAGTCAATTTTAAAAGTAAACCCTTATAACTGTTTATGGTTAACTCTAAAATTGGTGAAATTTTTATTGGGAGTACATGTATATAATAGGAGTATACCCTGTAAATTTCGGAATTTTTGGACAAAAGTACAATTTATGATAAATGTCTAAATATTCGGCAGTTTTGGCCATGTGAAAAATAGTAAATGAATTTTAAAAATTTCGAGAAAAATATATGTTTAATATGGGACTATATGCTGCTAAATCCCAGAAAAAAAATATTTTTGAGACTGATTTGGTATTCTTCATGAAAATAAACTAGTTATGAGTAAATGAATTAAATATGTTATATGAAGTAACAAAATTGGAAAATAGAATTTTATGGCTTGGGAATCCTATACAGGGTATATGCAGACTTTTTATGAGAGATTTGATCATTGGTGATGAAATATTATGAGTATGGCATTTTTGAATGATTAAATGCATTATTTGGTAAAGTGTAAACAATTGAAATAAATTGTTTATAAGTTTAAGAAGTGATTAAAATATTGTTATAATATTAATAATATTAGATTATGAGTTTATTAAGTGATTGATAATATTTGGATAAATTTAAAGTCTTTAATATTTATCCTTGTTTTCGTTTGATTAATGCTTATATCATTGTCATCATCCTCATGCTTATATTATGATGAAAGTCATCTTTAGCTTACGTGCAAAGATGGACTGTTGATTATTGGTTTTACAGTTACATATCTTTGGCTTACGTACAAAGGTGAATTATTGATTGATGAGTATCTTTGGTTTATGTGTATAGATGAACTGTTTATTGGTATGATTATGATCAGGGATCATTCGGTATAATCATGACCCGTAATGTTATAGATGATGTGGTAAAAGTACTCATTGGCCCATAGTGCATTGATGGACAATTATTGGTATGATTATAACCAGGGATTATTCGGTATAATCATGACCATTGATGATTACATGAATATCCTCGGTAGTAGTCTGGGGATGATTCGATGATGTGGATTATTTATTAAGCTAAGTCTCAGCGATAAAATATTGATTATACACTTTTAATTCGTAAAAGATAGTAGATATCATGCTCTACTTGACTCTTCTAAAATATAGTTGTATGTCTTTGGCCTGTAGTGCAAAGAATAAATTGTTAATGAATATCTTTGGTCGTAATGCAAAAATGAATTTATTAGTATGATTATTGTAAGACCCCAACTTATTATTAATGAAATTGAATTTTCTCTATTTATTATTTTGAAAATAGTAAGGGTTGATTTGATTAACGTGGTTAGTTATGGGTAAAATACGCAAATATCTCAAATAAGCAAGTGGTTATAAAATATTCATTGTTGTCGGAGAATATTCATTTGGTCGTGGAATATTCTTCGCTGTCTGGGGAATATTCGTGATGCGGACGGTAGCGACCTTATTGTGGGCCCATAACGTAAAGCAATTTGATGAAGAAAACGACATGTGTAAGTTGTTTATAAATAACTGCCAGTAGTTATTATCAAGATTAATACTATTGAAATACTCTAATTGGTTAAAACACAAGAAGAGCACTGCGATTATTGCAATTATTGATTTTTATGTAAGAAGACACTACTCAATAATTGTTACAGTAATTACTGTTCAATATTTTATTTTATTGATTCAATAATTGCTAAGTTAATATTTTATATTATTGTTGTTTCAATAATTGTCACTACACGGTATTTTCCATTATCAAATCAATAATTAATATTATTTGAATAATATTATTAGATAGCATTATTGGCAATGTCTAGAAAGTTACATCTAAGGAGAGGTTTGGTCACCTAATCATGGCGCCCAGAAGAGAGAAATCCTTATTGAAAGCCCCTCTTTCCAGAGCGGCACCGGTTGTCGATATTGTGATTCTGTAATATTATTTATGAATAATTAATTATTTATTATCATGATAAGAAAAATATTCATTTTATGTGGATATAGATGGAAAAAAAATTTAATGTGACAATTGTTGAAAATTAATATTTTATCTTTTTCGATAAAATAATTCATTTAAATATATTATTATATTTTAATAATATAATAATAATGACATTTTACAATGAATGTGGGATATATGAATAAGTGAGGAGGAATAGTATTTTTGTTACTAAAAATATTTAAAACATGTTCTTCATGTTTGTGAACCCCATTTCTTGATTGAAATTTGATTATAGCTTGTAAAATCATCCACATGTGGATTTCGGTCAATTTCTGTTTGGAATTTAAAAAAACTTAAAACTACAAAGTTGTAGAGAATTGAATTTCCTATGGAATGGACATAAGATTCGAATTTTTCTAATAAAATGGCTATTTATTGTGAATTATTGAAGTTCCGGTATATCGGGTCTGAATCGATTTTTGGAGTTTTAAATATTTTTATTTAGAAAAACATTTTTGGTGAGTCCCACAAGTGTTGTAAACATGCTAAAATCAGATTCTTTTGTGGTGGGCTTGAAAATTTAATAAATAATATTATTTTACTAAATTTTCTGCATTAGTGTTCTAAGAATTTTCCTATAAATAAGGTGTTTAGGTTAAAATTAAAAATCACACCAGAAACAAGTTTTCTCTCTCTTTCTCTCTCTATATTATCGAGCGTATTCTTGTGAGTATTTTGAGATTTTGAGTGTTGCTATACGGTACAAGTTTCCTTCAAGATCGTATCCAAAGATTCTAATCAAATCTTGTCTTTTCGAGGTAAAGGATGTTATTTTTTTTAAATGATATTATTTCTTCTAATATCATTATGTCGGAGAATTGGTAAGATTTTTATTGTGAAATTCTTGTCTTTTAGTGTCGAAGTTACTATTCACGTATACGACACTATTCACCAATACGACACTAATCACAAAAAAATTAAATTTTTGTGTTTTGTCCAAAATATCTATTATGGATACTAGCTTTGATTGTATCCATGTTTTGATCATTCTTAAATTTTACTTCACTATGGCTATTTATGAAGTATTTTTGAACTTGGACTGTTTAAAGTACGAATCCTTATTATTTGTTCTTTTGTTTCACTGGATTCATTTTCTTTAAAATATTTTTCATCATCCTCAGTCTTAAATGATGATATTACTGAATATCTTTGGCCTGTAGTGTAAAGATGGTTGATTTTCTTATGAATATCTTTGGCCCGTAGTGCAAAGATGTACAGGTGTGGAGATGAACATGACTAACTGATGAATATCTTTGGCCTGAAGTGCAAAAATGAATATTTGATTCAAGATGTATATTAATTGATGTTACAGGGATAAATATAGATGATAAACTTTTAAATTCATATAAGAAAGTAGATTTCATTCTCTACGTAACTCTTCTAATGAATTATTATTTCCGCTACGAATATTGATTTAAAACTTGTTGTCTATTGTATTCTATCAGATTTTTCCCTGTTGAGGACTAACGATAATTTTTTTTATGTTATCTTAGTCATAATATTTTTTACTGGGCTAGTTGAGCTCACCCTTTTTCTTTTTGTTCCATTTTTCTTCACCGGAGGCGAGAATGTAGCGAGTACTAGTCGGGGTATGGAATGAAGGTTCTAGAAAGTCATTTTAGTAGTCCTCACTATTTTGTAAAATAGTGTTTGAATAATTGTAATGAGGACTTATTTGAGTGTTGATATTGCCTGAAGACAATATTTGTTTTAAACTCACATATTTATGTGTTGTCGATTTTTTGCACGACAATTGTATTAATAAAGTTTTAGTTGTTTACGCACCATGTATTTGGCGACTCGAAATGGGTGTTGTATACCTATTTTGGGGCGTCCACAGGTTAATATCGAGCTTAGGATATGATCTCTGGCGAGATCGGGAATAGAACTAGGAGGAGAGAGACGAGTAAATCCTTCGTTAGTGTGTCCTACCTAAGCTTATTTGTTGATTGGTCGTAATATAGGGATATTATGTGATATGTTAATTTCTTCAATTAACCCTTGTTTTATGGCGTTGTTTTGAGAATGGCAACCGAGAATGTTAACGATGGAGTAAATGAGACCGTGGAGACACCTTTACCCACCAATGAGGAAAAAGCGTGCAACAGCGCCAAGAATGTTCCTCCTCAGAACAACACCACCGATCGACGATGAACGATGGAATGTTTAGAAACTTTTTGCGCTTCATGCAAAATCGACGAAAGAGACTCGTGTACAAAATACTGAGTGGAAATGATAAGAACGCATTACGTTTTGTCACAAATGCAAGCAGCTTCAAAGAGTTGGGACCACTGAATTGGGAAAGCGGATCCGATTAAAGGCGAGATGTGGGTCAAACAAATTACCAAGATATTCGACGTCTTGGGATGCACAGAGAAATGAAGGTTCCATTCGCCACCTTTATGTTCCGTGAACGAGGCGAGATTCGTGGTGGGAATCAGTGAGCGCACTCCATCCAAATTGCACTCAAAGCATGTCTTGGGAAACATTTCAGAAACTGTTCAATGACAAGTACTTTCCTGAAAGTATTCGTCATATGAAGGAGGTAGAGTTTATTAGACTAGAGCAGAACAACATGACGGTATCCCAGTACGAGGCGAAGTTCGTGGAGTTATCCAGGTTTGCACCTCATTTGGTGGAGAATGAGGAACGTATGACGCGGATGTTTCTGAGAGGTTTGAAACCCGACATACGTCAGTATCTCATTTCTCATAAATTTTCTCTATATTCAGATGTTGTCAATAAGGCTCAATTATTAGAGCAAGATAACGAGTACGTTCATCCGAGGAACCGCAACCATGGTCATACCGGTGACAGCAATCATCAGAACAACGATAACCAGTGGAGAAAGAAAAATACAGACAAAAAAGGTAACCACTCTGGTGGTAATCATGGCCATAAAAATAGAAGAAGCGAGTCGGGGGGAGATTTTAAAAAGAGGAGATTCAACAATGACAATGCAAAGACGTCAGCACCAGCAGCAACTGGTTCTAAGGGAGGAGAACGACCACCGGTCGAATGCTATAAATGTGGAAAAAAGGTACATATCAGCCCAAACTGCCCACAACAGTTCAAGGTATGTTATAATTGTGGAAAGGAAGGACATATCGCTTGAGATTGTACTATAGAGAAACCAAGTTCAGCGGGGATGGTGACTCAAAAGGCTGTCCCAGAAAAGTCAAAGTCAACGGTTCCTGGAAGAGCGTTTGTCGTGACTGGTCAAAATGCGAGGAACCCAAACGAGGTGATCACGGGTAAGCTAATCATAAATTCTTGCGAAGTTTATACCTTATTAGATACCGGTGCTACCCATTCATTTATCTCTCCTGCTTGCTCAACGTTTAAACTTGACTCCGGAGAAATTAGACTTTGATTTATCTGTGGAGACTCTGTTAGAGAAACTTTCATCACATCCACTGCTTATAAATCTTGTTTGATCCAAGTTGGCACCATCACATTACCCCGTTGACCTTATCTCTTTAAAGATACTTGCATTTGACGTGATTTTAGGGATTGATTGGTTAACTACTCATCATGCCAAAATTGATTATTTTCGTAAGGTTGTTAGTTTTCATATTCCTAACCAACTTGTTGTACGAATTCAAGCAACTAACCCACTAAAATCAATAACTGTCATATCAAGTCATAAAGCTATTCGTTTATTAAAAAACGGATGTCAAGATTTCTTAGCCCATGTTATGGATTTGAATAAAGACACGTCAGATTTGAATAATATTCACATTGTTAGTGACTTTCCGGACGATTTCAAGAACTTCCCGGCCTACCCCGTAACGTGAAGTTGAATTCTTTATTGATCTTGAACCTGGTATAAAGCCCATTTCTAAAACCCCATATCGAATGGCTCCTATTGAACTTCAGGAGTTAAAGGTCCAATTACAGGATTTGTTGGACATCGGTTTCATTCGTCCTAGTACATCTCTTTGGGGTGCTCCTGTTTTATTTGTAAAGAATAAAGACTGGAGTATGCGACTTTGTATTGACTATCGAGAATTAAACCATGTCACTATCAAGAATAGGTATCCGTTACTTCGTATTGATGACCTGTTTGACTAGTTACAAGGAGCACAATTCTTTTCAAAGATCAATCTTTGTTCTGGATATCATCAGCTGAAGATTAGAACTGAGGATATTCCAAAGACTGCTTTCAGAACTCGGTATGGGCATTATGAATTCTTAGTCATGTCTTTTGGATTGACTAATGCTCTTGCGGCTTTCATGGATATGATGAACTGAGTATTTAAAGAATATTTGGGTCAGTTCGTTGTTGTCTTTATTGATGACATCCTCATATATTCCAAAAGCCGTGAAGATCATGAGCACCATTTGAAGCTGGTACTCCAAAGGCTTCGTGAAAACAAGTTATATGCCAAGTTGAAGAAATGCGAGTTCTGGCTTGAGGAAGTAGCATTCCTTGGACACGTGGTGTCAAAACATAGAGTATCTGTTGACATGGTGAAGATTGAAGCAATACAAAGTTGGGAGCAACCGAAGTCGGTGAATGAAGTATGTAACTTTCTGGGCTTAGCTGGTTATTATCGGAGATTCGTGGAAGGATTTTCTCGAATCGCTACTCCATTAACTCAGTTGACTCGGAAAGATATAAAATTCGTATGGAGCGAGGAATGCAAGAAAATTTCCAAGAGCTTAAGAGGAGACTCATTTCGGCACCTGTTCTGACAATACCATCTGATTCGGATGGATTTGTTATCTACAGCGATGCTTCGGGCAAAGGGTTAGGATGTGTTCTCATGCAACATGGGAAAGTCATAGCCTATGCCTCGCGAAAACTTAAAGAATATGAGAGGAATTATCCTACTCATGATCTAGAGTTGGCAGCAGTTGTTTTCGCGCTAAAGATCTGGAGGCACTATCTATATGGGGAGAAAGTGGAGATATATGCAGATCATAAAAGCCTCAAATATTTCTTCACCCAAAAGGAACTCAACATGCGACAACGACGTTGGCTCGAGCTGTTGAAAGATTACGACCACATTATTCAATACCATCCTGAAAAAGCGAACGTGGTAGTTGACGCGTTGAGTAGAAGATCATATGCGGGAACGAATGCGATGTTGTTAATACAAAGGCCCATTTTGTGTGATTTACAAAAGATGAAGATAGAATTCAAGACTTCGGGGAACCATGCGATGAAGTCAAGTATACGTATAGAACCGACTTTAATTGAAAAAGTTAAAGTTGCTTAAGCCACAGACCCGAAGTTGATGCGTATGAAGAAGAAAGTACAAGAAGGTGCTATTACAGAAGCAAGAATCGATGAAGAAGGAATACTTCGAGTCCACTCCAGACTTTGTGTGTCTAACGACTCTGATTTGAAGAACAAGATCATGATGGAGGCACACAATACACCGTTTGCAATCCATCCTGGAAGTACCAAAATGTATCGTGATCTTCGACATACATTTTGGTGGAACAATATGAAGAGAGAGATTGCAAAGTTTATCTCGAGGTGTTTAACTTGTCAACGTGTAAATGCAGAGCATCAAGTGCCTAAGGGTCCATTGCAACCACTTAAGATTCTGAAATGGAAGTGGGAACACATTACCATGGATTTCGTTACGGGTCTTCCCACGGTTTCTCAAGGCATAAATGCTATTTGGGTTATTGTTGATAGATTAACCAAGTCTGATCATTTCTTGCCGATACGGGAGACTTATTCCCTTGAACGTCTTGCTCGTATGTACGTAAATGAGATTGTGAGATTGCATGGCATTCCAGTATCCATAGTTTCTTATTGTGACCCAAGAAAACGACGCATCCTTATTATTTGTTCTTTTGTTTCACTGGATTCATTTTCTTTAAAATATTTTTCATCATCCTCAGTCCTAAATGATGATATTACTGAATATCTTTGGCCTGTAGTGCAAAGATGGTTGATTTTCTTATGAATATCTTTGGCCCGTAGTGCAAAGATGTACAGGTGTTGAGATGAACATGACCAACTGATGAATATCTTTGGCCTGAAGTGTAAAAATGAATATTTGATTCAAGATGTATATTAATTGATGTTACAGGGATAAAATATAGATGATAAACTTTTAAATTCATAAAAGAAAATAGATTTCATTCTCTACGTAACTCTTCTAATGAATTATTATTTTCGCTGCGAATAATGATTTAAAACTTGTTGTCTATTGTATTCTATCAGATTTTTCCCTGTTGAGGACTAACGATAATTTGTTCTATGTTATCTTATTCATAATATTTTTTACTGGGCTAGTTGAGCTCACCCTTTTCCTTTTTGTTCCATTTTTCTTCTCAGGAGGCGAGAATGTAGCGAGTACTAGTCGGGGTATGGAATGAAGGTTCTAGAAAGTCGTTTTAGTAGTCCTCACTATTTTGTAAAATAGTGTATCAATAATTGTAATGAGGACTTATTTGAGTGTTGATATTGTCTAGAAGACAATATTTATTTTTAAACTCACAGTTTATGTGTTGTCGTATTTTGCACGATAATTGTATTAATAAAGTTGTAGTTGTTTCTGTACCATGTATTTGACGACTTAGAATGGGTGTTGTATACCTATTTTGGGGGCGTCACAATTATGAGCAGAAATTGTGATTTGGTATAACCATGATTTTTGATGTTTCAGGTGAAGATAAGTGATGAAAATTATCTTCGTCCTGGGTGCGAAGAGGAATTTAGAATCATAATTATGATTATGAGTTATTCATATGATTGTGGACAGGAATTGTTGATTGATGTTACAGGGATATGTCAGGAATATGCATGTGAATGATATTCATATTTACATATGATTTGATTATGATATGTATATATATGAATGAATATGCAAGTATGCTTGCATTAAGAAAAGCTGTAAAGTCCTTTGATAGATAATAGAAACATATGTACAAGGACTTAGAATGAATTGATCAAATGTGTTAGGTTGATCCTACTTAAGCAAAACAGCTTTGTAAAGTCCTTAAAAAGAAATGATGTACAAGGACTATAAATATAGTAAGATCAAACATGTTAGGTTGATCCTATGATGAAATAGATAGGCTTGTCTGATCGTCGAGCACTGCACCAGAAATCGTAGTCTGCCAGGAGAGTCAAGGAAAACTCGAGAGCTATAGAGGCAGAGTCGTAGTCTGCAAAATAGTAGATCTCGGAGTTCGTAGACTTCCAGGAGAGACGAGGAAGGATCGTAGTGTGTCAAGGAGAACTTCCTCAGGGCCGTAGTCTGCTGAGGAAGTCATGTTCGAATCGTGAGACACACGCCTCTGAGCCGATCGAGCATCTGCCAAAGCCAGTCAAGAATCGTAGACTACACTCGGAGTCGTAGAGTCTACTAATGTCAAAGCCGAGTCAAGAATCGTAGACTACACTCAGAGCCGTAGAGTCTACCGATCGCATCAGAAGCAGATATCGTAGTCAAGCAAGATCAGATGAAGACAATATGCACAACGACATAAATTGTAGAGTGCCAATATCTGATCTCGGAGTCGTAGTGTCTGCACAGCCGAAGCTGAATCGTAGAATGCAGAGCTAAGACCTTAACAGATGTGCTCACAAGGCCACAGTAGAATCGTAGAGCAAACACGATTCTCAACAATTGAGCACTCCCAGAATATCCAAAGGAATGAAGCCTCTGGTTTGTAATGCAAAGATACATCTCACTTAAAGGAAGCCAGAGAGCACTTAACGAATGACATGCAAGCTAATAGAAGATCTAAGCATCAACTCAATCAGCATCCAGATTGAGTTAAGAAGCTATTCAAGGTAAAGTCTTCCACAAGATGATCATAAGAAGACTTGATGGTGACTAAGGAAAAGTCGGCATATCACGATAAATGTCGAAGAAGAAAGATGACAATGATCTTGGGAGTAACCAGAATTGTAGTGTTTGCCAAACAAAGAAGAAACTGATGGAGTGTACATAAAGATATTGGTCAGCCTCTGAATAACAAGGCTAAAGTGATTAAGCATTGGGTTAGTACATTAATGATAAGTGAACAGGAGATCGCAAGGAGAAAGCTAGCTGGACACACCACAAATCTGAAGTGTCTTGTTATTCAGAAGGGGCCATAGCAAGAAGTCAAGCCATCAGTATTTGAGAACAGTTGAGGCAAACAGAAGTGATGAAGCACTGCACAAGAGAAGGAAGAGGTGTTCTACATTGAAGATCCAATCAACACTCTTCAAGAACGTAGTGTTGTCTCTACCAGTCAACAAGACACTACAATCAGGTCCATGAAGATATGCATCAGAATCGTAGAGTTTCAATAGCTGAAGACTAAAGCATTGGCAACAATTCAATCTGAAGGATAATATTCAGACAAGAGCTTATTGAGAGCATCGATGCAAGGACAACCTCTGATCGAGAAATCAGAAGGGTGAAATAAAGTCGTCGACCTGCCCAAGATATCAAAGTGACATATCGGCGGGGTTGATGAAACAATGGACTACGATGTCGTGAAGTCGAAAAAGATGTCATGTCACATCTGCGATCTGCACTGCACTAAAAACTCGAGATCTCGCGAAGCAATTTGAATAACTTTTCAACGGCTACTTTCCAACGGGAAGATTGGTAAGCGATATAAATCAATAGAGCTTCAAAGATCGTGGAGTTGCGATGATTGTGAAGTTCTTGAAAATCGTTGAGTTGGTGAATGCTATTGTTAACTCTACGAGTTCCACCAAAGATCGATAGAAACAAGTCTCGATGGATGTGAGACTACCAAGGTGGAAGTGAAACGACTTTGAAGAAGGACTCATACTGGATCAAAGCTTCACTCAACAAAGATGAGAATGCCACTAAAGATGGCGCCCAAGTGAGAGCCGAGAAGGCCAAAAGATAGCATTCGGGAAAGTGGTGAGTACAAAAAGAAGATCAAGAGAGCCACTCTACGCATCACCATGAACCGAAAAGTGGCCCGAACAAGTGCGAACCATATCTGCAAAGTATTCAAGAAGGGTTCAGGGATTGCTAAGTGCCAGACGAAGACTACTAAAAGCACAGAGACTTAGCAAACCCAGATGGTGATGGTGCACAACTGACATCATATAAAGATAAGATGAAGAGAGTAAAGATCAGCTGCACCAAAAGAAGATGTGGTCCAGACTCGAAGCAGAATGCATAGAGGACCACACCAAGCTGCTAAGTACAAAAGATGTTCAGAGCTTAATGACATCTTAGCAGCTAAGCACCACCACCAACAACAACAACAACTATAACAACAAGAAGCCAAGGCCTGAGGGGTCCTTGTCCGGAGGGACTAAATGAGATTCCAAGCTTACTGGGCTTGAAGAGTTCCTAGGGAACTAGAGAAGTTCCAAGGCTGCTGGCCTTGAAGAGTTCTTAGTGAACTGAAGTCCCAAGGCTGCTGGCCTTAAAGGAATCTTAGTGATTCAGGGTGCTGCCTTTCCTTAGTGGAAATCCTGCTAGTTGAAAGCAGAAGAGTGGATTAGGAGCTTGAGTCTCTAAAACACTTACAACCCCTTGTGTCTTTTACTTTATGTCATCTACATTATGTACATTAACTGCTATAACTGCTATGTATGTTTTAACTGCTTGCCACTGAACTAACTCTAAGAATAATGTATCAATGAAGGGGATCTTTTACTTATTCCGCTGTGCTTGAAAAGATTCTTATGTTTGTCACATGCTAAATTATTAGCAATACAAAATAAATTAGAAAAGTAATTGAAAGTAAAAGGATCTATTCAACCCCCCCTTCTAGATCTATTGTGCCTACTTGGAAGTAACAGGATAAAACATTATTGGTGGACTTTTAACATTGATAAGATAATAGACCTGATGGTCTATTTGACTCTTTTAATAGATTGTTCGTTCCGCTGCAACTATGGTTGAAAAGTTTTATCATCTACCATATGTTCTAAATCTCTGATTTATTATTGACGAAGGCTATTGATAATTTAATTATCTTTAGTCATGATATTCTTTACTGGGCTATTTGTGCTCACCCTTTGCTTCACAATTCCTTTCAGGTAATAAGAGTGTAGCTGGGTCGAGCGGGGATAACAGGGAAATAATGTGATGGTCCGAGACTGTCGAAGTTTCTCAATACATTATAAAACGACATAACATGCAAAAGATAATTGTATTGAGGACCTAAGATGTGTGTGTCGTATTTTATACGTCACTTAATATTTTATAAGCCAGGGATCATATCCCTAAGCTTTGATACCAACTGTGACGCCCCCAAAATAGGTATACATCACCTATTCTGAGTCGCCAAATACATGGTACGGAATACAAATACAATTTTAAATATACAACATGAGCTGTGAGTTTTAATACAAATATTGCCTTCTAGACAGTATTCAAACTCAAAATAAGTCCTCAATACATTTATTAACACACTATTTCATAGAATAGTGAGGACTACTAATGCTATCATCCGGACCGTCACTCCATTCCCAAGCTAGTCCTCGCTACGTTCTCATTTCTGAAGAGAAAATGAAAGCAAAAGGGTGAGCTCAACTAGCCCAGTAAGAAATATTATGACTAAGATAATGTAGAATAAATTATCTTTAGCCTTCAACAGTGTTAAACTGATACAATATAACAAACATCAAGTTTAACTGCAGCGGAATAAGCAATCCATTAGAAGAGTCAAGTAGAGAATAAAATCTACTATCTTCTATGACTTAAACTATTTTCATCAATTTTTATCGCTGAGACTCAGCTTAATAAATAAACCACATCATCCCTGCACTATGACCAATGATATTCATTAGTATCACAATCACAAATTATCCATGCACTACGGGCCAAAGATATTCATGTATTCATCAATGGTCATAATTATGCCAAAAACTGTCCATCAATGCACTACGGGCCAATGAGGAATTTTACCAAATCATTTGTAATATTACGTTCATGATTATATCGAATAATCCTTGGTCATAATCATACCAAGTCCATCTATGCACTACAGGCCACAGATGACTTTCAACATAATATAAACATGAGGATGATGACAATGATATAAGAATTCAATAAAACAAGTTCAAGAATTAATTTATCCAGGAACCAATAACATCCAAATTGTCAATATGATACTGCTTTGTGGGGTAAAACTCAAGAATGCTCAGAAGAATATTTCCATGAAAAGATATTGGATGAAGCGCAAATATCAAGGATATTCTACTAATTTCATGGAGTATAGAAGCCAAAACTTTAACCAACTGAGTATAATAGAATATATGAAATCGAAATGGATTTTTGCATCGCATGTACGGTAATCCACGTGAAACGCATCATTTCCAAAATTTAATAAGGAATGAATACAAAGGATCATTCACCATGCATGTGGTAATCCACATACACAAGTTATTCCAACAGAATAATAAAGAATGGAATAAAAGAAGAATTCACCATGCATACGATAGACCGCACAGACAGGTTATTCCAACAAAATAATAAATAATGGAACCAAAATACGTGCGTAAGCGCACGAGACGAGATATTCAGAAAAAATAATAAATAATGGAACCGGTCATGGGTAAACGCACGAGGCGTGGATATTCCAACGAAATAATAAATAATGGAACCAGTCATGCGTAAGCGCTTGCAGACGGATGTTCCAAAAGAGAATAATAAAGAATGGAATAACAGAAGAATTTCACCATGTATGCGATACTTTGCATTGACAGGTTATTCCAACATAATAATAAAGAATGGAATAACAGAAGAATTTCACCAAGTATAGGGTAGTCCGCGTATACAGGTTATTCCAACAAAATAATAAAGAATGGAATAACAGAATAATTTCACCATGTATGTGGTACTTCGCATAGACAGGTTATACCAACATAATAATAAAGAATGGAATAACAGAAGAATTTCACCTAGTATAGGGTAGTCCGCGTATACAGGTTATTCTAACAGAGTAATAAAGAATGGAAGTTCTCTTCATGAATACAAAAGAAATAATACCCCTTACCTTAGAAGAAACTGGATATAGGAGTAGTGAAGTAGCAGAATACTTTTCTTCTTTCTCTCTATAGTTTCTCTCTCTCTAGAGTTTTCAAAGTGAATTAAATAAGAAATAATGAAGGAATGAGCTTCTATTTATAGGAGAATGGACTGAATAGTAACTAATTCATGAACGGTCCAGATTGATTTACTTTTAAACGGACGGTCCATATTGATTTACTATGCAGTATTAATAAAATATTCTAATAAAACAAAATCTTTTAAATAAAATATAATATATTCTATTTATAATCTAATAAAATGAATAACTTTATAAAAGTATTCTGTTTTATATAAAAAGATTTTACTATGCAAATACTATGCAGGCACTATGCATAATAGAATATTATATATTCTTTTTATAGTATAATAAAATAAATAACTTTATAAAAGTATTTTGTTTTATATAAAAAGATTTTACTATCTGCAAACACTATGCATGCACTATCATGCAAATACTATGCGTAATAAAATATAATATATTCTATTTATAATCAAATAAAACAAAACTTTATAAAAAGTTTTACATTTTTATATAAAAAGTTTTTATTTTATTACATTTATAATAATAATAAAACAAAACTTATTACCTTTATTATAATTCACAATATTAATCGACCAGGGTCATTCCCGGGAAAGAGGGGCTTTCCAATAAGGATTTTTCCTATTTGCCGGCGCAATTAGGTGACCAAATCTCTCTTGGAAAAACTTCTGAACATCGTTAATATTGCAAATAATAATATTAATAACTTTGTCATCTCAATTATTGATTTAATAATATATAAAATATCGACAATAATTGAATCAAATAACGTGAGATACTTATCTGCAACAATTATTGTAGCAATAATTGAACAAAACCGAGTGACTTCCACGTAAGAATCAATAATCAATATCGTGCTACTTATTGCAACCACGCATATTACTGTACTTTTAACACCGGGTGTTTCAACAGTTAACGGTAAAACTTCCGCCGTTATTTTCATAAAAATATTTTTGTCGTTTTCTCAATCCGACAATAATTCCATTGTGAGGTCCTCCAATAATTGTGTCTTTGTACGAATATTCCCTGCTAAAATGAATATTCCTTGACCAATCGAATATTATATAACAACTTTCGTACTTTGCAAAATTTATAAATAATACCCACAACTATAACATTATATCAAGTTCACTTCATAATATTAAAAAAAATATTTCGAGAAATTTAAATCTTTATTCATAAAATTTGGGGTCTCACAATCTCCCCTCCTTATGGAATTTCGCCCTTGAAATTTACGTACGTACCTGGTATGATGAGGATACCTTGACTTCATTTTAAATTCTAACTCTTGAGGTATAACCTTTGAGTGTTGAATACGATCCTTCTTATCCACGATTTTAACACGTATCTCCTCATACGTTAAATCTTCTACTATCTCGTCTAGTTCTAATTTAATAATCTGGTTCGGGTCGTCAACATAATTACGTAACATCGATACGTGAAAAACGTTATGAACACGCGACATACTTGGCGGTAAAACGAGTCTATAGACCACAGTTCCTATTCGATCGAGGATTTCAAATGAGCCAATTAAATCGAGGGTTGAGATTTCCTTTATTCATCGATTTTTTCTTCTAGAATAATGCCCTCTTGAACCTTCTTCTTCACATTCAACAGCTCTGAGTATGTAGCTTGCACGGCTTTAACTTTATCTATTAAAGTTGATTCTACTCGTATATTTGATATCACCGCGTGGGTCCTTAGAGTCTTTAACTCTATCTTCATAATTTGTAAGTTATACGAAATGGGTTTTTGTGTTAACAACATCGCACTCGCAAACGCATACGATCTTCTACTCAACGCGTCAGCTACCACGTTCGCTCTTCCACGATGATATTGAATGGTATAGTCGTAATCTTCAACAGCTCGAGCCAACGTCCTTAGCGCATTATACGTTTGTTTTGGTTGAAGAAATATTTTAGGGTTTAAGAAATGGGTTTTGTACTGGGGTCAATACAAAATTCGATTTCACGCTCTAAGGTAGGCCAAGAAGTCTTCAGAAATACGTCAAGAAATTTATTAACGATTGAAATATCATTCAAAACTGTGACTCTCATCCAAGACTTGGATAGTACGTCACATTGATACCTATCAACTTGCCACCGTTATCCACGACGTCCCCTACAAAAAGTCTGGCTTCGGTGCTTTTCGTACAAGGAAGTCACCAGCGAAAGGCTCAGGGCTCTTTACGTATGGATTAATATAACAGTGATTGACTTTAGTGGTTTGGTTGCTTGAATTCGCATAACTGGTTGCTTAGGAATATGAAAGCAAACAACCTTACGAAAAGCATGATGAGTAGTTAATCAATCGATTCCTAAAATTACATCAAAGGCAAGTATTTTCAAAGAGATGAGATCGACAGGTAACGTGAAAGTGTCGATTTGAATCAAATAAGATTTATAAGCAGTGAAGGTAACGAAGGTTTCTTCTAACGGAGTTTCAACAGATAAGTCAAAGTCTAATTTCTCAGGAGTCAAGTTTAAACGTTGAGAACAAGCAAGAGAGATAAAAGAATATGTAGCACCGGTATCGAATAAGGTATAGACTTCGTAAGCGTTTATGATTAACTTACCCATGATAACTTCGTTCGGGTTCCTCGACAAACACTCTTACTTAAACTACCGGCTTTGACTTGTCTGAGACATCCTTTAGCATCACTATCCCAGCTGGACTTGACTTTACTATACAACAAAATTGAGCTAGGTGACCTTCACTTCCACAATTGAAACACGTTTTGGATTGCTGTGTACAGTTTGGACGGATGTGTCCCTCCTGTTCGCATTTGAAACATACGACCGGTGGTCGTTCTTCTTCCTTTGAAACGAGTGTCGGTGCTGCTGTCTTTCCATCATTATTGAACCTTCACTTCTTGAAATTTCCACTTCTATTATCTTGGCCATGATTATCACCGAAGTGGTTACCATTCTTGGCATGATAATTTCCCCCATGATGGTTATCATTGTTCCGATGGTCGGTGCCATTATTATCGTGTTGTTGGTCGTTGCCTTTTGGTTGTGCTAACTCATTATCACGCTCCAATAACTGAGCCCTATTCACAACATCTGAATATAAACAAAGTTTGTTAGAAATGAGGTATTGACGTATTTCGGGTTTCAAACCTCGCAGAAACATTCGCGTCATTCTCTCTTCATTATCTACCAAATGGGACGCAAACTGGGACAACTCGGCAAACTTGGCTTCATACTGCGACACGGTCATGTTGTTTTGCTCCAGCTTGATGAACTCTACCTCTTTCATGTGACGAATACTTTCGGGAAAGTAATTGTCGTTGAATAATTTTTGGAAATTTTCCCAAGTCATCTTCAGTGCGGCAGGTTGAGTACGCTTTACAGATTCCCACCAGTAATATGCCTCTGCTCACAACATGAAGGTGGCAAAGGGAAACTTTTGCTCCTCGGAGCATCCCAAGACATTAAATATTTTGCAGATCTGTTTTATCCATGTCTCCGCCTTAAGTGGTTCTGGCTTTCCCAAAAACTCCGGTGGTCCCAGCTCCTTCAACTGCTTAGCGGTGACCAACCATGGGTTGCCATTATTTCCACCTGCATTATGAACAGGCGTCTCTCTCGTTTGGTGTTGCATGAATTTTAAAAAACTCCTAAACACCGTCGTTCGTCATTTGATCAGTGTTGTTGTTTACAAGAGGATTATCGCCTTCCTGTTACACATTATTTTGGCTATTGATCAACGGTGACTCAACGGTCTCATGTGCTCCATTGCTTACCTCAACATTTTTAGATGCCATTTTACTTTCACAAAACAAGGCTTAATTAACATATCACATATTATCCCTATACTCTAACTAACCAATTAAATACCAAATAAACTTAGGTAGGTCATACAAGCGAAGAAATTCTCCGTCTCTCCACTCCTAGTTCTTGTCTCACATCTCAGCTAGAGATCATATCCCTAAGCTTTGATACCAACTGTGACGCCCCAAAAATAGGTATACATCACCTATTCTGAGTCGCCAAATACATGGTACGGAATACAAATATAATCTTAAATATACAACATGAGCTGTGAGTTTTAATACAGATATTGTCTTCTAGACAGTATTCAAACTCAAAATAAGTCCTCAATACATTTATTAACACACTATTTCATAGAATAGTGAGGACTACTAATGTTATCATTTGGACCGTCACTCCGTTCCCCGACTAGTCCCTGCTACGTTCTCATTTCCTGAAGAGAACAATGAAAGCAAAAGGGTGAGCTCAACTAGCCCAGTAAGAAATATTATGACTAAGATAATGCAAAATAAATTATCATTAGCCTTCAACGATTGTTAAACCGATACAATATAACAAACATCAAGTTTAAGCTGCGATTGGAATAAGCAATCCATTAGAAGAGTCAAGTAGAATAAAATCTACTATCTTCTACTGACTTAAAAGTATTTTCATCAATTTTTATCATTTGAGACTCGACAATAAATAAACCACATCATCCCCACTTACTATGACCAATGATATTCATTAGTATCACAATCACAAATTATCCATGCACTACGGGCCAAAGATATTCATGTATTCATCAATGGTCATAATTATGCCAAAAACTGTCCATCAATGCACTACGGGCCAATGAGGACTTTTACCAAATCATTTGTAACATTACGTTCATGATTATATCGAATAATCCTTGGTCATAATCATACCAAGTCCATCTATGCACTACATGCCACAGATGACTTTCAACATAATATAAACATGAGGATGATGACAATGATATAAGAACTCAATAAAACAAGTTCAAGAATTAATTTATCCAGGAACCAATAACGTCCAAATTTTCAACATGATACTGCTTTGTGGGGTAAAACTCAAGAATGCTCAGAAGAATATTTCCATGAAAAGATACTGGATGAAGCGCAAATATCAAGGATATTCTACTAATTTCATGGAGTATAGAAGCCAAAACTTTAACCAACTGAGTATAATAGAATATATGAAACTGCAAATGGATTTTTGCCCGCCATGCGGTAATCCACGTAGACAGATCATTTCCAAAATTTAATAAGGAATGAATACAAAGGATCATTCACCATGCATGTGGTAATCCACATACACAAGTTATTCAATGTAATAATAAAGAATGGAATAAAGAAGAATTCACCATGCATCACGATAGATCCACGAGCATAAAAGTTATTCCAATGTAATAATAAATAATCGGAACCAGTCGTGCATGTAAAACGCACGAGGATATTACGAAAAATAATAAATAATGGAACCGAGTCATGGGTAAACGCATGCAGACGAGGATATTCCAATAGAATAATAAATAATGGAACGGTCGTGCAATGCGCACGCACGAGCGGATGTTCCAACGTAATAATAAAGAATGGAATAATGAAGAATTTCACCATGTATATGCGGTATTTATTGTGAGTTATTCAACATAATAATAAAGAATGGAATAACAGAAGAATTTCACCAAGTATAGGGTAGTCCGCGTATATAGGTTATTCCAACAAAATAATAAAGAATGGAATAATAGAAGAATTTCACCATGTATGTGGTACTTCGCATAGACAGGTTATTCCAACATAATAATAAAGAATGAAATAACAAAAGAATTTCACCAAGTATAGGGTAGCCCACATATACTGGTTATTCCAACAGAATAATAAAGAATAGAATAACAGAAGTTCTCTTCATGAATACAAAAGAAATAATACCCCTTACCTTAGAAGAAACTGGATATAGGAGTAGTGATGTAGCATAATACTTTTTTTCTTTCTCTCTATAGTTTCTCTCTCTAGAGTTTCAGTGAATTCGTAAGAAATAATGAAGGAAAGAGCTTATTTTATAAGAGAATGGACCTAATAGTAACTAATTCATGAACGGTCCAGATTGATTTACTTTTAAACAGACGGTCCATATTGATTTACTATCAAAGATTAATAAAATATTCTAATAAAACAAAATCTTTTAAATAAAATATAATATATTCTATTTATAATCTAATAAAATGAATAACTTTATAATAGTATTATGTTTTATATAAAAAGATTTTACTATGCAAACACTTATCACGAGCCTTCATGCATAATAGAATATTATATATTCTATTTATAGTATAATAAAATAAATAACTTTATAAAAGTATTTTGTTTTATATAAAAAGATTTTACTATCTGAAACACTATGCATGCACTATGCAAATACTATCGTAATAAAATATAATATATTCTATTTATAATCAAATAAAACAAAACTTTATAAAAAGTTTTACATTTTTATAAAAAAGTTTTACGCTTTTATATAAAAAAATCTATTTTATTACATTTATAATAATAATAAAACAAAACTTATCACCTTTATTATAATTCATAATATTAATCGACGAGTCGTTCCCGGAAAGAGGGGGCTTTCTAATAAGGATTTCTCCTATTGGCGCTTGATTAGGTGACCAAATCTCTCCTTGGCAAAACTTCTAGACATCGTTAATATTGCAAATAATAATATTAATAACTTTGTCATCTGTTGTCGTACTCTGCACGATAGTTCAACAGTTGTATAAATGAAGTTTGTATTTGATTTTTATAGAGTGATATCTGGCGACTCCATATTTTATATATTATTAAATCAATAATTGAGATGACAAAATTATTCATATTATTATTTACAATATTTACAATGTCTCAAAGTTCTGTCAAGGAGAGGTTTGGTCACCTAATTGCGCGCCAATAAGGAGAAATCCTTATCGAAAAGCCCTCTCTTTCCTGGGAATGACCTGATTGTTAAATATTGTGAGTTATAATATTAATGATGAATGTTATTAAAAATTGAATTTGAGTTCGGAGTTGAATTTGGAGTCGTGGACGTGATATTTGAGTCCGGAACGATGAAATTAGTAGAAATAGACTATAAATACAAAATTTGTCGGGGTTGACTTTTTGGTCAAAAAATTCAACAGTTGACTTTTTTGGAAAAAGACAAACTTTGAAATTTCAAAAATGAAATTTTTGAGAAAAATATTTCCATTGTGTTGGGATTGTTAGTGTTAGTGGAAATCGACATTTATTTCGATGGTAATTGATGTCTGGAAGTTATATTGACCAACCGGGTAATTAATCGGGTAAATGAGCAATTAATTGCTATTAATTCACATGCTATTAACTATTTGTTCACATGTGTGTACTATTGATTCACATTCATGTACTATTAGGGGAGGTGGTACAAGATTGATAATACTTGCATGACTAAGTTAAAAATGGAGGAATAGATGGAGGTACTATACTATAATTCGTATTTTCACATGATTATAACTATTGATTCACATTATTTACTATTAGGGGAGGTGGTGCAGGTTTGATAATACTTGCAGGACTAAATTAAAAATAAAAGAAAAGTTGAAGGTATTGTACTGTAAGATTTCGAGTCCCAAAACGTGCAATTATCGAAACTATATTTTCCTATAAATAGAAGCTCATTCTTCCTTCATTTCTCACCAATTCACTAAAACTTTAGAGCAATTATTATAGAAAGAAAGAAGAAGAGAAGTCTGCCACCTCACTATTCCAATATCCAGTTTCTTCTAAGGTAAGGGGTATTATTTCTTTCGTATTCATGAAGAGAGCTATTGTTATTCCATTCTTTATTATTCTGTTGGAATAACCTGTATACGCAGACAACCATATACATGGTGAAATTCTTCTGTTATTCCATTCTTTATTATTATGTTGGAATATCCTGTCTGTGCGGATTACGCATGACCTAGTTCCATTCTTTATTATTCTGTTGGAATAACCTGTATGTGTGGTCTATCGCATGCCTGGTGAATTCTATTGTTATTCTATTCTTTATTATTACATTGAATATCACATGCATGCGGATTCTTACGTGACACAGTTCCATTCTTTATTATTACATTGGAATAACTTTCTGCATGCGATCTATCGCATGCCTAATGAATTCTATTGTTATTCTATTCTTTATTATTTTGTTAGAATATCACATGCGTGCGGATTACGCATGACACGGTTCCATTCTTTATTATTACATTGGAATATCACATGCATGCGAATTACACATGACTTGGTTCCATTCTTTATTATTCTGTTGGGAATAACCCGTCTGTGAGGTCTATCGCATGTATGGTGAATTCTTCTGTTATTCCATTCTTTATTATTCTGTTGGAATAACCTATCTATGTGGACTACCGCATGCATGGTGAATGATCCTTCATATTCATTCCTTATTAAATTGTGGAAATGATCTGTCTACGTGGATTACCGCATGGCGGGTGAAAATCCATTTGCAGTTTTGTAATTTTTCTGACCCTCAAAAATTCTGAAAAAATTTGAAATGATAATTTGATGAGCTTTCTATATTGTGTCCAAAGATGGCGATTTTTGGATGTATAGATTAAGCGTTATGAATTTTATAGGAAAAGACTATTTTAAAAGTAAACCCTTATAACTCCTTATGGTTAACTCCAAAATTAGTGAAATTTTTATTGGGAGTACATGTATATAACAGGAGTATACCCTGTAAATTTTATAATTTTTGGAAAAAAGTACAATTTATGATAAATGTCTAAATATTTTGCAGTTTTGGCCATGTGAAAAATAGTAAATAAATTTTAAAAATTTCGAGAAAAATATATGTTCAATATGAGACTATATTCTGCTAAATCCCAGAAAAGAAATATTTTTGGGACTGATTTGGTATTTTTCATGAAAATGAACTAGTTATGAGTAAATGAATTAAATATGTTATGTGAAGTAACAAAATTGGAAAATAGGATTTTATGGCTTGGGAATCCTATATAGGGTATATCTGATTTTTATATGAGGATTTGATCATTGGTGATGAAATCTTATGAGTATGGTATTTTTGAATGATTAAATGCATTATTTGATAAAGTGTAAACAATTGAAATAAATTGTTTATAAGTTTAAGAAGTGATTAAAATATTGTTATAATATTAATAATATTAGATTATGAGTTTATTAAGTGATTGATAATATTTGGATAAATTTAAAGTCTTTAATATTTATCCTTGTTTTCGTTTGATTAATACTTATATCATTGTCATCATCCTCATCCTTATATTATGATGAAAGTCATCTTTAGCTTACGTGCAAAGATGGACTGTTGATTATTGGTTTTACAGTTGCATATCTTTGGCTTACGTACAAAGGTGAACTATTGATTGATGAGTATCTTTGGTTTATGTGTATAGATGAACTATTTATTGGTATGATTATGATCAGGGATCATTCGGTATAATCATGACCCGTAATGTTATAGATGATGTGGTAAAAGTCCTCATTGGCTGTAGTGCATTGATGGAAAGTTATTGGTATGATTATAACCGAGGATTATTCGGTATAATCAATGACCATTGATGATTACATGAATATCCTTGGTAGTAGTCACGGGGATGATTCGATGATGTGGATTATTTATTAAAAGTCTCGTGATAAAATATTGATTATACACTTTTAATTCATAAAAGATAGTAGATATCATGCTCTACTTGACTCTTCTAAAATACAATTTGTATGTCTTTGGCACGTAGTGCAAAGAATAAATTGTTAATGAATATCTTTGGTAGTAGTGCAAAAGATAAATTTATTAGTATGATTATGAAAGCGAGGAATTGTGATTTGGTATAACCATGATTTTTGATGTTTCAGGTGAAGATAGGTGATGAAAATTATCTTCGTCCTGGGTGCGAAGAGGAATTTAGAATCATAATTATGATTATGAGTTATTCATATGATTGTGGACAGAAATTGTTGATTGATGTTACAGGGATAAAATATTATTGGTAGACTTTTAACATGGAGAAGATAATAGACCTGATGGTCTATTTGATTCTTCTAATGGATTGCTCGTTCCGCTGCAACTATGGTTGAAAAGTTTTATCATCTACCATATGTTCTAAATTTATTACTGACGAAGGCTATTGATAATTTAATTACCTTTAGTCATGATATTCTTTACTGGGCTATTTGTGCTCACCCTTTGCCTCGCAATTCCTTTCAGGTAATAAGAGTGTAGCTGGGTCGAGCGGGGATAATAGGGAAATAATGTGATGGTCCGAGACTGTCGAAGTTTCTCAATACATTATAAAACGGCATGACATGCAACAGATAATTGTATTGAGGACCTAAGATGTGTTTGTCGTATTTTATACGTCACTTAATAATTGATTTTGGCCAACAACAATAGGGTGATGAAAACCCGACTTTGAAAGCGTCAAAAGTGCACCTCATTAGAATGAATATGATAGTAATCTTCTCGTTCTTTTTTGGGGTCTTAAAATATTTGCTGATGTATTTTATATGGCATTGTAACAATTTGAGTTTGGATACTGTCTACGAGACAATATTGTATTAAAACTCACAGCTTATCGATTGTCGTACTCTGCATGACAGTTCAACAGTTGTATAAATGAAGTTTGTATTTGATTTTTATAGAGTGATATCTGGCGACTCTGAATGGGTCGTGTGGACCTATTTTGGGAGCGTCACAATATTCCTTGCGAATATCGAACGAAAATAATATCTCTTACCTTAGTAGAAGACCAGATCTGACTGGTATATCGGAGATATTTTTAAGAAAATCTTGCATTATTAGGTATACTCAAAGTATTCTTAAATTATAAAGAAATACGCACAATATTATAGAAGAAGAATTTTTTGATTTTGGTGTAATTTCCATTTCTTAACTAAGCAACCTATTTATAGGAGAATGACATGACACTATTTGATCACGAATGAACTCGGACGAATTCACGGCCGAAAATCTAATTTTTACTATTCATCACTGTGCAATAAAATATTCTAATAAAAAATAAAAATTTTATATATGTAAGACCCCAACTTATTATAAATAAAATTGAATTTCTCTATTTATTATTTTGAAATAGTAAGGGTTGATTTGATTAATATAGTTAATTATGGGTAAAATGCGCAAATATTTCAAATAAGCAAGTGGTTATAAAATATTCATTGTTGTTTGGAATATATTCGTTTTGGTGGTGGAATATTCTTATTATGCGGAATATTAAATATTTGACGACAACCTTGTGTGGGCCCCATAACGGAAAGCGATTGGATGAAGAAATCGACAAGTACAAGTTGTTTATAAATAACGACGTAGTTGTTACCGTTAATACTGTTGAAATACCCGGTGGTTAAAACACAGTAGAATACGGTATTGCACCAATTATTGATTCTTACGTAAGAAGGCACTACTCGATGGTTATTACGATAATTCTTGCTCAATATTTTATTTTATTGATTCAATAATTGCTACGTTGATATTTTATATTATTGTTGTTTTACTAATTGTCACTACACAATATTTTCTATTAACAGATCAATAATTCATATTATTTGAGTAATATTATTAGATAGCATTATTGGCAATGTCTAGAAAATTCTGTCTAAGGAGAGGTTTGGTCACCTAATTGCGCTACCGATAAGGAGAAATCCTTATTGGAAAGCCCCTCTTTCTGAGGAGCGGCCTGATTGTCAGTATTGTGATTCTGTAATATTATTTGTGAATAATTAATTATTAATTTATATGATAAGAAAAATATTCATTTTATGTGGATATAGATGGAGAAAATTTTTTAATGTGACAATTGTTGAAAATTGATATTTTATCTTTTCTGATAAAATAATTTATTTAAATATATTATTATATTATAATAATATAATAATGGTGATATTTTTACAATGAATGTGAGATATGTGAATAAATGAGGAGGAAGGGTATTTTTGTTACTAAAAATATTTTAAACATGTTTTTCATGTTTTTCCGTATGTGGATTTCGGTCAATTTCTGTTTGGAATTTGGAAAAACTTATACTTACAAAGTTGTAGAGAATTGAACTTTCTATAGAATGGACATAAGATTTGAATTTTTCTGATAAAAGGGCTATTTATTATGAATTATTGAAGTTCTGAAGTTCCATAATAATTGATTTTTGAAATTTTAATTGTTTTATTTAAGAAAAACGTTTTTCTTACTTTTATTGAGTGGATGGCTGATGTTTGGACTCAATTGGCGTGCGTAGGAAGTTTAAGAAAAATAATAATAATATTTTATTAAATTTTACGCTTTGGTGTTCTAAGTATTTTCTATAAATAGGTTCTTGGGTTAGAATTGAAAATCACACGAAACTAAAATCTTCTCTCTATATTATCGGCGTATTCTTGTGAGTATTTTGATACTTGAGTATTGTTATACGGTCTGATTCCTTCACGATTATATCCAGAGTATTCCATCCAAAGTCTTGTCTTTTCGAGGTAAGGGATGTTATTTTTTTATTAAATGATATTATCTCTTTCAATATCATTATCTTGGGAATATTGGTAAGATTTTTCTTGTGAAATTCTTGTCTTTTAGTGTCGAGTTACTATTCACGTGATATCATATTATTCAAAAAAAATTAAATTTTTATTTTTGTCCAAGATATCTATTATGGATCTTAGCTTTGATTGTATCCATGTTTTGATCATTCTTGAATTTTACTTCACTATAGTTATTTATGAAGTATTTTTGAACATGGATTTGCTTAAAGTACCAATCTTTAATATTTGTTCTTTTGTTTCAATTTGGATTCGTTTTCTTTTAAAATATTTTTCATCATCCTCGGTCCTAAATGATGATATTCTTGAATATCTTTGGCTCAGAGTGCAAAGATGGTTGATTTTCTTATGAATATATTTGGCCAGTAGTGCAAAGATGTACGAGTATTGAGATGAACACGACCAAATGATGAATATCTTTGGCACCGTAGTGCAAGATGAATATTTGATTTAAGATGTATATTGATTGATGTTACGAGGATAAAATATTGATGATGGATTTTAAAATCATAGAAGATAGTAGATTTCATTCTCTCACGTAACTCTTCTAATGAATTGTTATTTCATTGCGAATATTGATTTAAAACTTGTTGTCTATTGTATTACATCAAATTTTTTTTTTGAGGACTAACGATAATTTGTTTATTATTATCTTAGTCATAATATTCTTTACTTGGTACAGATTGAGCTCACCCTTTCCTTTTTTGTTCCATTTTTCTTCTCGGGAGGCGAGAATGTGGCGAAGTCTTAGTCGGGTATGGAATGATGGTTCTAGAAGTTGTCTTAGTAGTCCTCACTATTTTGTAAAATAGTGTATCAATAATTATAATGAGGACTTATTTAAGTGTGGATATTGTTTAGATGAATGATATTTGTATTTAAACTCACAGATTTATGTGTTGTTGTATTTTTTGCATGACAATTGTATTAATAAAGTTGTAGTTGTTTCTGTACCATGTATTTGACGACTCAGAATGGGTGTTGTATACCTATTTTCGGGGCATCACAATATATATTATAATATATTCTTATTATATTCTAATAAAACAAATAACTTTATATATATATATATATATTATAAAAAGTTTATGTTTTATATAAAAAGTTATCTGTTTTATTACTATTATATAATAATAAAATAAAATTGAGATAATTTTCTACCGACAGTTTGACAAATTGGTACATAGGGGTCCATAGAATATTAAGTCAAACTTACAACGAACGCTTTATGACAAACCCCTCTATTTGTATCAAAAATAGAATAAATATCTCCCACAAATCACTTATCTTCAATCAATCCATTTTTAATTTTTCAACACTTATTCATCATTAATATTATAACTCACAATATTGGCAACCAGATCGTTCCCATGAAAGAGAGGACTTTTCGATAAGAATTTTTTTTATTGCCGCGCAATTAAATAACCTAACACATTTTTTCGATGGAACTTTCTAGACATTGTCAATAATGATAATAATAATATGAGTAATTTTATCGTGTCAATTATTGATTTAATAATATATAATATTGTGCAGATGATACTGTGACAATAATTGAATCAATAATATGAGATACTATGCAGCAACTACTGTGACAATTATTAAATGAAACTGAGTGAATTCTTACGTAAGCATCAATAATTAAAGATATTATGCAATACTGGTATTATTCTTTAAGCGTCTGGCGTCTTCTTGTGGAACAACACGTATTACTATATTTTCATCACCGGGTATTTTAGCAGTTTAACAGTAAAAGTTTTGTCGTTATTTTATGAAAAGGTTATTTTTGTCGCTTTTTATATCCGACAGTTATTCTGTTATAGGGTCCACCAATGATTGCGCCGTCGTACGAATATTCTCGGATAAAAAGAATATTTTTCGATCAAACGAATATTTTATGATAACTTGCTTACTTTGTAAAATTTGCATATATCACCTATAACTATAATATTATACCAAATCAACACTTTACTATTTAAAATAATATTTAGAAACAATTAAATCTTTATTCGAAAAAAATTATAGTCTTACAGATCTTTCTTATTTCACGTCATACATTTTTAAGATTTATATGAATTTAGCACTGTGTCGACCTTAAGGTGTAGCAAAAATGAGATATCGGCATACCATGACTTTTACAAGTAGTTTAAATTGTTAATTAATATTTATTTATTTTACGTAAATGATGGTTATACAAAATTCAACACATGTTTAAACCAATTGATGTTGAAAATAAACAAATAAATTGTAATTTGGATTAAATACCACTCGAACCTAAAGTCAGTCAGTCCTTTTTAAAATGCATAATCGCACCGGATACAAGACTAACATTGTTTATTAAAGATTGATATTTTCACACGATTTTTTTATATTTTTATATAAAAAGCGTCGATATAAATCCTATAGCGACAATTTTTACAATCGCTATCATTTATATCAACACTTTTTTATGTAGAAATATCAAAAAATTATGTGAAAATATCAATTTCTTTATTTATTTGTTGGTATAATGAATAATATCACATCGATGCATATTCGAAATGAAAATTTTACTTGCAAAGAATGATATTTATGTCAATAATAACATATGAAAATTATATATTTTACGACTTTATATGTCGATTTTTTTTATTGCGAGTTATATGGATAATTATAGCTGGTAATATTTTAAGAAGGAAAATAATATATATTGCGACATTACACGTCTACTTTTTATTGCAAGTTACGTGGATAAATCTAATTGACAATTCTTTTACGATATATTTGATACAGTCGACCAATTTTATAATCATATCCAATCAGATGTATTGATATACGTCGCAATCATAATTTCACAAAAAATTTACTCTTTTAAAAATGTATTTTATAATTTTATCCAATCTCATATATAAATGAGTTATATGTATATACACAGCTGTGTAGTATATAGTCGTTTATGATGACGATTTTTTTGCTATAGTAACGGTTACCCGTCGTCATAGATCTGAATAACTATAGCGAAAGGTGAATCATCGTTATAGTCTAAAAAAATCGTCGTCAATCGAGATTGAACTTTTGTAACATATTAACATTTTTGGAGTAAATAAGATGACAAATAAAAATTGAGATTATCGATTTATCATTCTCCATTTCTTAATTCTAGTACTCCATTAAACAAGCCTAAGGGTGATGTAGAGTAGATCGAGTGAAGCCCAGTAGCCCATCTCAGGCCCAAAAATAAAAAACGCGGCAGGAAGCCTAGCGCTCTTTATTTTATCTCATACGGTCGGTTAGTTTGATTATCATCCCCCATCGGTCGGCGTGCAATCTAGAAAAGGGTGCGCGTGACCGAAACTCGAAACGACTTCATTTTAAAGGCAAACGGTTGTGTATTTCATCTCCTTTTCTTACGCAGAATTCTCCATTGGAGCCCTAGATTTTCTCCTTTATTTTGGTTCGATCTATCCTCATCAATTCCTCAGATATGGTCAGTTTTTCAGCTTATTCCTCCCTGTATTTATATCTGATTTGTTTATATATGCTTACATATGTAAATATATGCAACTTGTGTTACAGCATAAAATATATTCAATCACTAAAAAGTAAAATTTCACTATTACAAAACATATTTTTACTAAAACAAAAATAATATAGTAATAGAATTTGCTTTGACAAAGATAATAAAACATAGCAAAAAAAGTCTTTTAAAACATATCAAAGCTTCGTCAGAGCTTGAGGGGGCCATAACCTTACAAAATTTTCAAACCAAACCAAATGTATAAATGAGTTTTATAAAATTTTCAAACTTTAAGGGTGAGTTACAAAAATTTCAAACCTTGGGGGGCCGTGGCCCCTCCAATATGCATGTGGCTCCGTCCCTGGTGCCAGAGTTCGGTACAAGTACAATCAATGGATCAAATTCATGTTTTGGTAAATAAAATTTTGAATTGGTATTGGTGTTGGACCGCAACAAACTTATCTAAAGTGCTTAATTTTTGTATATTATAAAAATAAATAAAATTTGAGGATAAGAATAAATGACCATTTAGATGTGCATAAAATTAAATATTATAGCAAAGAACATTATAGTTTAATGACAATACATAAGTTTACCAAATTTATATATGCAATCTTTCAATTGATAGATAATTTATGTAAAAGTTAAATAGAGGCTGATCAATTATTTTGACTGAAAAATAAAGTAGGTTAAATTTGTATCTAAACAAAGGTTAAATTGTCATTTGATCCTTCAGCATGATTAAACCTAACCTAAATTGGAAAGAATTAGTAACCAAGTATTCTAATTAGTCATTTAAATTAATATGACTTAAAAGTAATGTTTAAATTGTTTCTGTTGGAGAGTGATTATTTGGGTCTAGTCAAGGTGTAACCCAATTTATTTAATGGGCTAGATTAGGTGTTGACCCATAATATATATTTATTTTGACATTGAGAGAGTCCTTATTTGGTGGGATAAGGAGGTTTAATTAGGACTTCTACTCCTAATTGGATTAATTAGGACTCCTACTCCTAATTGGATTCAACAGTTATAAGGTGATTCTACAAAGGACTCTTACTCCGGTGGAATAAGGAGGAGGAGGAGATGGGGGACAAGAACACAAGAAATACAACACAAATACACAATTTGTACTCTCCATATTATCAACTTGTACTCCCAATATTATTATAGTGGATTACTCTCTTCGTGGTTTTTTTCCAATTGGGTTTCCACGTAAATCTTGTGTTCACACTTTATATTTCTTTATTTATGTTTATGTGAATGTATTTCGTGAGTCTGATATAATCAACTACTCCATCAACCGTTAGCGCAATTTTGGTCTACTGTTTTGGTGATTTCGTCAGGCGTACAGAATTTAGCGTTAACATTGGCGCCGTCTGTGGAAAAGCAAAATTATATTCGAAAAATCACCAAACTTAATTTGTTAGCATGGGAAGGAATATTCACAACTCGCCTCAATTTAAAGTCGAGTCATCAGAGTAAATGTGGCAGCTGACAGCTATGCATGATGCACGGTTTCAAATCTTCAAGTTAGCTGGGATTTAAAACAGCGTAAGTGTGGTTCGGCGGCGGAACAAGCAGCAATAGCACCAAACGTCCTTCGAGAAGGCTTTTGATCTCCCGAAAGTATGAATATTCTACGGATATACTCTCTTATTTATTAAACTTATAAGTAAGAGACTGGGGACAATGTTGGAGTGTGATTATTTGGGTCTAGTCAAGGTGTAACCCAATTTATTTAATGGGCTAGATTTGGTGTTGACCCATAATATATATTTATTTTGACATTGAGAGAGTCCTTATTTGGTGGGATAAGGAGGTTTAATTAGGACTCCTACTCTTAATTGGATTAATTAGGACTCCTACTCTTAATTGGATTCAGCAGTTATAAGGTGATTCTACAAAGGACTCTTACTCCGGTGGATATGACAACAATAAGGAGGAGATGGGGGACAAGAACACAAGAGATACAACACAAATACACAACTTGTACTCTCCATATTATCAACTTGTACTCCCAATATTATTATAGTGGATTACTCTCTCTCTCCGTGGTTTTTTCCCAATTGGGTTTCCACGTAAATCTTGTGTTCACACTTTATATTTCTTTATTTATGTTTATATGAATGTATTTTGTGAGTTTGATATAATCAACTACTCCATCAACCGTTAGCGCAATTTTGACCTGCTGTTTTGGTATTTCGTCAGGCGTACATAATTTAGCGTTAACAGTTTATATATTATCCAATATTAAATAGACAAGCAGGGTGAGCTATTGAGCTTATTAGCTAGTTTTTGGTAGTTCTCTCTCACTGCTCTGAGGAATAAATATTTAGTATCACCATTGCAGTGGAACAATGTGTCTATTTCTCTCATCATGTGTCCATTTTCTGCCTCATCATGTGATGAAAGAGATAGATACTTTGTTGCACTCTTAACTGTGATAGTGAATTTATTTGAAAGTGTAGCATAGACATAGAATACTATAGAAGTTTGACGATGACTCAACTATGTAAGTTTTGTTAGGTTAGAATTTGTTTCTCTCTCTCTTTCTTCTCACTTATATTTTATGGCCACGGGAATTCTAAGAAGGTTTTTGTTTTGGGTTTTGTCATTCTGGGTTTCAGAAAATCAAAAGATGCAAGGATTCAACTCCGGAATAACGGCTATATTTCAATATTGATACGATCTGGTATTTTCTAGGCAATGCAGACAATATATTGTCGATTTAGCCTATATTTCGGTGATTCAGTTCCAATTCGTGTCAATATTGAATTGCCTTACGGCATCATAACAGTAACCAACGATCCCGAGTTAACTTGGGCGATACGAAGACATATCAGCTGTTACTTTGAACCATGGGTTTGTCTTTTGGTATATTGTTCAATAATGTAATTCAAAAGTCAAAACTTGACTAATGTCAATTAAACACCAACTTGATTAATTTATTCACGTATTGTAGCTTGTTAACAATATCAATGGTGACTAGCGAAGGGGTAAATGCAAAACGTAATAAAATTTGTTGGGATGTAGCGAAGTTTTTAATAAAGGTATGCTTCTATTATTGTCAGATATTCAATCTGATCTCAAAATTTATATTATTACAATATGACCCCTAAATGAAGTTAATAAAATTGAGAACCCTATATTAAAGAAGAAGCTTTTGAATTATCTCAGTGGACTGCAACCCCTCTTGAGTCTTTCCCCTATGGTGAGTTGATGATTCAACCATGATCTTTGAAAATTTTATAAAGTTTGTATATTACTTGATAATTTTGTTGAATTGAGGTATCTTATTATGAAGGTGCTATTGGTTTTCTCAGGTAATTGTCACATGAAAATGCTTTGTTTGGACTTGGCAATAAATTGTTTTTATGATTGATTTTTGATATTTTGTGATGCTATACAATTATGTAGGCAAATGCATCATCTGGAATTGCTGTACACGATGACTGCAAGTTAAAGTTCTTAGAATTGAAGGCTAAAAGAATGTACCGATCCATAGTTTTCAAGATTGAAGAGATACAGAAATAGGTCATTGTAGAAAAGGTCGGTGAACCAGCTGAAAGTTATGAGGATTTTGCTGCAAGCCTCCCTGCTGATGAGTGTCGATATGCTGTGTATGATTATGATTTTGTGACGGAGGAAAATTGCCAAAAGAGCAGGATTTTCTTCATTGCTTGGTACAAGTCTTGCTTAACAATTTATGCATACTAGTGTTCTATTTTCCATTATAATATAATTGTATATTTTTGTACCTAAACTTTATCTTTTTTATTTCTTACTTTTCCTTCATGTTTTTATTTATTGTTGAAGGTCTCCTGATACAGCTAAGGTGAGAAGCAAGATGATTTATGCAAGCTCCAAGGACAGGTTCAAGAGAGAGCTTGATGGTATTCAGGTAGAGCTGCGAGCTACTGATCCTACTGAAATGGACTTGGATGTTATTAGAAGCCGAGCTGCCTGAATTCTCAGTCTTGTATTGAAGAGTTTACCATGTTATCCGATTCACCTTTGTTGAATGTTCATAGATTGCGGAACTTGGTAGGTTTATAGATATAATATCAGCTTGTTACTCGGCACACCTTGGCCAACCATTTCGGCAATCTCTAGTATTAAAGTATCATAATTGTTTTTTGTTTACGAGTATCAAAGAACGCTTTAGTTTGTAAGATGGTTGGTAAGGTATTATTAATATTATATTTGTCTTTAGTTTATCATATATCAAGTGGATCCTCCTATTAGCTACTGCAAACTTGGTAAATTTCTCTCCTCCAATTAGGGGTGTAAACTAGTCGAATCTTAGGAAACATAATTCGGCTAGATTCGAAAAAAATTGAGTTCGGGGCTCGTAAGTAATCGATTTATTTACAAAATGAGTTACTTATGAGTCTTTAAATTGAGTTTCGAATATGAACAATTTCACTTAATATTGAACTATTATATACTAAATTGATTATTAAACTAATGTTTATATATAAAAGTTTTTAACTTTTATTTATGTAAGTTTACACAATTTAATACTACATTTTATAAATTATAAAGATTGATATAAATATCACATATTTAGCATGTTAGTATGGATCAGACCAGTATTCGAATATGATCCATCGAGCAGGTATCGAGTATGGTTCGAGAAAAAAATAAAATACTCGAATCCTAATTTGAACGAACACTGTTATACTCGAATTCGACTTGTGTGTCATTAAACAAAAGGGAGAAGGTTCAAAAATGCCCTTGACTTTTACCCCGATGTCTACGGAGCACCCTATACTTTTTTTTTGTCCAAAAATACCCTTAACGTTATAATTTTTAGGTCATCCGTGCCCCTGCCGTTAATAGATCTGCCAACTAGACTAACATCCGTCCAAATTGCTTACGTGGCTGCCACATAGAAATATTAAAATACTAAATACTAATTAAAAAAATATTAAAATACTAATTAAAAAATTCAAAAATACTAAAAAAAATCAAAAAACTAAAAAAATACTAAAGTACTAAAATTCAAATTATTTTATTAATTAAAAAAAAATACTAAAATACTAAAATTATTTTACTAAATATTAATATATACTATTTGGGTTAAGTTCAGATGACCACCTAAAGTTTGAGCGATTTCTCACTTAACCACCTGTAGTCAGTAAAGCTACATTTAAACTCCCGACATTTTGAGTTAAAGTGAAAAAGTGATTTCCGTCTTAACTCCGTTACTTTATTTGACTAAAGACTTAATTACCCTCACTTTAAAACACCCAACTACAAAATCATTTATAAAAATAACCAAAAATAACTCGACACCAAACAAAAATAAAAATGCTGTTCTTGAGCATCTCTCTCTGTTAAGTTCATCTCTCTTTCTCTGTTTTTCTAACAAACAAAAAATAAGAGCTCATATAAATTATAAAATCCTGTTCTTGAGCATCTCAAATTTATCACTCTCAAAGTGAACCAAAAATAGAGTAAACACCTTAATTTGATAATTCTTCTCAGACAATCAAAAATGTTGTTAACTATAAATCATCGATAAATGACTGAAACAAGAATTTTCCAAGTGAAAGCACATCCGTAGCGGGGAGTGCAACAAGAATACCAATGATCATAAATGCCTAATACACAGATTTACTGCAGGACAAAACCTCTCACAAAAAGTCAAATAATGCCTAATAATCTTATCTCCAAATGCAATGCCATATGAGGCTAAAAGATCATTCAGTGCCGGAATGTAAGCACCACCAGTGACTGGAGTCCACCAGCTACGCGTATTCGTAAAAAAATCGCATCTTTACCATTGTGTCCACATTATACCACTCAGCAAATACAGCCGGACCCAATCCAGTATTAATGATATCATCCCTCAACTTCTTTATTTCTTCCGGAAAATACTCATCTTCAAGATCTACCAGCAGAAGTGTCCCATACTGATTAGCATCGAAGCATGTAAGAGGTGAACCAAGTGTTTCAACATAGTAACCTGCATCTCTCAACATGTTGAACATAATATGGAAATTTGTGTGCAGGTGATCCCCGTGCCAGTCAAGAATGTCAGTTCGAACATCCAAGGAATCTCTGGGAATATAACCTGGTGGATATTTAATACTATGAAATTGATCCCACAGGACTCTCATTGATCTTGGAGGAGTTGGAACCACTTGCAATTTCAAGTGTAGAGCACAAGTACTACTTTGAGGGACCTTCTCCCCAGGGGCCGGTGGGCTATATACCTTAACAGTTACATTGCCTTCAATAACCCAGGAAAACCGAGATCCTTCATCCTTGATTTGCATATGTACTGCTAGATAACCAGTCCACGGCCAAATAACATTAGAATAAGTGAAATGGATGCTCAGAAGATTGCCTTCCTCCTCTGAAGGATTCCATGTTGGTGGAGTTTCAACATAGCCAACTACACCCATTCCATTCAGAATGGTAGCATTGAAGATAACAGGCATAACACCTGCATAGAGAGGTTGACGACAAAAAGGCCAGGAATAAGGGCAATCTGTAGTATCAAGAACGCTAGGGAAGATGCTTGCTCGAGGTTTGTAGTTCTTTAGGATTTCATATGATTCCAACCTGGCATAGATGTAAAAGATTAAGCCAGAAAAATAAAGACTAGCAATTATTAAAAGAGTAACAGATAGCGGGACAGGTTTATTTGGAAACTCACAGATCTACTCTGTCTGCACCCTGCTCATACATATTTGGACCAGAAAGCAACATTTAGTGAATGAAAAATTAGTACTAGTACTAGTATAAAACATAGTATGAGCTCCTTACTGGGTACAAATTTGGGAATTGAAATTCAAAATATCCTCTTTCTGGGTACAAATTTGGCTATCCGGGTCTAGGGTTGGGCTCCCTTGGGAATTCTGAGGTTGTTCTGACATGGGTATTTGAAAGGCGTTGAATCGGAGTACTAGGCTTTGACAGGAAAATGAATTCGGATTCATAGAGAAGAAAACAAGGTCACCTGAGATGACACCAAGGGATTGAAGAGTCTCTTCAGACGAAGAACTGAGAAGCTCCTCTTTACGATTGAGGGATAGATGTATAGAAGCAGAAGAAGACGAAGCATAATGATGGTGGGAATCATCAAATTAGAGAGCACCATAATTTGGATACGCACCTGAATCGGAGCAGAGATTTTGGGGGTAGCCATGAGAGGATTTGTACCACCACTTTTCTCTTCTTTTCTCTGTTCGTCTTTGAAGAGGGTATTTTGGATTTTTTTTTGGTGACCGTTATAGCCCTTCTAACGCGCTTTTGACGTCTAACATACATGCACAGTTAAATTGGATGAAAAAAATGACGTTTTTACTTCATCTCAAAAGGTCGGGAGTTTAAATGTAGCTTTACTGACTACAGGTGGTTAAGTGGAAACTGCCCAAACTCCAGGTGGTCATCTGAACTTAACCCATACTATTTTAACAATTATTAAACTGAAGAAGATGAACAGGAGTAGCAGCAGTATTACCGCCCAATTCGTTCCTCCTTCCTCTCTCCTTTCGAAATTACTGCACAATCTTAATCTCAATAGTCTCAGCAACAACAAAAGGAGCAGCAGCAGCCATGACCACCGAAATCGAAAAAAGCAAAAAAAAGAAGATGGAAGGAAATCCCCACCGAAAAGCATGGTGATTGCAAAACATGGTGATTTTGGGTCTTCTTCTTCCCTTGTTCTTCGTTCTTCTATCATTAATGGATATTTGATTGCAAATCCAGATCTGATTTTGATCCCTTCATTATTTTGATGTTAGTTCGAAAATAAATGTTAAAAATATCCAGATCTGATTTTAAAGGTATAAATTTATTTTTCAAAAATAAAAATTTTCTCAATCTAGATCTAGATTTCTGGTGTACTCAAAATTTTTTAATTTGAGATTATTGGTTGTGCTTCGAGCCTTCGATGGTTCGGGTTGACGTTGGCGGAGTGGGGGTTGCTGGTTGGTGGTGTCGTGGTGGGTCGACGGTGGCGGAATGGTTTACACTCGCCCCATTCTCATCTTTCATTTTCACGGTGGCGGAGTGGGGGTTGGTGGTGGGTCGACGGTGGCGGAGTGTTGGTTGGTGGTGTTAGGATTTTGTAGACTAGGAATTCATCAAGAGGAAGAAGACTGAAATTTTTGTATTAATTAATTTAGGGTTATTTGTATTAATTAATTCAATTGGACGAATTTTTGTTATTTGTTGTTAATGAATTTTTGTGACCTATTTGTTGTTAATAAATTAAATATAAATATAAATATTTATTTTGTTTATTAAATATAAATATTTATTTTGTTTATTAATTATTTATTTTGTTTTAAAGAAAAATAAAATAAATAATTAATAAAAAATAATTTTAATTATTTGTCTTAATGAATTTTTGTACACGTTAGCAAATATTGCTTGCGTGTCATAGCATTAACTTATTCGTTAGATCTAGTTGGCGGTTTATTAACTTGCGAGCGCGATCGGCCAAAAAAATGTAATGTTAAGGGTTTTTGGATAAAAAAAAAAAAAGGGTGTATTCGGTGAGCATCATGCGGTAAAAGTTGGAGGCGTTTTGACCTTCTCCCTAAACAAAAACGAATATAGATAATATTAAATTTCGAATCAATTTCGAATTCAAGTTTTGGATAATATTTTCAAATCGATCTCGAGTCGAATATCGGATTACTCGGCTTGGCTTATACCACTAATTTTTAGGATTTTTCTATGATTGGTCTCTTTTACTATTCAGTGAATATTTAGGTTGTGTTTTTCTATTCTTTTGGAGGCATAGATTGCTTGAGAAAAGTATATCAGCCTTGTTATTAATACTGTGATACATATATCAAAAAAGTTAAAGTGGGTCATTTGAATGAAATACACATTAGTAATTGAGGTTGCAGAAATAAATGGGGTCCAGAAGGGATTGTTATTTTTAAATCCTAGCAAGTCTGTTAAAATTTTTGTGATCGTAAAGGAAAATGATGAAACTAATGGTTAATGTTTTATTTTTTTTGTTTACAAGTAAGTTTCTTTTATATTTTTAGCAATATAGGTAAAATACTCGATAAATTTACACTAAATAACAATTATAAAATTTATTAATACATGAGATTTGTATGAATTTTAGGAGGGTTTCAGTTATTACTCATCTCTCTAAAAATATTATCACTGATACAATTAAAAAATCAATATAAACATTCCTAATATATATTATTGTTTAAGTAAGATTAATATAACTCAAGTACAAATATAAATGGGTAATATGACCATACACAGTTGTGTATATTTTATTTGTGCACAGTTTGTCAAAACTATGTCGTTTTGCCATATTTGTTTTCTTAAAAAAATAGCTTCTCCCCTCTCAAATCAGAAATCAAAAATAAATCTGTCAAAATGACGTAGTTTTGACATACTGTGCACAAATAAAACATACACAACTGTGTATGACCATTATTCCCAATATATATATATATATATATATATATATATATATATATATATATAGTAAAATAGTAGTAGTAGTTGTAACAACCCCAAAATTTGAATAATTCAACATCCGACTTCGACCGTTAACAATACATCAAACTTCAAATTTTACATCATTATTTGATGCTTAAATTAATAAAATACGGAAAATTAAAACTTTTCTATCTTCTTTATCTACATTTTATTACCTTTAATATTTACATATCTTTGAATCAAATCTATTTTATGATTTGCTTCAACAGAGTAATTTTATAAAATCTTACATCTCAACCCGATAATCTTTAAATATCAGATAGCTCAAATTTTACAGCGTAGCATTACACAATAATCGTGATTTATCAAGTACATCCTTCGAAACCTTAAACATGGTTCAACATAATAACAACTTAGCTAAAGTATTTAAATCTTCATGCATTACTTCTGATTCATGTCATTCAAGTAGCACATAGCGTTACCTTGAATCCTTAACATGTAGAAATGATTATTTGCAAAATTGAGCTAGACAACACAACAAATCTAACAGCTTTCATGCATCACGTAGCACATAAATAACATGCTTAAATTATACAACATAATCATTATATTAACATATCATACATACTTCAGTTCACATATGTGACGCCCCCAAAATAGGTATACATCACCTATTCGAAATTACGCCAAATATACGTGATGCGAGAATCTGAATACAATCTTTAATATATAACAAGAGAGTTGTGAGTTTTAATACAAATATTGTCTTCTAGACAATATCCACTCTCAGAATAAGTCCTCATTATATTTATTGTCACACTATTTAACAAAATAGTAAGGACTACTAATACTATCATCTGGACCGTCACTCCGTTTCCTGACTAGTCCCGGCTACGTTCTCATTTCCTGAAGAGAACAGTGAAGGAAAGGGTAAGCTCAACTAGCCCAGTAAGAAATATTATGACTAAGATAATGCAGAATAAATTATCATTAGTCTTCAACAATGTTAAACTGATAAAATACAATAGACATCAAGTTTAAGCTGCGGTGAACAAGCGATCCATTAAAAGAGTCAAGTAGAGAATAAAATCTACTATCTTTTATGATTTAAAAAGTTTTTCATCACTTTTATCGCTGAGACTCAGTTTAATAAATAATCCACATCATCAAATCATCCCTGCACTACAGGCCAATGATATTATTTAGTATCACGCCCACGAATTATCCATGCACAATGGGCCAAAGATAATCGTGTTTTCATCAACGGTCCTGATCATGCCATAAAACAATTCATCTTTGCTCCCTTGGCCGAAGAGAATCCATAGCTATAATCATACCAAAAACTGTCCATCAATGCACTACGGGCCAATGAGGACTTTTTCCATATCATTTGTAACATTACGGTCATGATTATACCAAATAATCCTTGGTCATAATCATACCAAGTCCATCTATGCACTATAGGCCACAGATGACTTTCAACATAATATAAACATGAGGATGATGACAATGATATAAGAATTCAATAAAACAAGTTCAAGAATTAATTTATCCAAGAACTAATAACGTCCAAATTGTCAACATGATACTTCTTTGTAGAGTAAAATTCAAGAATGCTCGGAAGAATATTTTCATGAGAAGATCTTTGGATGAAGCCTTGAAATATCGAGGATATTCCACTAATTTCATGGAGTATAGAAGTCAAAACTTTAACTTGACTAAGTATAATAAAAATGGAATAACAAAAAAAATCACCATGCATGCGGTACTTTGCATGACAGGGTTATTCCAACGGAATACTAAATAACGGAACCAGGTCGGCGTAATACTGACCGGTGGGATATTCAATGAATAATAAAGAATGGAATAACAACGAAATCACCATGCATGCGGTACTTGGCATGTAGGCGAGGTTATTCTAACGAATAATAAATAACGGAATCGGTCCCAAGTAAAAGCCTTGCACGAGGATATTCTAACAGAATAATGAAGACGAAACTAGGTCCGACATAAAACGCACACACAGGATATTCCAACAGAATAATAAAGAATGGAATAACAACAGAAATCACCAAGTATAGGGTAGACCGCGTAACAGGTTATTCCAACAGAATAATAAAGAATGGAATAACAGTTCTCTTCATGAATATAAAAAAAAAATACCCCTTACGAGTACAACAAATAATATCCCTTACCTTTGAAAAAAGAGTACGTACTCCAACTGGTAGGGCGAGGATATACTCGAAGAAAACTTGCACTATGCTCAAAGCTTTCTTAAACTCTAAAGAAATACGATCAAGATTATAGAAGAAGAACTCTCTCTACAGTTTCTCTCTCTAGAGTTTCAGTGAATTCGTAAGAAATAATGAAGGAATGAGCTTCTATTTAGAAGAATTATTGCGTAAAAGTAACTAATTCATGAGCGGTCGAGATTGATTTACTTTTAATCGGACGGTCCATATTTAAAGCAAAATCTTTTAAATAAAATATAATATATTCTATTTATAATCTAATAAAACGAATAACTTTATAAAAGTATTACATTTTATATAAAAAAAGATTTTTACTATGCAAAACACTAATATATTATATTTATAGAATAACTTTATAAAAGTATTTTGTTTTATATAAAAAAGCTTTTACATTTTATTACACTAATAATACTAATAAAACAAAAGCTGAGTGACTTCTCACGTAAGCATCAATAATCAATCTGGTGTCTTCTTATATTGCAACCACATGTATTCTTCGTACTTTTACTACTGAGTAGTTCAACAAGATTATACAGTAAAACTTCCGCCATTATTTTTATAAAAATATTTTTGTGCGTTTTCTCGATCAACAATAATTCCGTTAGGGTCCACTAATGATTGTCTTGAAGTCGTATGAATATTCCCCACACAAAGAATATTCCCAACTAATCGAATATAATATAACAACTTGCATACTTTGCAAAATTTATAAATATTACCCACAACTATAACATTATATTAAATCCACACCATAATATTAAAAAAAAAAAATGAAAATTTAAATCTTTATTAAATAAAATTTGGGATTTTACAATCTTCCCTCCTTATAAAATTTAAGCCCTCGAAATTTATGTATGTACACGGTATCTTTAAACAGATGAGGACACTTCGTCCGATTCTAACTCTTAAGGTATAACCTTTGAGTGTTGAATACATTCCAAGATTTTAACAATACATTTTCATACGTTAAATTATCCGTTATCTCGTCCGTTCTAAATCAATAATGTGGTTGAATCATCCACATATTTACGTAACATCGATATGTGAAAAACGTTATGAACACGCGACATACTTGGCGGTAAAACGAGTCTATAGGCCACAGTTCCTACTCGATCAAGGATTTCAAATGAGTCAATAGAATCGAGGGTTGAGATTTCCTCTCTTCATCGATTCTTGCTTCTAGAATAACGCCCTTTTGAACCTTCTTTTTCACATTCATCAGCTCTGAGTATTTAGCTTGAGCGGTTTTAACTTTATCGATTAAAGTCGATTCTACTCATATATTCATTATCTTCACGTAGGTTCGTATATTCACACACATAAACGCATACGATCTTCTACTCAACGCGTCAGCTACCACGTTCGCTTTTCCCACGATGGTATTGAATGATACATTCGTAATCTTCAACAGCTCGAGTCAACGTCTTTGGCACATGTTACGTTCGTTTTAGTTGAAAAAATATTTAAGGGTTTTAGAAATGGGGTTTTTATCTTTGAAATTGAGTACAAATTTGATTTCACGCTCTGGGGTAGGTCAAGAAGTCTTCAGAAATACGTCAAGAAATTTATTAACGATAGAAATATCATTCAAAACTGTGACCCTCATCCAAGACTTGGATATTACATCACATTGATACCTATCAACTTCCATCTTCATTCACGATGTCGCTTTATAGAAAGTAAAAGCTTGGTGCATTCCACACAAGGAAGTCAACAACGAAAGGATCGGGCTCTTTACTTATGGCTTGATATGACAATGATTGACTTTAGTGGTTTGGTTACTTTGAATTAGCATAACAGGTTGGTTAGGAGTATGAAAGCTAACAACCTTACGAAAAGCATGATGAGTAGTTAACCAATCGATTCCTAAAATCACATCAAATGCAAGTATTTTCAAAGAGATAAGATCGACATGTTACGTGAAAGTGTTGATTTGAATCAAACAAGATTTATAAATAGTGGAGGTAACGATGGTTTCTCCTAACGGAGTTTCAACAGATAAGTCAAAGTCTAATTTCTCAGGAGTCAAATTTAAACGTTGAGCACAAGCAAAAGAGATAAAAGAATGGGTAGAACCGGTGTCTAATAAGGTATAGAATTCGCAAGAATTTATGATTAACTTACCCGTGATAATTTTATTCAGGTTCCTCGTCACGAAAAAAAAAGAGCTCTCTCTTAAACTACCGGCTTTGGCTTGTCTGGGACATCCTTTGGCATCATTATCCCAGCTGGACTTGACTTCACCATACGACAAAAAAATCGAGCTAGGTGACCTTCTTCCGCAATTAAAACACGCTTTGGATTCTTTGCGTACAGTTTAGACGGATGTGTCCCTCTGTTCGCATTTGAAACATCTGACCGGTGGTCATTCTTCTTCCTTTGAAGCGGGTCTTTGGTCTTGCGCGTCTTCACGTCATTGTTGAACCTTTTCTTCTTGAAATGTCCATTCTTATTGTTTTGGCCATGATTACCACCGAAATGGTTACCATTTACGGCATGTTGATTCCTCCATGCTTATTGTCATAAGCTTTGATGACCATTATCACCGGTATTATCATTTTTGCCGTTTTGCTCTCTTTTGGTTGGGTTGACTCGTTATCGCTACTCGATAATCGAGCCCTATTAACAACATCGAATACAAACACAGTTTATGAGAGATAAGATATTGACGTATCTCAGGTTTCAAACATCTTAGAAATATTCGCGTCATTCTCTCCTCATTATCAACTAAATGAGACCCAAATCGGGACAACTCGACAAACTTGACTTCGTACTACGACACGGTCATGTTATTTTGCTCCAACTTGATAAAATCCACCTCCTTCATGTGATGAATACTTTCGGAAAAGTACTTGTCATTGAACAAATCTTGGAACTTCTCCCAAGACATCTTGAGTGCGTCAGGCTGGGTACGTTTTATAGATTTCCACCAGTAATCTGCCTCTTCACGCAACATAAAGGTGACGAATGGAACCTTTTGTTCTTCGGAGCATCCCAAGACATCAAATCTCTTGGTGATTTTCTTTAACCACGTCTCCGCCTTAAGTGGTTCTGGTTTTTCCAAAAACTCCGGTGGTCCCAGCTCTTTGAACTGCTTAGCGGTGACCAACCGTGGGTTGCCATTGTTTCCACCTGCATTATGAACAGAAGTCTCTCTCGTTTGGTGTTGCATGAATTCTAAAAAGCTCCTAAACGTACCATCGTTCGTCATTTGATCAGTGTTGTTGTTTATTGGAGGATTATCGCCTTCCTGATGCACATTATCCCGATTATTGATATGTGAAGACTCAACGGTCTCCTGTGCTCCATTACTATTCTCAACATTCTCGGATGTCATTTTTAAATACTGCAACAAAACAAGGGTTAAATAACATATCACATATTATCCCTATACTTTGATCGACCAATTAAATACCAAATAAACTTAGGTAGGTCATACTAGCGAAGGAATTTTCCGTCTCTCCCCTCCTAGTTCTTGTCTCACATCTCAGCCAGGGATCATATCCCTAAGCTTTGATACCAACTGTGACGCCCCCAAAATAGGTATACATCACCTATTTTGAGTCGCCAAATACATGGTACAGAATACAAATACAATCTTTAATATACAACAAGAGAGCTATGAGTTTTAATATAAATATTGTCTTCTGGACAATATCCACTCTCAGAATAAGTCCTCATTACATTTATTGTCACACTATTTAACAGAATAGTGAGGACTACTAATCTATCATCTGGACCGTCACTCCGGTTCCCCGACTAGTCCCATTCCACGTTCTCATTTCCTCAGAGAACAATGAAGGAAAGGGTGAGCTCAACTAGTCCAAGAAGAAATATTATGACTAAGATAATGCAGAATAAATTATCATTAGTCTTCAACAATGTTAAACTGATAAAATACAATAGACATCAAGTTTAACTGCAGCGGAACAAACAATCCATTAAAAGAGTCAAGTAAAGAATTAAATCTACTATCTTTTATGATTTAAAAAGTTTTTCATCACTTTTATCGCTGAGACTCAACTTAATAAATAATCCACATCATCAAATCATCCCTGCACTACAGGCCAAGGATATTATTTAGTATCACGACCACGAATTATCCATGTACTACGGGCCAAAGATAATCGTGTTTTCATCAACTGTCCTGATCATGCCATAAAAAAATTCATCTTTGCTCCCTTGGCCGAAGAGAATTCATAGCCATAATCATACCAAAAACTGTCCATCAATGCACTACGGGCCAATGAGGACTTTTTCCATATCATTTGTAACATTACGGTCATGATTATACCGAATAATCCTCGTCATAATCATACCAAGTCCATCTATGCACTCTGAGCCACGAGATGACTTTCAACATAATATAAACATGAGGATGATGACAATGATATAAAATTCAATAAAACAAGTTCAAGAATTAATTTATCCAGGAACTAATAAAGTTCAAATTGTCAACATGATACTTCTTTGTAGAGTAAAATTCAAGAATGCTCAGAAGAATATTTTCATGAGAAGATACTAGATGAAACGCAAATATCAAGGATATTCCACTAATTTCATGGAGCATAGAAGTCAAAACTTTAACCAACTGAGTATAATAAAGAATGGAATAACAAAAGAAATCACCATGCATGCTGTACTTTTGCATGAGGCAGTTATTCCAATGAATAATAAATAACGGAACTAGGTCAGGCATAATACGCATCGACAGGATATTCCAACAGAATAATAAAGAATGGAATAACAACAGAAATCACCATGCATACGGTACTTCGCATAGACAGGTTAATCCAACATAATAATAAATAACATAATTAGGTCCCACAAAAACGCATGCAGACCGATATATTCAATGTAATAATAAAGACGGAACCCGAATGCGGCGTAAAAACGCATGTACATGATATTCAACAAAATAATAAAGAATGGAATAACAACGAAATCACGAAGTATAGGGTGATCAGCGTATATAGGTTATTCCAATGTAATAATAAAGAATGGAATAACGAAGTTCTCTTCGTGAATATAAAAAAATACCCCTTACGAGTACAACAAATAATATCCCTTACCTTTGAAAAAAGAGTCGTCTTTCCATTTGGTAGAGGCGAGGATATACTCGAAGAAAACTTGCACTATGCTTCAAAAGCTCTTAAACTCTAAAGAAATACGATCAAGATTATAGAAGAAGAACTTTCTCTATAGTTTCTCTTTCAGAGTTTCAATTGAATTCGTAAGAAATAATGAAGGAATGAGCTTATTTATAGAAGAATGGATTGCGTAGTAACTAATTCATGAGCGGTCCGTATTGATTTACTTTTAATCGGACGGTCCATATTTAAAGCAAAATCTTTTAAATAAAATATAATATATTCTATTTATAATCTAATAAAACGAATAACTTTATAAAAGTATTCTGTTTTATATAAAAAGATTTTACTATGCAAAACACTAATATATTCTATTTATAGAATAACTTTATAAAAGTATTTTGTTTTATATAAAAAGCTTTTCTGTTTTATTACACTAATAATACTAACAAAACAAAACTGAGTGACTTCTCACGTAAGCATCAATAATCAATACCGTGTGCTACTATGCAACCACATGTATTACTGTACTTTTACTACCGAGTAGTTCAACAGTATTAACGGTAAAACTTCCGCCATTATTTTTATAAAAATATTTTTGTCGTTTTCTCAATCCGACAATAATTCCGTTGTGGGGTCCACCAATGATTGTGCCGTCGTACGAATATTCCCCAACACAAAGAATATTCCCCGACCAATCGAATATAATATAACAACTTGCATACTTTGCAAAATTTATAAATATTACCCACAACTATAATATTATATTAAATCCACACCATAATATTCAAAAAAAAAAATTCGAGAAATTTAAATCTTTATTCGTAAAATTTGGGATTTTACAACATAACAAGTATAAAGATTGAGTTCTTTACTCAATCAATATTCTTTACTCAATCAATGAAGTCATAAATTGACTTTATCATTTCATGCTCACAACATACGTAATATCTTCGCTATACAAATTAAAATAATTTATCATCAAGTTCACATAGCTAATAGGAACTGAAAGACTTGTCTATTTTGTTGATTACCAACTACCTCTTAATTATTTTGCGTTTATCCTACATCAGTCAAAAAATTCATATATACAAGTATGAGTTACATATATAATGAAATCAATTAGATTACATTGACTTTTAGTATTGATCTTTCATTTAAACATATATCCTTCTAATTATCATTCAATGTTCAATCAAGTGTCTAATGTTTAATAAACTTAGGGGGTGTTTGATAAAAACTGAATGAATCTGAATCTGAATTTGAATCTGAATGAGCTGAATCTGAATCTGAATGAAAAAAACTATTTGATAATTGACATGTCTGAAACATCTGAATGACAAAACTGTATTATTTTACCCCTCTGAAAAAATTTAAAATTGTTGTAAATTTATTTAATATTACTTAATATAATAGTTAATATTTTTTAAAAAACTTTTTAGTTTTTTTTTACTTCATTCAACTACTCATTCAGCCATTCACCTAAAAAAATCTGAAACAGCCATTCAAATTTCGTCCATCTTACCGATTCGATCGTTCGAATTTAAAACAAACGCCTTGAATTTATTCAGCCATTCAGATTCAGCTACATTCATCTCTAAACAAACACCCCTTAATTAAGGTTGCTTAAGTTAACCTTATGTTATCTTCTTTCATGCTTCCCTTTGCTTGACCTTTAACATTTCATTAATTTATTAAATTATCTTTCGCCTTAGGTCCCATTTATAATTCTCTATGATATTCGCTTAACATTTAGTTAAATTGTTAAAGTTTGTTTTTCTTTACAACACATAAGATATGTATTAGGTTCATTTGGATTTAATTAGGGACCTTCACATCATGCTTCTAAATTACATCTTTCAATCTTAACTTAACATTTAGTTAAGTTCTTTAAAGTTCTCCACTATACCACATAATGAATAATGTTAAATAAGAACTATTGAGTTACATTCATCTCATACTTTACAAATCCTAATTTTAATTCGTTACTTAACAATAAGTTAAGTCCTTCACGTACCTCATTATACCATATTAAGTGTTTAATGTTAATTAAAAATTTAAAATGAAATATTATCAGTTTTCCTAACCATACTCATAAACCTTCATGTTTGTGTTTGACGAGGACCCTAGCAAGAATCGCTTTCCAGGTTTAACTTGTCACTGGTAGCAATTGTATTTCTTCTCAGAACCCCAGTTGACCAAGTTGATCGGTAGCAATTTGCGCGAAAGCTATTTAGGGCTTATGCAATTGCGCCCGATTAGCGAAATCTACTGATTCGAGTTCAAAGACAATACAAAATCAAAACATCTAATTTTTTCACTCAAACTCCAATTTATCCAAACTCAAATACAAAAAACTTCATAAACTCAAAACCAAGCATATATGACATGATTCAAACAATATAAACAACTAAACATCCAAATTAAAACTCTCAAATTTCAAGTTCTCACCAAATTTTCATACTTTGACATCTTTAGCGTATTCTTACACCATAAATATGTTCTACAACTATTTTAATTTGTTCAATTTCCATTGTTTTCGTCTTTCAAAGTACTAAAACATATATCCATCAATTTCAAATTTCAAACATGGATTCATAACTAATTTTTTAACTCTAAACAGACCATTTTGTACATATTGAGCCCTAAAACCAATTCTTTATATTTTAACATATTTACACCAATCTGATTATTACAAAACCACTTACAGAGGCTATATATCATATTATACACACCCATTAACAAGTATATCATCAATTCTTAACAAATCCCCTACCAAAATTCTATTTTAGATGAAAAACTCAAGAACACCTAAACTAGTGTTTATAGTTTAGTTAAATACCTTTTGATTCCTTCTTTATTTATTTAGCAAATAAACTGACCACCACTTTAACCTGGTTTAGCCAGTTATCAAAACAAATAGACTCGCCAGTTGCAAATATAAAGGGTCTCTAGGCCATGTTTGGCTAGATTTATTTTTATTTTATTTTATTTTTATACTATATAATATATCCCCTTCTTCTCTAAGTGTTACATTTTAACTATGTTGCTAAATTATTTAGTCAAACCCTCATCTCATAATACTGATATTATCCAATTAAACCTTGTTAACAAAATTATAATTTCTATCTAGCCAACCATAATTATAATTTTATTTAACAAATCATTAATCCTCTAAATTAGTATACCACCATTCCACTAGCGTAATAAAATACGCACCGACCATAAAATCATACAACATAAATTTAATCAATATTATCACACTTAAATAAATTATTCTCTAATAATTTTCATAGAACACTCATTTTATTCCATAAATATTCCATCTAAAATATTTATTTCATTTAATAAATATTTTACTATTTACTGAAATTCACCATCATGATACATTAACATATTAAATTTTCATGCAATATATAACTTTCTCATCTTATTAAAACAATTATATTAATTCACATAATATAATTTCAACTTAATTAAATTAACTAATATTATTTAATTTTTCAATAGTTTAATTAATTATTAAACCTCTTTTTCCCCAACATATGAATATATATATATATATATATATATATATATATATATATCTTCTATATAAACATTTAATTCTCTTCACAACAAATCACACAATTCAAAATATATATAACGCATATATATTGTTATTCGAACTCAACACATTTCAATATAAGAATTTTATTTATTAAATTCTTATTTATTAATTTCTGAAAATTCGGGTTGTCACGAGAGTAGTAAATACTTCTTTTTCTCTTTAATGTGTTTATTTATTTACGACTTAAATATAAATTATTACCCTAAACTATTGACATTTTTCTACTTCGGTGATTGACCTTTCTAATTTTTCAATCAGATCATTAAACTATCAACTTTTTCTATTTTGGTTCAAATGAACCTGCCACGTCATAAATTGATGACGTGACTTAAACACGTGATATGTAAAAGCTGATGTGTACTCAAATTGTAATTAATTTAAGACTTAAATATAAATTACTACATCAAACTATTGATTTATTTCCATTTCGGTATTTGACCTTTCAATTTTTTCAATTAAGTGATTAAACTATTAATTTTTTGCACTTTAATTTAATTGAAGTTGTTACATCGCAAATTGATGACACGACTTTAACACATAGGATGTGACTGATGATGTGTTAAAAGAAGACTCATTTTAGTATAAATTTAAATTATTTTATAAAAATTAAGAGGGCATAAATTTAATATAACATTACAATTTAACAATACAAGCTTAACATATTTTTAAAATGAAAACAAATAATTTAAAAGATGAAAACTAAGTAATAATAAAAATATTATTAGCACTATCATTACTATCTAAAGTTGAAAACATAATAGGAAAACAAATAATTATCATTAAGAAATTTAAAAAATATATATAGATATCACAATAGTTTAATCACCGAAGTGAAAATATATCAGTAGTTTGAGATAATAATTTATATTTAAGTCTTAAATTAATTACAATTTGAGTACACATCAGTTTTTATATGCCACGTGTTCAAGTCACATCATCAATTTATGATGTGGTAGGTTCAATTGAACCAAAGTGAAAAAAATTGATAGTTTAATGGGTTGATTGAACAAAATTGAAAGGTCAATTATTAAAGTGGAAAAAAAATCAATAGTTTAAGATAGTAATTTATATTTAATGTTATACAATTATTTTTTTAATTTTTATGCATGACTTTAAAGCGTCGTATATATTATAGGATAGAGAAGTATGCGAAAAGAAGAAAAGTATGTACAAAAAGTTTAAGCTTTTAATTGATTTATTTATTTATTTATGAGTTTCTTTTAAAGTCTTGCTATGTATGACATATAAATAAATTTATGTTGAATTATAATTTCAAATTTTATGGATATATGAAATTAGTGAAAATTATAGAAGAGTTATATTTATTACATATATCTCTAAAAAGATTACAACTGATATTTATTCAAGTAACCAAAAATAATTAACTTGTTTTAATATATACAAAAGAGAAAGATGTCACAGAAAATTTGACTACTGTATTCAAAGTTTTGATATAAAAGCGAACGAATTTGGAGGAAAAATAAAATAGCATATATTAAACTCTTATAAGTTAAAACTACCATATTATCCTAATTTAATAGTCAGAATTAATATAAAAAAAGTAGTTTAAATTTAAAAATTATGTCTTTTTTCACTTATTCTATTTTGTACAATTAGGCTAAAGTAGTAAAAGAGATGAACTTACGTGTGGTTGTTGATACTGCATTGATGAACTTACCTCTGGTTGTTGATACTGTATCAAAATTAAATCCATACCTTTCAGGCTCCAACTAATCTAAACAAATTGGGTCGTCGTTACTCTGTTACTTTCTCTCTCTTCTGTCTCAATGATCAGCCGAAATGCATCATGTAAATCCATCCGTTCACTCTTTAGACAAGTTTCTGAACTTCCCTCTTTACCATCATCCAATTTCTCTCCTTCCTCCCTTAGCCTCCTCTCCTCCTGCAAGAACTTAAAATCTTTACTCCAAATCCACGCCCGCTTAATAATTTCAGGCTCCAATCCAAACAACATCGCAAGCACCCACCTCATAAATTCTTACTTTTCCTTCCAAAAACCCGATTTTGCTCGCTTTGTATTCGATTCTACACCAAACCCAGATGCTCTCTTGTGCAACTCCATGATTAGAGCTTACACAAGATCAAATCAACACAAAGAGGCTCTGAAAATGTACCATTATATGTTGGGGGGAAATTCAGCGGAGCCAGATAAGTTTACTTTCACATTTGTACTCAAAGCTTGTACTGGATTGTTAGATTTGCAAGAGGGTGTTTTGATTCATAAGGAGATTGTTGGTAAAAAATTAGAATCTGATGTCTTTATTGGTACTGGACTTATTGATATGTACTGTAAAATGGGTGATGTGATTCGTGCGTGGGAAGTGTTTGATAAAATGCCTAACAAGGATGTTGCGACTTGGAATGCTATGATTGCTGGGTTTTCCCAAAGCTCGGATCCTCATGAGGCGTTGGGATGTTTCAAGAGTATGCAATTGGATGGTTTGTTGGAGCCTAATTCGGTTAGCTTATTGAATTTATTCCCGGCAGTTTGCAAGTTATTAGATATTAAGGCTTGCAAGTCTATTCACGGGTATATGTGTAGGAGGGACTTTCGGATTGCTGTTTTAAATGGGTTGATTGATATGTACTCTAAATGTGGATGGGCGGATATTGGTCGAAAGGTTTTTGATTTGATGTGGGTACAGGATGATGTTTCGTGGGGTACAATGATGGCAGGATATGTGCATAATGGAAGTTTTTGTGAGGTTATAGAGTTATTTGATCAAATGAAAGAAGAAAACATGATGATGAACAAGGTATCAGCTGCAAGTGCTTTATTGGCAGCTGCAGAGATGAGAGATTTGGAGAAAGGGATAGATATTCATGACTGCATCATCCAACAAAGGATTGATTCTGATGTTCGGGTTGCTACCCCTCTTTTAACAATGTATGCAAAGTGTGGAGAGTTGCACAAGGCAAAAAAATTGCTAGCAGGACTTCAAGAAAGAGATTTGGTTGCTTGGTCTGCAGTTATAGCTGCAATTGCACAATCAGGGTATCTTCAAGAAGCACTTTCTCTACTTCGAGATATGCAGAATGAGAATTTAAAGCCAAATAAGGTAACTCTTGTGAGTGTCCTTCCCATTTGTGCAGAATTGTTGTCTGCAAGACTTGGAAAGAGCATACACTGCTATGCAGTCAAAGCTGATATAGATTCTGCTGTTTCAATAGGAACAGCCTTAGTATCTATGTATGCTAAATGTGATATATTTACTTCAGCACTTATTATATTTAATAGGATGCCGCATAAAGATGTTGTCACATGGAATGCTTTGATTACTGGTTACACTCAGATTGGTGACTCTTATAGTGCAATGGAGATGTTTCATCAATTACAATTGTCTGGGTTACACCCAGATTCAGGAACAATTGTGGGTGTACTCCCAGCTTGTATCCTCTTAGATGATCTAAGCCATGGGAGCTGCATTCATGGGACAATTATTAAGCTAGGGTTTGAATCAGACTGTCATGTGAAGAATGCTCTAATTGACATGTATGCCAAATGTGGAAGCCTCTCCTCTGCAGAATTCCTATTCCAAAAAACTGAGTTAACTAAAGATGAAGTCTCCTGGAATGTAATGATTGCTGGGTATATGCAGAATGGACATGCTAAGGAAGCCATGTCTGCATTCCAACAAATGAAGTTTGAGGATTTTAAGCCTAATTTAGTCACAATTGTGAGCATCCTTCCCGTAGCAGCATATTTAGCAGCCTTGAAAGAGGGTATGGCTGTTCATGCCCACATAGTCCATTTGGGTTTTCAGTCTAATACGCGTGTTGGCAACAGTCTCATTGACATGTATGCCAAATGTGGGCGTCTTGATCATTCAGAGAAAATCTTTAGTGAGATGGACAATAAAGACACAATTTCGTGGAACGCCATGCTTGCTAGCTATGCAGTGCATGGCCATGGTGGTCGTGCAACAGAATTTTTCTCATTGATGCAAGAGAGTTATGTTGAGGTTGATTCTGTGTCCTTTATCAGTGTCTTGTCTGCTTGTAGACATGCGGGGTTGGTAGAGGAAGGCAGGAATTTTTTTTATTCCATGCACGAAAAACATCATTTTGAACCAGATCTGGAACACTATGCTTGTATGGTGGATCTGTTAGGTCACGCCGGTTTGTTTGATGAAACTTTGAGTCTGATTGAGTCGATGCCCATGAAACCTGATGCTGGAGTTTGGGGGGCCTTACTGGATGCTTGTAAAATGCATGCTAATGTGAAGTTAGCAGAGCTAGCATTAAATTACCTTGTCAAACTTGAGCCTGGGAACCCTGCTCATTACGTTGTCTTATCAACCATTTATGCTCAATCTGGTCGGTGGGGTGATGCAAGAAGCACGAGATTACAGATGAATGGCATAGGATTGCAGAAAACTCCAGGATATAGTTGGCTTGAGGCGAAGAACAGGATACACAGCATATCTGTAATATCCGGTTAAAAAAAAGAAGATAAAAGATAATAAAATAATATAATTAGATAATAAAAGTATAACTAATAATTAATTATAGATAAGTCATTTAAGTTGTAACAAATTTTTAATTTTAAAAGGACTCTTTTAATTGGTAACCTATTTTGCAAAGGAATTACATATATTTAAACAACTAGAAAGAAAGAAAAGTACGTGAAAACTATTTGGCTTTGAAGTACTGCAGAACAGAGAAGAAAAGAAGAAAATTTAAAGGTAAACCTAAATTCTTCATTTTCAATTATAAGTTGATTCATATGTATGATTGAATATTTTTTTAAAACCGTTTATATGTATATATTTTGTAGAGTGAAATATTAATAACAGATATACCTGTATATGTATATAACTTTTCGGTACTTGCGTACGAAATTTTCAATCCTAACTTTATTGGCGTGCGTTGTATTTTTATAAGCTAACTTGCATGCCTGTAAATATATACATGGGTGCTTGTGGGTAGGAGATATTTGATGTCTATTATATATGTGTGATTACATGGTGTAAATAGGTAATCTAAAAGTTATGTGTATATATAAATATAGATAATATATGTTTTGGAATGGCAACCATGTTACTGTTGATAGTTATATGCATATATGTATTTGTACTTTGCATTCAAGAGTTTATATATATATATATATATATATATATATATATATATATATATATATACCATTTGGGGGCGTGAGCGGAGAAAATAGAAAAAGAATAAGGTGGAACAGAGTAGTGCATATAAACAACACAACTTAATTACTAAATAGAAATAATTTTATTGATAAATGAAATATTTACAAATAAACTGAAAATTAAAGTGACTTACAATTTAGAACATTTAAGAAGAAGAGAATGAGGGGTTAAGATGGGCTAAACAACGGTAGAAACCAAAGATTCGTCTGAGAAGGAACTCAGAGTCTTTCTAAGTTTTGAAGTCTGTTTTGCTAACTAAGTTCAGTTTCCTTTTATAGAATAAGGAAAGGAACTATTACAAAGTTACTATTACAAATTGAATCATTACAGACAAACAACTGTAGATGAATAGTGCTAACTTTTGACTAAATACATATGCTTTCGGCTACTTTAGACAAAGAGGTAATGACTTTTGACTCAAAGAGATGCTTTCGGTGGAAAAAAGAGCATCATTTGACTTTGAAGTCATCTTTGCAGCGGTCTTGCGTGTCAAGAAATTTGCTTTTGGTGAAAAAGTAGATTCTTTTGATGATTAGTTTGCGAGGCGCGTGTGTATATAATCGGGAAGTCGTAAATGGGTCCTGAGCATCCTGTAGATCGATGATGTCATATGGATCATACTGACCATCATTATCTGCAAACTGGTTGACTAAAGCATCTGAAGAATGAGCAGAAGCTTCCTCATGTAACTCATCAATTCTTTTATTAAGTGTTTGGGCTATTAATTTTAACTCTTTACTGGAACAATTCTTGAAATCAGAAATGTCACGAGAACAAGATGAACCAGTAGGACTGATTTTTGACTCTTTGGATTTTGACTCTTTTGGTTGACTGGAAGGTTCTTTGGACGAAACTGGAAGAACCTTGAGAGGGACGGTGGGAAATTCTAACTGAACATGACCAACAATCCTATTAACATCAAACTTATCCCACCATTTGATGAAAAATTATCGGGAGAGAAGAGGGAATGGTTCACAAAGGGTACAGGCATCTGCCACCTTGAATTCTCGACCATGAGGATCGGATACCTGAGTTGGAGTTTTAATGTCATACTGCCATTTAAGAATCCAGGGAATCTTATATTTACTAACAAAATGAAGAATGACAGGGACGCTATCATACTTTGGATCGTATTTACTGTGGTTGCAAAAATGACTAAGTTGAACTTTCAATGGTTCAGGAAGGAGATCATAAGTGGAACCAAACCTCATCCACCAGTGAGAGAACCAATGAGGGAACTGGCTTTTGAACTTATGATCGAACTGAAAAAACCATGAATGACTGTTTGACTCATTTTGAAAAAGGAAAACTCTATACTAGGCTTCCATATAATCATAATAACAATAAGAGTTATCCTGATTAGATAGCTGTATAAGGTCAGAAGGATGTTTTCCCCATTTAGACATCAGAATAAATTTTTTTAATATACAATGAATGATAAAGAACTTTGAATTTATCATTATTGGCATAAATGGGTTTAATGAAGATTGACTCGGTTTCAACAAGGATATCCTTATAATACACAAGGGATTTATAAGGAGCAAGGGGATGGAAATGCCATCCTTCATTACTGGTAGTAAAAGGGTATAGTAAATATATAAACGGTAACCTTAAGATGATCTTATCAGTAAGATTGCGGATTAAAACAAACGATGTTTAAAGCACATATTATCTTGACAAATATGAACTAGGCAGTTTATATTTTATTTCCATTTGACTACCATTGGCTGAGTTTAATTTTTCATTAGTCTTCTTATAGTACTTAGTTGGGATTAGACCTTCTTGAATACAATTAAGATCTGCGCCAGTATCCACTAGAGCAGGAAGCTGTATTTAAAAGGTTTTATCGACAACTAAGTTAATGGAGATATACCATTTTTGAATGGTGATATCTTTAATTCGTTTAAGAGTAAGACCTTGGACAAAGAGATCTGGCTCTTCTTTTGTTTCAGATGACTCAGGCTCATCGTGATCTTCATCACTAGAGGAAGAATCATGGATTTGAAGGTCTGATTTTTTGTCGTCAAACTCTTTCCTTAAATTAGAGACTTCTAATTTTAAGTTAGAAATTTTCTTCTTCAATTTATTAATTTCTTGATTTAACTCTGGGAGGGTAATTTCTTTAACCGGGGTTTTAAATCTTTCAAGAGTTTTATAAAGACTAAATACTGGTTTTTCTTTAGCTTTAATAATTTTATCCTTAACTCTATTGTCTTTAGTTAATAAATCTTTTAACTGTTTAGTGTATTGAGATTTTAACTCAGGATCGAAAATCTTGCTAATTAGATCAATTAGAAAAGAACTTTCTTCATCTTCTTTAGTGATTACATTAACTTGTTTATTGCAACACTTTTCATTGCAATTGTTAGCACAAATAGTGACTTCGTCATTATCACTATCTGTTTCGTGGTTACTAGTACTGCTATTAGACGAATGAGGAATATCAGAACCTTCATCACTACTGACATTGTTCTCTATTCTCATTAATTCTAATAATTGTTCAGTATCTTCACTTGAGATATTTAATTGAGACAATTTTTTCTTAATTTTGCACTCATTTTTGTAGTGCCCTTTCTGCCCACAATTGTGGCAAACAATTTTACTTTTATCAAATTTTTTAGACCTTTTATTATGTTTTTTATTTGTTGGTTTTGGCTTATTATAATATTCATCTTCTTGATTTTTATTTTTTCTATGACTGCATTTGTGTTTGTGATTTCTGTGACTTTTATGATGATCAATATGGTTATGCCTTTGCTTTCTTCTAGAGGGAGCAACTGGAGGTAAACCATATTGTTCAAAGAAGGTGCCTAACTCATATTTGGCTTTTTTCTTATCTTTACTAGCTTGTTTAGCTAATTTGAAATCAATACACATTTTTAATCCAATCTTTTGAGTATAACTGATTATGTCACCATAAGTTAGGTTATCATAATCAATATACCCTAAATTTTTACTTAGCTCTTCTCTGACTTTATGAGCGAATAATGAAGGTAAACCATTGACGAATTTTTCTTTCCAGAATGGTTTATTGCTATCATTACGCATCATAACTCGGGAAGTAAAGACATCTTTGTACCATCTAAAATCACTTAGAGTGGGACAAGTGAGATTACTTAACTGATCATGGATTCTCTCAGTAATATTACTGGGAGTGCCAACAAAATGTTTAATTATGGTGAAAATTAAAGTATTAACTCCATCTGGCAGACCAATGCCAACATCTTCATCAAAGATGGGACCGTCATCGTCTAACTGGACAGCATGAATTATTGATAATCTAGTATCTTCAGTGAGATATTTTTCCCACCAAGATCTGAGAATACCTGTGAATCCACTAGCTATTAACTCAATAATATCTGGTTGAGTCAGATTGTTGAATTTAGTTATATAGCTATTTGTTACCATAGACATGTGATTTAATTTGTTTAAAATTTCTTGTTCACTGAAGCCATCTATGTTCCATTCGTAAATTTTATTGGATGAAACAGAGAATTGCTTATCTAGATTTCTCTCTTCGAATTGTAAATTCGGAGGAGTAGGTCTAGAGTACCAATTCCTAGTTATACTAGTGTTTTTAACTGTTAATTTGTTTAACTGATCATTAAAATCTGGTATTGAAACAGCATCAGAATGATATGATATGGAACTGCTTTCAATATCAGTTTCAACTTGATCAATAATAGCGTAAATCTTAGCTTGAATCGTATTTCGCTTTTCAACTTTTAAAATAACTTATCAATAGATCGAACAAGATCGCCATCATTATTAGGTAAACCTAATTTACTTCTATTTTCTGGTAATTTTATCAAAGGATGTTCAATCTTTAAATCTGGTTTTTTAACAGTAGTTTCCTCGAATTTTTCTTCAATCCTATCTAACTGTCTTCCGACTGTTGCTAGATATTGATTACTAAAGTTTAATTGTTCAATAATTTTTTTATCATCTTTATTACCATCCGAAATCTTAAAAGGACTGGCAACAACAGATGCGTTTTTTACTGGAAGTAAAACAGTTTCTAGCGGGGGATGACTAGAAGAGACTTTTGACTTATCTTCTTTAATCCATTGGGTTTTAGTTATAACATTACACTTACCTTGATATTGATCATACCAATCGTAAAAAGTAATGTTTATTTTTTCACTGTTAATAAATCGTTTCCATCTATTAACAATTTTATCGCGCTCTTTTTCTGTTGAATGATTTGAACTAAATAAATGTCTTTTTTCTTTATTAGATTTGGAATTAAAATCTTTTACAAGATTGTCCCAATCTAATTTGAATTCTTTTTTAATAACTCTTAATTGATTGTTAATTGGAATCTCAAAATCTGACTCCGTAGGTAACTCAGAAGGGGTAGGCGAAGAAGAACCTTCTTCTTCAACAAAGTCCTTTTGAGTGTAACAAGGATGACTAGCTTGACCGTGGTTAAGGACACCCTTTAATTTAATATCCCTAACTGAAGGGTTACTAAGTACTTCAGTATCTCTTCGAGTGTGAACTGAAGGTGCTGAAGAACTAGTAAAATCTTCTATAATAACTGGTCTTCTAGTATGCTCAAAACTTATTTTGACCGTTCCATCAGAAAATTATTTAACTGTAGTTAATAATTTATTAAATATTGAAAATGTTTGATGTTAATAGGATTGATGTTAACTAGAAAATGTTTGATGTTAATTTATTAAATATTGAAAAGGGTGGGATAAGTTTGATGTTAATAGGATTGTTGGTCAAGTTCAGTTAGAATTTCCCACCGTCCCTCTCAAGGTTCTTCCAGTTTCGTCCAAAGAACCATCCAGTCAATCGAAAGAGTCAAAACCCAAAAAGTCAAAAATCAGTCCTACTGGTTCGTCTTGTTCTCGTGACATTTCTGATTTCAAGAATTGTTCCAGTAAAGAGTTAAAATTAATAGCCCAAGCACTTAATAAAAGAATTAATGAGTTACACGAGGAAGCTTCTGCTCATTCTTCAGATGCTTCAGTCAGCCAGTTTGCAGACGATGATGGTCAGTATGATCTATATGGCATCATCGATCTACATGATGCCCAGGACCCATTTGCCTGACTTTCCAGTTACATGCACCTGCCCCTGCAGCCAATCAGTCAAAAGAATATGCTTTTCCAATCGAAAGCCCCGATCACGCCAAGTAAATGCCCAATGACCTTCAAAGTCAAATGATGCTCTCTCTTTTCCACCGAAAGCATCTGCTGAGTCAAAAGTTGTCGGCCTCTTTGTCTAAAGTAGCCGAAAGCATATGTATTTAGTCAAAAGTTAGCACTATTCATCTATAGTTGTTTGTCTGTAATGATTCAATTTGTAATAGTAACTTTGTAATAGTTCATTTCCTTATTCTATAAAAGGAAACCGAACTTAGTTAACAAAACAAACTTCGAAACTTAGAAAGACTTTGAGTTCCTTCTCAGACGAATATTTGGTTTCTACCGCTGTTTAGCCCATCTTAACCCCTCCTTCTCTTCTTCTTAAATGTTCTAAATTGTAAGTCACTTTAATTTTCAGTTTGTTTGTAAATATTTCATTTATCAATAAAATTATTTCTATTTAGTAATTAAGTTGTGTTGTTTATATGCACTACCCTGTTCCACCTTGTTCTTTTTCTATTTTCTCCGCTTCCGCCCCCAAATGACTACAAAAATGAGTGCAAAATTAAGAAAAAATTGTCTTAATTAAATATCTCAAGTGAAGATACTGAACAATTATTAGAATTAATGAGAATAGAGAACAATGTCAGTAGTGATGAAGGTTCTGATATTCCTCATTCGTCTAATAGCAGTACTAGTAACTACGAAACAGATAGTGATAATGACGAAGTCACTATTTGTGCTAACAATTGCAATGAAAAGTGTTGAAATAAACAAGTTAATGTAATCACTAAAGAAGATGAAGAAAGTTCTTTGCTAATTGATCTAATTAGCAAGATTTCTGATACTTAGTTAAAATCTCAATACACTAAACAGTTAAAAGATTTATTAACTAAAGACAATAGAGTTAAGGATAAAATTATTAAAGCTAAAGAAAAATCAGTATTTAGTCTTAATAAAACTCTTGAAAGATTTAAAACCCGGGTTAAAGAAATTATCCTCCCAGAGTTAAATCAAGAAGTTAAAAAATTGAAGAAGGAAATTTCTAACTTAAAATTAGAAGTCTCTAATTTAAGGAAAGAGTTTGACGACAAAAAATCAGACCTTCAAATCCATGATTCTTCTTCTAGTGATGAAGATCGCGATGAGCCTGAGTCATCTGGAACAAAAGAAGAGCCAGATCTCTTTGTCCAAGGTCTTATTCTTAAACGAATTAAAGATATCACCATTCAAAAATGGTATATCTCCATTAACTTAGTTGTCGATAAAACCTTTTCAATACAGCTTCTTGCTCTAGTGGATACTGGCGCAGATCTTAATTGTATTCAAGAAGGTCTAATCCCAACTAAGTACTAAAAGAAGACTAATGAAAAATTAAACTCAGCCAATGGTAGTAAAATGGAAATAAAATATAAATTGCCTAAAGTTCATATCTGTCAAGATAATATGTGCTTTAAAACATCGTTTGTTTTAATCCGCAATCTTACTGATAAGATCATCTTAGGGTTACCGTTTATATATTTACTATACCCTTTTACTACCAGTAATGAAGGATGAAGTTGTAAACATTTAGGAAAAAGAATAACATTTAAATTTCTTATTAAACCTAAAGAAAGAGATTTGAAATTCATTCAAGAAGAATCTATTTCCAAATCATTAAATTTACTGAATTGTAAATCCACCCATTTAAATTTCTTAAAGGAAGAAATTAAGTACAAACGTGTTGAAGAACAACTTCAGAGTAAAGAAGTTCAAGAAAAAATTGAAGAGTTAAAAACTTATTTAAAGGACAACCTTTGTTCTGATTCTCCTAATGCCTTTTGGCATCGGAAGAAGCATGTAGTAAGGCTTCCTTATGCTAAGGAATTCAAAGAACACTTGATTCTACTAAGGCGGTAAATCTACAAATGAATCACGAACAAATGGAGTTATGCAAAAGGAGATTAATGATCTTCTTAGTAAAAGGTTTAATTAAGCTTCAGTAAATCCCGTGACAACCGTAATTTTGTAATTTAATTTTAATATTTATTGGATTGAATAAATATTTTTCGATGAATTAATTATTAGATTAAATAATTAATTGATGAAGTTGTGATAGATTAATTTAATTATATGTGTTACATTTATTAAATTAATGTGGAGAATTTTATTATTCAAGTATGTGATTATGTGAACTTATTGAATTAAAAGAAGTATTTAATAAGCTATGTTATTTTAATTAATTTAATTATTAATTAGAGATTTAATAATTTAATATTATTATTAAATGAGAAATTAATTATGTAGCTATGTGAATTAATGAGAAATTATTTTATTTAAAATAAATTAAATAAGATATTGATTTATTTTATAAGGAGTGTGACATTACTTAAACTATATTATAAGCTTTATTAAATTAAATGGGTTTAAATCCTATTCTTGTCACCAAACAAGGCCCTAAGGGGAGTTATGAGCGATTCACCATGATGGGTAATCGACCATTATTAAGTCGATTCATCTCCTTATTTATCGACGTCTTTTATTTTCTTCCTTTTCATTTTTTCTAAGTCCGACATAACACGAGAGAGATACGAGAGAGAGAGTTGAGAGTTCGAGTTTTGTTGGGAAATTCACTTTCTAGTAATCTACGCTTGGGTAATCTCTTCAACCCAATTTATTTATTTACGTCTTTTAAAATTTTTTATGGCTTTCTTACTTACTTAGAAACTCTCTATAATTGGGAAATCATGTCGTTATATGAATATATATAATAATTGAGTTGTAAGGCATGTTATATATATATATATATATATATATATATATATATATATTGCTTCCATATCATTGGTTTCATAAGATTATGACGTATGATTTTGGCTTGTTATTTCAAAAATTTACTGAGTACGTGATATGACCATATAGCCTTACGCACAAAATTTAATGCGTTGATCATATATTATCCCTAAATTTTACACTTATATATGATTATACATGCTAAAATGAACAAAATAAAACTTGAGTGGTTGGATTTGACCTTATAACGAATCCATAGTAGTAAATTCTATGTTTTATTCAAAAACCTTCAAGAAAGATCGAAACGATTATAATTTACATATTTTAATTACAGTAATTATGTGTTTTAATGGGTTTAAACTACTCTATAAATGTTGGGTAATGATTATGTATAAATTCTAGTATTTGGGTATGCTTAAACTAATATATGGACAAGGAAATTGGAAGTTATGGTCATATTCATGTATAATTTTACGTGATTGATTTTTGGCCTAATTTGGCCTTGTTATGTTCATGAATCTGCGAAGCTATGAGAAAATGAGCACAGGTAACCCACTTCGTGGCGTTAAACTACATTACCATACCGTGATAAATAAAAAATAAATAAATAATAATAAATAAATAAATAAATAAAATAAAATATTCGATGAAAATTATTATTAAATAAATTAAATATTTTAATTGAGATATTTATGGAATAAAATAAATATTTGATGAAAATTATTATTAAAATATTTATAAAATAAATTAAATATTTTAATTGAGATATTCATGGAATAAAATAAATATTCGATGAAAATTATTATTAAAATATTTATAAAATAAAGTAAATATTTTAATTGAGATGTTTATGGAATAAAATAAATATTCGATAGAAATTATTATGAAATAATTTATTCGAGTGTAATAATAATAAGAGAATGAAAATATTCTAATTTAATAATTAAATTAGAAGGGTAATGATTTGTTAAATAAAGTAGAGTTTATATTAAATAATTAAGAGAAAATGTAACTAATGAATTTACGTGAATATATATGGTATGTGTGTAGGACTTGTGGTGAGCGGAAGTAGTAATCGTTTAGCTTGTAGACACGAGGCAAGTTCCTAAACCTTAATTCTTTACATAAAGCAAGTTCATTATTCTATCTTGTTTATTATTATTCAAGTCAAGATTTCATATTAGATCTTATCATTCTTTAAAAGCATAATTCCTATTATACAATACTTATTCGATTGTATACATCTTGAATTTTATTATTCAAATTGAATATCAATTATTGTTGAACCTTGTAAGACTAGTGAACCCTTATTGATTCAACTAGTCCATAGTTGATAAGCGTTATAAATTCTAGAACTTTTATTGAGCTTACCCAATCCAAACTTCCTTTGGTGCGGACTCCGATGTCAAACTGAGATGAACAACCCTTTAATAGGGGATTATTTACGTTTTAGCGTTAAGATATTGTGCACAGTATGGTACTAAGGGCTGATCCCCCTAAGTACGAGAAGAAGAGTCCATAGTATTATGACTGTTAAAGGTTTCAAGAATAAACACTTGACAACCTAGGACATAGTTCAAGGTCTTGTGACCCTCAGAATTTCTTTTGATTCTTGTTATTCATTCTTGATTCAAAAGTTGAGCTTTTATATTCAAAGTTATTAATTCATTCGTATGTTATTATTATTCATTTATTATATTGTTATACTTGTGGGCAATCGTGCTCACTCTTGCGTAATAATAACATTGCAGTTAAGAACGAGAGAACGATTTGCAGCCTTCCACTAGTAAAAGCAAGGCAAGATTAGCAAGTAATGAAGACTATTTGTTTATGTGGTTGTGTAATGACATTTAGAATTGATGTTACTTAAGACTTAATTGTTATGTTTCCATACAGAGATATTTTAAGGTTAGATTAACTCGGATTTATTTAGTTATGCGATTGATGTAACCCCATAAGTGAGAGAGTTATTATTTATTCTATCTATTGTATGGTTGTATTTTATTTATGGGTAGATAGATAGATGATGTTTAGTCTGATGAACACCAAATCTCGTGGAAATGGAAGTACCGAATTTGGGGTGTCACAGAGTTGGTATCAAAGTCAGTAAGGTTATGAACCTTAGGTGGGGAAACAACCTTAGGTAGTAGCCTTGTAGGAGATCGAGAACATAGTAGTGGTAAACTCTTATCGAGTTCTAAGAAATGAATTTCTAAATTCATTAAAGATAATAAAAGACTTTATGTGCTTATGTGTTAATCTATGTGTTCATTTAGCACGGATTAGTAACTAAAACTTAAAATTTTGTTTTCGGGATGTCGGATATTGGAGGAGCTAGTCGAAATGGGGAGGAGGAACCCGATTACCTATAGAGGAGGAGCCAGAGACATTCATGTCGTCGTGAATAGCTTGTCTGAGAGAGTCATCTCCAGGTGATCACTTGTCGTTGGTCGGGAGCATGAGCCGGGAGGCCCATCCGGAGGAGGATCTGAGGAAGAGGAAGAAGAGGAGTTCCCACCGAACTCCATTGATGCACGAGATGTATGACGCACTCTATGATCGTAACGTAGAGTTGTAGGATCTTGTTCGGGGATTTGGTGAAAGCGGTGGTTAGTCGCCAGATTACTATTGAAAGCGGAAGGATAGAGATTGTGACTCTTCACACGTTTAGGAAGCGTGGAGTGGGATCTGGTTCACGAGAAGGGTCGAATGAGGATAAGTCCGCGAGAAATAGAAGTTAAAGAAGGATCTCAAGGAGACCTCGGAGAGGCTTGCCATAGCGAGAGGAGGGCTTTGGAGTCGAGAGTCACGCCGTCTTGATCGTCAGCGAAGATGATCGCCATCTGAAGAAGGCTAAACTTGAGGAGACATACTACTACTACTAAAATGCAATGAATGTGGTCCAAGATCGAGTTAGGAAGTATCCAATCCGGTTTGAGGATCTACCATCATATATGCTAGATCGTAGAAACGATGTGCCGCATCATGGAGGAGGAACGTAGCAAGGCTATCCAAATACCGACGATGAGACGGTGATAGAATTTGTTTAATTATGTGAAAGACTTAATTAGTTTTTATATGTAAATTACGGCGTGTTTATGAACGAAAGAATATTTAAATGTTTTAAATCCTCATGGGTTCTTTATTCCGGGATAGTTGATGTAAATAGCGGTTATGCTTTATCGTTTAATGTTAAAACTTTGATTTGAATGCAAATATATCAAGTTGTTTGAGATGATGAGTTAAGTGATATGTTAAATTGTTGAGTAATGCCTTAACTATTTAGAGAAATAAATAAAGTTCTAATAAAGCGTTCATTTAACGTAAAAATGCCGCCAAGAAAGTCGACCAAATCGTCGACCCGGCCGGAAGAATCAACGAATAACAACAACAACACCACCAATCTTTGATTCGGTCGGTTGGTGAATTTCTTAGTTGGAGCAATTAACAATCAACCACAAGCCCCACCAAACACCACGTTCAAGGATTTCAAAGCGGTGGGACCGCCAGAGTTTAAAGGTTCTATGAACCCAATCAAGCTCAAACATGGGTTATGGAGATGGAGAAGGTGTTTGGCGTCGTCATGAGTAAGGGAAGACGAAGACCGCATATGCAACATTCATGCTTTGAAGTCCGAAGCTAGCTATTGGTGGCGAGAAAAACAAAATGCACGGGGATGAGAAGATGTAATAACACAGGAGAGATTTAAGGAGATGTTTTTTCGAGATGTATTTTCCGACTAGTTTGCAAAACCAAATGGAAGTTCAGTTTTTGGAGTTGAAATAGGGAATATGTTCAGTAGCAGATTATCGCAAGGTTCAACGAATTGGCTAGGTTTGCCACATATCAAGTGCATACCTTGTGAGAGAAAGGCAAGACGTTTGGTAGGGAATCAAGCCTGGTTTGTATAGCAAGGTGTCAATGTTCCAATTGAACACTTTTCTTTGGAGTGTTAGAAGGCCATACTACATTGAAGGTGGAAGCGATGCGATATCTAAATAAAATCGGGATCGGAAGAAGAAAAGAGTGAAAATGAAGGAATTAACAAGACCGTGGAAGTAGTACGGGAGGTAATAATAATCGAAGAGAAAGTGGTCCGATAACTCGTCACCGGAAGTCAACAAGGAGGGCAAAGAAGAAGATTGAAGCGTGCTCAACTGCGCTGAAAAGCTCATCCGGGAGTTTGAATGAAGGGAAAAGCAGTATGCTACAATTGTGGTCAGGAAGGTCACATAGCACCTAACTGTTCTAAACCAAAGAAGTGTGCCTGCTTCACTTGTGGCTCAAAGGATCATCTTGCAAGGGATTGTCTAGAAGGGATCTGGAGGAACAGGATCGGGAGGAATAGAGGAAACAATGATTGGAAGCACTCACGATTATCACAGACCAATCGCTAATCTGTAAGACCCCAACTTATTATTAATGAAATTTAATTTTCTCTAAGGGTTGATTTGATTAATGTGGATAGTTAGGGGTAAAATTAGCAAATATTTCAAAATAAGCAAGTGGTTATAAAATATTCAATGTTGTTTGGGAATATTCGTTTGGTCGTGGAATATTAAATGCTTGTCGGAAATATTAAATTACAGCGGCAAATGACCGTGTGTGGGCCCCATAACGTAAAAGATTGGATGAAGAAAACGACAAATATAAGTTGTTTAAAAATAACAACGTAGTTATTCTGCAGTTATCTTGTTAAAATACTCGATGGTTAAAACACAAGAAGTAGCACAGGTATTGCACCAATTATTGATTCTTACGTAAAAGGCACTACTCAATAATGGTTACGATAATTCTTTATTCAATTATTTTATTGATTTAATAATTCTTTGCGTTGATATTTTATATTCTTTGTTTTTGATAATTGTTATTACACGGTATTTTTCATTATCGACAATAATTCATATTATCTGAATAATATTATTGGATAACATTATTGGCAATGTCTAGAAAGTTACATACTAAGAAGAGGTTTGGTCACCTAATTGCTGCGCCCGAAAGGAGAAATCTTTATTGGAAAGCCCCCTCTTTCCTCCGAACTGCCTGGTTGTCAATATTGTGATTCTGTAATATTATTTATGAATAATTAATTATTGATTCATATGATAAGAAAAATATTGATTTTATGTGGTTATAGATGGAGAAAATTTTTATGTGACAATTGTTGAAAATTGAAATTTTATCTTTTTCTTGATAAAATAATTCATTTAAATATATTATTATATTTTAATAATATAATAATGGTGATATTTTTACAACGAATGTGGGATATATGAGTATACGAGGAGGAAGAGTATTTTTGTTGCAATAAATGTTTAAAACATGTTAAACATGTCTCATTGGACCCCATTTATTATTTGAAATTTGATTATAAATTTATAAATATAGCCCGTTTGTGGATTTCGGTCAATTTTGTTTGGAATTTGGAAAATTTTTCTTCTGTAAAGTTGTAGAGAATTGAATTTCCTATAAAAAGTCGCGAGATTCGAATTTTCTGGCAAAAGGGCTATTTATTATGAATTATTGAAGCTCCGAAGCTCCGAAATAATTGATATTTGGAAGTTTAAAATATTTAAAATTAGAAAAACGTTTTTTGTTGTTAGTCTTGTGTAGTGGGCTGGTTGGTGGCTGATGTTGGGCAAATTAAGTGTGCGTTGGAAAAATATATATATATATTATTAATTAATTAAATTTTCTGCTTTGGTGTTTCAAGCGATTTCCTATAAATAGGGTGCTTGGGTTAGAATTGAAAATCACACACGAGAAGCTCAAGTTTTCTCTCTCTATATTATCGGTATATTCTTGTGAGTATTTTGAGTATACTTTGAGTATTGCTATACGGTCTGAAGTTCAAGTCATAGCTTTATATCCTGTTTTCAACTAAAGTCTTGTCTTTGTGAGGTAAGGGATATTATTTTTTTCGTAATGATATTATTTCTTTAATATCATTATGTTGAAATATTGATCTGAAGTTTTTATCAAATTTGGAACTTTTGGTGTCGGAGTTACTATTCACGTATACTGTAGACTATTCACGATATCTGATCTTATTCACGAATACGACACTATTCATTGAAAAATGAAAAATTTTCTTTTCGTCCAAAATATCTATTCTAGATACTAGCTTTGATTGTATCCATGTTTTGATCATTCTTGAATTTTACACCACTATGATTATTTTTGAGGTATTTTTGGACATGGATAAAACAAAGTACGAATCCTTAATCCTTAATCCTTGTCATTTTGTTTCACTGGGATTCGTTTCTTTAAAAATTTTTTCATCATCCTCGGTCTTAAATGATGATATTATTGAATATCTTTGGCTGTAGTGCAAAAGATGAATGATTTCGATGAATATCTTTGGCCGTAGTGCAAAGATGAGCAGTGTTTAGATGAACATGACCCATTCGTTGAATATCTTTGGCTGTAGTGCAAAAGATGAATATTTGATTCGAGATGTATATTGATTGATGTTACAGGGATAAAAGATGAGCGATGAACTTTTAAATTCATACATAGAAGATAGTAGTTTGCATTCTCTACTTAACTCTTCTAATAAATTATTATTTTCGCTGCGAATATTGATTTAAAAACTTGTTGTCTATTGTATTCTATTAGATTTTTCCCTGTTGAAGACTAATGATAATTTGTTGTATATTATCTTAGTCATAATATTCTTTACTGGGCTAGTTGAGCTCACCCTTTTCCTTTTTGTTCCATTTTTCTTCTCAGGATGCGAGAATGTAGCGAGTACTAGTCGGGGTATGGAATGAAGGTTCTAGAGAGAGTTGTTTAGTAGTCCTCACTATTTTTGTAAAATAATGTATCAATAATTATGATGGGGATTTATTTGCGTGTGGATATTGTTTAGAAGATAATATTTGTATTCAAACTCACAGTTTTATTGTTGTAATAATAAAGTTGTAGTTGTTTCTGTACCATGTATTGACAACTCAGAATGGGTGATGTATACCTATTTTGGGGGCGTCCACAATTTAGTATCGAGCTTAGGGATATGATCTCTGGCGGAGATCGGGGAATAGAACTAGGAGGGAGAGACGAGTAAATCCTTCGCTAGTGTGTCCTACCTAAGCTTATTTGTTAGTTGGTCAAGATATATAGGATATTATGTGATATATTGATTTCCTTAATTAACCCTTGTTTTATGACGATATTTGAGAATGTCGAATGAGAATATTAACAATGGAAATGAGATCGTGGAGACGCTGTACTCACCAACGAGGAGAGCGTACAACAGTGGCAATGTTCCTCCTGTGAACAACACCAATTGAAAGCGTATGATGAACGAGGGATGTTTAGAAGCTTTTTGCAGCTCATGCAAAATCGAATGAAGGAGACTCGTGTTCAAAATACGAGGAGAAATGATAGCAATTCACGGGTTGTCACAAATGCAAGCGGTTCAAAGAGTTGGGACCACCGAATTTAAGGGAAAGCGAGATCCGATCATGGCGGAAACATGGGTCAAGCAAATTACCAAGATATTCGATGTCTTGGGATGCGGGAGAAACGAAGGTTCCATTCGCCACCTTTATGTTCCGTGGCGAGGCGTACTCTTGGTGGGAGTCGTGGAAGCGTACCATCCAGTACTTTTCGGCAAGATGTCTTGGGACGCGTTTGAAACTATTTAATGATAAATACTTTCCGAAAGTGTTCGCGTCATATGAAGGAAGTGGAGTTCATCAAATTAGAACAAAACAACATGACGGTGTCTCAATGACGAGGCAAAGTTTGCGAGTTATCCGGTTTGCACCTTATTTGGTGGAGAATGAGGAACATATGACGCGGATGTTTACGAGAGGTTTGAAACCCAAGATACGACAATATCTCATTTCTCATAAATTTTCTCTCTATTCGGATGTTGTTAATGAGGGCTCAATTGTTAGAAGCGAGATAACGAGTATGTTCAACCGAGGGACCATAACCGAGGATCGTGCAGAGATAGCGATTAACGAGAATAATGATAACCAAATGAGAAAGAAACAGACGGACAAAATGGTAACCACTCGGGTGGTAATCATGGCCATGAAAATAGAAGAAACGAGTCGGGAGGAGATTTTAAAAGAGGAGATTCAACAACGACCATGTGAAGGCGACAGATCTTGCGTGAACAACCGGTTCTAAGGGAGGAGAACGACCACCCATCGTATGCTACAAATGCGGAAAAGTGGGACATATCGGTCAAACCGCCCACAACAGATTCAAGGTATGCTATAATTATGGAAAGGAAGGACATATCGCTTTCGAGATTATGCGGTAGCGAAACCTAGTTCAATGGGGACGGTGACTCAAGAGATATCCCCTAAAAAGTCAAAGTCAACGATTCCGGGAGAGCGTTTGTTGTGACCGGTCAAAATGCGAGGAACCCAAACGAGGTGATCACGGGTAAGCTATTTATAAATTCTTGCGAAGTTTATACCTTACTTGATACCGGTGCTACCCATTCATTTATCTCTCCTGCATGTGCTCAATGTTTAAACTTGACTCCGGAGAAATTAGACTTTGACCTATCTGTGGAAACTCCGTTAGGAGAAACTTTCATCACATCCACTGTTTATAAATCTTGTTTGATTCAAGTTGGCACCATCACCTTACATGTTGACCTTATCTCTTTAAAAATACTTGCTTTTGATGTGATTTTAGGGATTGATTGGTTAACTACTCATCATGCCAAAATTGATTGTTTTCGTAAGGTTGTTAGTTTTCATATTCCTAACCAAATTTGTTATGCAATTCAAGCAACTAAACCATTAAAATCAATCATCATTATATCTAATCATAAAGCTATTCGTTTATTGAAAAAAAGCGGATGTTAAGCTTTCTTAGCCCATGTTATGGATTTGAATAAAGACACGTCAAATTTGAATAATATTCTTGTTGTTATTGACTTTCCGACGATTTTCTGAAGAACTTCCCTGTTTACCCTCGTAACATGAAGTTGAATTCTTTATTGATCTTGAACCCGGTACAAAGCCCATTTTAAAACCCCATATCGAATGGCTCTATTGAACTTTAGGAGTTAAAGATCCAACTACAGAATTGTTGGACATCGATTTCATTCGTCCTAGTACATCTCCTTGGGGTGCTCCTATTTTATTCGTGAAAGAAGAAAAGGCGGGAGTATGCGACTTTGTATTGACTATCGGAATTGAACTATGTCACCATCAAGAATAGGTATCCTCTACCTCGTATTGATGACTTGTTTGACCCAACAAGTAAGGGCACAATTCTTTTCAAAAATCGATCTTCGCTTCCGGGATATCATCACCAAGATTAGAATCGAGGATATTCCAAAGACCGCCTTCGAACTCGGTATGGGCATTATGAATTCTTAGTCATGTCTTTCGGACTAACTAATGCTCCTCGCGGACTTTCATGGATATGATGAACCGAGTATTCAAGGAATATTTGGATCGGTTTGTTGTTGTTTTTATTGATGACATCCTCATATATTCCAAAAGTCGTGAAGATCATGAGCACCATTTGAAGTCGGTACTCCAAAGGCTTCGTGAAAACAAACTATATGCCAAATTGAAGAAATGCGAGTTCGGCTTGAGGAAGTAGCATTTCTTGGGCACGTCAGTGTCAAAACATGGAGTATCTGTTAATCCAAATAAGATTGAAGCAATACAAAGTTGGGAGCAATCAAAGTCGGTGGATCAAGAAGTCGTAGCTTTTGGGCTTAAATGGTTATTATCGAGAGATTCGTGGAAGGGTTTTCTCGAATCGCTACTCCATTAACTCAAATTAACTCGAAAGGATACAAAATTCGTTTGGAGCGAAGAATGCGAGAAGAGTTTCCAAGAGCTTAAGAGGAGACTTATTTCAAGACTGTTCTAACAATACCATCCGGTTCGGATGGATTTGTTATCTACAAATGATGATTCTTGAGCAAAGGGTTAGGATGTGTTCTCATGCAACGTGGGAAAGTCATAGCCTATGCCTCGCGACAACTTAAAGAATATGAGAGGAATTATCCTACTCATGATCTAGAGTTAGCGTGATGCGTTTTCGCGCTAAAGATATGGAGGCACTATCTATATGGGAGAAAGTGGAGATATATTCGGACCATAAAAGCCTCAAATATTTCTTCACGCAAAAAGGAACTCAACATGCGGAACGACGTTGGCTTGAGTTGTTGAAAGATTACGACCACACTATTCAATACCATCCCGGAAAAGCGAACGTGGTAGTGCGGCGTTGAGTAGAAGATCATATGTGGGAATGAGTGCGATGATGTTAAGTGTACGATAGAGCCAACTTTAATAGAAAAAGTTAAGGTTGCTCAAGCCACCCGACCCGAGCCGATGATGCGTATGAAGAAGAAAGTACAAGAAGGAGCTATTCCTAAGGCGAGAATTGATGAAGAAGGAATACTTGAGTCCACTCTGACTTTGTGTCCCTAACGACTCGATTTGAAGTACAAGATTATGATGGAGGCACACAATACACCATTTGCAATCCATCTCGGAAGTACCAAAATGTATCGTGATCTTGACATACATTTTGGTGGAACAATATGAAGAGAGAGATTGCAAAGTTTATCTCGATGTGTTTAACTTGCCAACGTGTAAAGCGCGAGCATCTAGTACCTAAGGGTCCGTTGCAACCACTTGAGATTCCGAAATGGAAGTGGGAACACATTACCATGGATTTCAATTCTGGGGTCTTCCTACGGTTTCTCAAGGCATCAATGCTATTTGGGTTATTGTTGATAGATTAACCAAGTCTGCTCATTTCTTGCCGATACGGGAGACTTATTCCCTTGAACTTCTTGCTAGTATGTACGTGAATGAGATTGTGAGGTTGCATGGCATGCCAGTATCCATAGTTTCGGATCGTGACCCAAGATTCACTTCAAGATTTTGGGTTAGCTTGCAAAAAGCTATGGGCACGGATTTACGATTCAGTTTAGCATACCATCCTCAAACGGACGGACAATCAGAAAGGACTATTCAAACTCTTGAAGATCTATTAAGACTCTGTATCCTAGACTTCAAGGGCAGTTGGGATAAGTATTTACCATTGGTGGAATTCTCCTACAACAACAATTATCAGGCAAGTATAGGTGTGGCTCCATTTGAAGCATTATATGGACGAAAGTGTCGCTCTCCAATATGTTGGGATGAGGTGGGTGAAGCAACATTGTTGGGACCCGAGTTAGTACGTATGACTACCGAAAAGATCCAAATAATTCGACAACGTATACAAACGGCACAAGATAGACAAAAGAGTTATGCGGATCTTTATCGAAAGGACGTGGAATTTAGTATAGGGGATCATGTATTGTTGCGAGTTGCTCCATGGAAGGGAGTTACAAGATTTGGGAAGAGAGGAAAACTCAATCCACGATTTATTGGTCCATTTCAAATTCTTGACCGAGTAGGAAATGTAGCCTATAAACTCGCGTTACCTCCGAGTATGTCTCGTGTTCATAATGTGTTTCACATATCTGTACTTCGTAAATATGTGAAAGACCCGAACCACGTTATAGAGTTAGAACCGGACGAGATAGCCGAAGACTTAACGTATGAGGAGGTACCAGTAAAGATCTTGGATAGGAAGGAGCATGTCCTACGCGCAAAGGTCATACCACAAGTTAAAGTTCTGTGGAGGAATCATGCTATAGAGGAAATGACCTGGGAATTGGAAACGGAAATGAAAGCGAAGTATCCTCAACTTTTCGAAACACCAGGTACGTACGTCAATTTCGAGGACGAAATTTCATAAGGAGGGGAGGTTGTAAGACCTCAACTTATTATTAATGAAATTTAATTTTCTCTAAGGGTTGATTTGATTAATGTGGATAGTTAGGGGTAAAATACGCAAATATTTCAAAATAAGCAAGTGGTTATAAAATATTCATTGTTGTCGGGGAATATTCGTTTGGACGTGGAATATTCAGATCGTTTGGGAATATTCGCATGCGACTGGCAAGAACCTTGTGTGGGCCCCATAACTAAAAGCGATTGGATGAAGAAAACGACAAATATAAGTTGTTTAAAAATAACAACAGTAGTTATTCTGAATTATCTTGTTAAAATACTCGGTGGTTAAAACACAAGAAGACACCCAGTATTGCACCAATTATTGATTCTTACGTGAAGCAGCACTACTCAATAATGGTTACGATAATTACTTGCTCAAGATTTTATTGATTTAATAATTGCCGCGTTGATATTTTATATTGTTGTTGTTTCAATAATTGTCATTACACGTGATTTTTCATTATCTGACAATAATTCATATTATCTGAATAATATTATTGGATAACATTATTGGAAATGTCTAGAAAGTTTTGTCTAAGGAGAGGTTTGGTCACCTAATTGTGCGCCAGTAAGGAGAAATCTTTATTGGAAAGCCCCCTCTTTCTTGGGAACTGCACGGTTGTCGATATTGTGATTCTGTAATATTATTTGTGAATAATTAATTATTGATTCATATGATAAGAAAAATATTGATTTTATGTGATATAGATGGAGAAAATTTTTAATGTGACAATTGTTGAAAATTGAAATTTTATCTTTTCCGATAAAATAATTCATTTAAATATATTATTATATTTTAATAATATAATAATGGTGATATTTTTACAACGAATGTGGGATATATGAGTATCTGAGGAGGAAGAGTATTTTGTTGCAATAAATGTTTAAAACATGTTAAACATGCTCTGGTGGACCCCATTTATTGATCGAAATTTGATTATAACTTTATAAAATCGCCTGCTTATGGATTTCGGTCAATTTTTGTTTGGAATTTGGAAAAATTTTCTTCTACAAAGTTGTAGAGAATTGAATTTCCTATAAAAAGTCGCGAGATTCGAATTTTCTGGCAAAGGGCTATTTATTATGAATTATTGAAGCTCCGAAGCTCCGAAATAATTGATTTTTGGAAGTTTAAAATATTTAAAATTAGAAAAACGTTTTTTGTTGTTAGTCTTGTGTAGTGGGCTGGTTGGTGGCTGATGTTGGGCAAATTAAGTGTGCGTTGGAAAAATATATATATATATTATTAATTAATTAAATTTTCTGCTTTGGTGTTCTAAGCAATTTCCTATAAATAGGGTGCTTAGGTTAGAATTGAAAATCACACCAGAAACTGAAGTTTTCTCTCTATATTATCGGTATATTCTTGTGAGTATTTTGAGTATACTTTGAGTATTGCTATATCTGTGCAAGTTCAAGTCATAGCTTATATCCTGTTTTCAACTAGAAGATCTTGTCTTTGTGAGGTAAGGGATATTATTTTTTTTTTCAGAATGATATTATTTCTTTAATATCATTATGTTAAAATATTGATCTGAAGTTTTATCAAATTTGGAACTTTTGGTGTTGGAGTTACTATTCACGATACTTAGACTATTCACGATACTGCATTATTCACTAATCTGAAGACTATTCATTGAAAAATGAAAAATTTTCTTTTCGTCCAAAATATCTATTCTCGGATACTAGCTTTGATTGTATCCATGTTTTGATCATTCTTGAATTTTACACCACTATGATTATTTTTGAGGTATTTTTGGACATGGATAAAACAAAGTACGAATCCTTAATCCTTAATCCTTGTCATTTTGTTTCAATTGGATTCGCTTTTTAAAAATATTTTTCATCATCCTCAGTCTTAAATGATGATATTATTGAATATCTTTGGCCTGTAGTGCAAAGATGAATGATTTCTGATGAATATCTTTGGCCCGTAGTGCAAAGATGAACAGGTGTTTAGATGAACATGACCCATCGTTGAATATCTTTGGCCTTTTAGTGCAAAAAGATGAATATTTGATTCCGTATGTATATTGATTGATGTTACAGGGATAAAAGATAGACGATGAACTTTTAAATTCATACATAGAAGATAGTAGTTTGTATTCTCTACTTAACTCTTCTAATGAATTATTATTTCCGCTGCGAATATTGATTTAAAAACTTGTTGTCTATTGTATTCTATTAGATTTTTCCCTGTTGAAGACTAATGATAATTTGTTGTATATTATCTTAGTCATAATATTCTTTCTTTGGGCTAGTTGAGCTCACCCTTTTCCTTTTTGTTCCATTTTTCTTCTCGGGAGGCGAGAATATAAATGGTATGAGTCTGGGTATGGAATGAAGGTTCTAGAGAGAGTTGTTTAATAGTCCTCACCATTTTGTAAAATAATGTATCAATAAATGTGATGAGGATTTATTTGAATATAGATATTGTCTAGAAGATAATATTTGTATTCAAACTCACGCTTTATTGTTGTAATAATAAAGTTGTAGTTGTTTCGTACCATGTATTGACAACTCGTAATGGGTGATGTATACCTATTTTGGGGCGCGCATGAAACCAACCGAATCGATCGCTTTAACATTCAACATGACATGATTCGGGATGCAGTGCAATCTCGCGATGTGGTGTCAGGTATCATTCCGATCAATAAAGTTAATGCTTATGTATTATTTGATTCGGGTGCTACTTGTTCATTTATATCCGATGACTTTGCCAAGAACTTAGAATTGCCTAAGGATGAGTTAGAATACCCCATGAACATAGAAATTGTGAATAGAGAAATTATTCCTGTTAAGTACGTGCACAAGAACTGTAGAGTGGATATTAAGGGTAACATTATGAACGTAGATCTTATCCCTATTCGACTTGGAGAATTCGATATTATCTTGGGTATGGACTGGTTATCCAATTATAGGGCGGTAATTGATTGCCAGAAGAAGCGTATTAACCTTATGACTCCGTCAAAGGTTATGTTTTATGGTAGTAAGTCGCCTAGACAAGCGAGTTATCTGACGATGATGCAGGCCAGGAAGTTGTTAAGACAGGGCTGTGTAGGATATCTAGCTTACATAGTCGATATTCGTAAAGAAAATCCGAAAATAGAGGAGATACCAAGAGTGAGGATTTCGCAGACGTATTTCGGATGATTTGCCGTGACTTCCACCGGATAGAAGCGGTTGAATTTGTGATCGATTTGGCTCCGTGAACTTCCAATATCGAAGGCACCATACCGAATGGCACCGGTAGAGATGAAAGAGCTGATGGTTCAACTACAAGAATTACTAGACAAGAAGTATATCCAACCAAGCGTATCACCGTGGGGAGCGCCGGTTTTATTCGTAAAGAAGAAGGATGGGACAATGCGGCTCTGCATCGACTATAGAGAACTGAATAAGGTCACGATCAAGAATAGATATCCATTACCGCGAATCGACGACTTGTTCGATCAGTTAAAGGGAGCGAGATACTTTTCAAAGATAGATTTGAGGAGTGGCTATCATCAATTGAAGGTGAGACCAGAAGATGTACCAAGATGACATTCGAACCCGATACGTCGGTCCACTACGAATTTCTGGTAATGTCATTTGGTCTAACAAATGTTCCTGCAGCATTTATGGGCTTAATGAATGGAGTGTTCAAGCCGTTTTTGGACAAATTCGTAGTGGTATGTATAGATGACATTTTGGTATATTCGAAAACCAAGGAAGAACATGAAGAACATTTGAGGGTGACATTAGAGACGTTGAGAAGAGAGAAGTTGTACGCTAAATTTTCGAAATGTGAATTCTGGATTGAAAGTGTACAATTTCTTGGACATGTGATCGATAGGGACGAAATTTCGTGGATCCCTCCAAAGTCGGTTTGTGATTAATCGGGATCAATAGAAGACGCCAAATCGGAAGTAAGAAGTTTTCTTGGATTGGCGGGTTATTACCGAAGATTCATTCAGATTTTTCCAAGATCGCAACCCCGCTGATTTAATCTGACTAGAAAATCAATGAAATTTGTTTGACTGAGAGAAGTGTGAGGAAAGCTTTCAAGAATTAAAGAAGAGGTTAAGTTCAAATTTCGTGTTATCTCTTCCGGATGACACGTAAAAATTTTGTGGTATATAGTGATGCGTCGCACAAAGGACTTGGTACGTGTGCTCATGCAAAATGGCGAGTCATTGCGTCTGGTCACGACAAACCGAAAGATTATGAGAAGGGGTATCCGACCCATGACTTGGAGTTAGTTGCGTGAGTTTTTGCTTTGAAAATCTGGAGTCACTATCTCTACATGGGGAGAAGTGTGAAATATATACTGAGACCACAAGAGTCCGAAATATATTTTACACGAAAGACTTGAATATCGCCAAAGAAGGTGGTTGGAGTTAATTAAGGACTACGATTGTGAGATTCTATACCATCCGGGTAAGGCAATGTGGTGGCCGACGCCTTAAGTAGAAAGGGTCGGGAGAAACTGATGTTGTTAACCGTACAGGAGGAGTTAATTTCAGCAATGGAGAAGTTGGAATTTGAAGTGAAGTATCCTATGGAGATTGATGAGAAAATATTTCAGATGCAATCTGGTATAACCCTCTTGGATTAAGTTAAGGAGGCTCGACTTGGACGTAAGAATGTAAAAATGTGACAAAGAAGATATCTGAAGGAACCAAACCAAGATTTAAGATGGATAAGGAAGGAATACTGAGATTTGATAATAGAATTTGGGTACCGCCAGTTCAAGAGATTAAGGAAGATATTTTAAGCGAGGCTCATAGTTCACGATATTCGATTCACCCTGGTAGTACCAAGATGTACCAAGATCTTAGACAACATTTCTGGTGGCCGAATTTGAAGCGTGATGTTGCAGAATGTGTTGCCAAGTGTCTGACCTGTCAGAAAGTGAAAGCGGAACATCAAAGACCGAGTGGATTGCTACAACCGTTAGAGATCCCAGAGTGGAAATGGGAACATATTACAATGGACTTCGTGGTTGGCCTTCCGACGACTCAGAAAGGCTACGACGCAGTATGGGTTATCGTTGACCGACTGACGAAATCTGCACACTTCCTTCCGATCAAAATAAGATTCAACTTAGATCAGTTGGCGAGGCTATACGTAAAAGAGATTGTTTCGAGGCACGGAGTTCCGGTATCAATTGTTTCAGATAGGGATTCGTGCTTCACATCAAATTTCTGGAAACGTCTTCAGGAATGCATGGGTACGCAATTGCGAATGAGTACAGCTTACCACCCTCAAACAGACGGATAGAGTGAGAGAAAGATTCAGACATTAGAAGATATGGTAAGAGCCTGTGTGATGGACTTTAAAGGAAATTGGGATGATCACCTACCATTAGTAGAGTTTGGTTACAACAACAAGCTACTACGCTAGTATTGAATGCCACCCTATGAAGCGTTATACTACGGAAAGTGCGAACTCCACTATATTGGGATGAAGTTGGCGAAAGACAACTACTAGGCCCGAAATTGGTACAACAAACAGCAAACATAGTCAAGGTGATTCGAGCAAGATTGACAGCAGCTCAAGATAGACAGAAGAAATACACCGATCCACACCGTAAGAATGTTGAGTTCGAACCAGGTAGTTATGTGTTCTTAAAGGTCTCTCCTTGGAAAGGAAAGATCAGATTCGGAAAGAAGGGAAAATTGAGCCCAAAATAATCATCCACCTTCCAAGACTTTCCTCCACATGTGGGCCCCACCCGTGGGCCCCCTTATAAAAATAACTTTCTACCAATTATTTTGAAAAATAGATAAATGGGGGTCCATAAAATAAGCAAAATTTACACAAATAATTCATAAAAATTCCCTCAATATTTTTAACAATATTTATCATCATTATTATAATTCGCAATATTTAACAACCAGGTCGTTCCTAGGAAAAAGGGGGCTTTCCAATAAGAATTTCTCCTTATTGGCGTGCAATTAGGTGACCAAACCTCTCCTTGACAGAACTTCTAGACATTGTTAATATTGCAAATAATAATATGAATAACTTTGTCGTCTCAATTATTGATTTAATAATATATAAAATATCGCAATAATTGAATCAAATAACGTGAGATACTACACGTGAATTCTCGTAGCAATAATTGAACAAAACCGAGTGACTTCTCACGTAAAGCATCAATAATCAATACCGTGTGCTACTATGGAACCACACGACATTCATTGTTTTTTTACATCGGGTGTTTCAACAGGTTAACGGTAAAAACTTTCGCCGTTATTTTTATAAAAGATATTTTTGTCGTTTTTTCAATCCGACAATAATTTCGTTAGGTCCACTAATGATTGTGTCTTCGCATCTAATATTCCTGTTAAAACGAATATTCCCACCAATCGAATATTATATAACAACTTATGCGTACTTTGCAAAATTTATAAATATTACCCACAACTATAACATTATATTAAATTTACTCCATAATATTCAAAAATGATAATTATAGAAAATTCATCTTTATTCATAAAAGTTGGGGTCTTACAACATCTTCAATGCGGCAGGTTAAGTACGCTTTACAGATTCCCACCAGTAATCTGCCTCTTCTCGCAACATGAAGGTGGCAAAGGGAACCTTTTGCTCCTCGGTGCATCCCAAGACATCAAATATCTTGTTGATCTGCTTTATCCACGTCTCCGCCTTAAGTGGTTTTGGCTCTCCAAAAATCTCCGGTGGTCCCAACTCCTTGAACTGTTTATCGGTGACCGTCCGAGAGTTGCCAGTGTTTTCACCTGCATTTTGGACAAGAGCCGCTCTCGCCTGATGTTGCATGAATTGCATAAAGCCTCTGAACATTCCATCGTTCATTATTTGGTCAGTGTTGTTGTTTGCATGAGGATTATCGCCTTCTTGATGCACATTATCCTGATTATTGATCCGTGGAGACTCAACGGTCTCCTGTGCTCCATTGCTATTCTCAACATTCTCGGATGTCATTTTCAAATACTGCAACAAAACAAGGGTTAATTGACATGCCACATATTATCCCTACTCTGATCGACCAATTAAATACCAATTAAACTTAGGTAGGTCATACTAGCGAAGGAATTCCACGTCTCTCCCCTCCTATTTCTTGTCTCACATCTCAGCCAGGGATCATATCCCTAAGCTTTGATACCAACTGTGACGCCCCCAAAATAAGTATACATCACCCATCTTGAGTCGCCAAATACATGGTACAAAATTCAAATACAACTTAATAATACAACTGTCGTGTGAAATACGACAAAACATAAACTGAGAGTTTTAATACGAATGTTGTCTTCTAGACAATATTCAAACTCAAATGAATTCCTCAATACATTTATTATCACACTATTTCATAGAATAGTGAGGACTACTAATGCTATCATCTGGACCGTCACTCCGTTCTCCGACTAGTCCCGGTTACGTTCTCATTTCCTGAAGAGAACAATGAAAGCAAAAGGGTGAGCTCAACTAGCCCAGTAAGAAATATTATGACTAAGATAATGCAGAATAATTTATCATTAGCCTTCAACAATGTTAAACTGATAAAATATAACAAACATCAAGTTTAACTACAGCGAAACAAGCAATCCATTAGAAGAGTCAAGTAGAGAATCAAATCTACTATCTTCTATGACTTAAAAGGTTTTCATCAACTTTATCGCTGAGACTCAGCTTAATAAATAATCCACATCATCCCTGCACTACGACCAAGGATATTCATTAGTATCACGACCACAAATTATACATGCACTACAGGCCAAGGATATTCGTGTTTTCATCAATGGTCATGATCATGCCAACAACTGTCCATCAATGCACTACGGGCCAATGAAGACTTTTACCACATCATTTGTAACATTAAGGTCATGATTATACCGAATAATCCTTGGTCATAATCATACCAAGTCCATTTATGCACTACAGGCCACAGATGACTTTCAACATAATATAAACATGAATATGATGACAATGATATAAGAATTCAATAAAACAAGTTTAAGGATAAATTTTTAAAGATTTATAATTTAATTTATCCAGAAATCAATAACGTCCAAATTGTCAACATGATACTACTTTGTGGAGTAAAATTGAAGAATAATATTGTACCAAAAATAATTTGGACAGAAAACAAATCAATTTTTATCATGAATAGTACCCCAGGTGAATAGTACTCGAGTGAATAGTACCCCAGGTGAATAGTACTCGAGTGAATAGTACCCCGTGAATAGTACTTCGGGAATAGTAACCCCGTGAATAGTATTTTGACATAAAAAAGTTAAAACTTATCAAGAATGCTCAGAATAATATTTCCATGAAAAGATACTGGATGAAGCGCAAATATCAAGGATATTCTACTAATTTCATGGAGTTTAGAAGCCAAAACTTTAACCAAATGAATATAGAATTCGAAATCTGAAACGAAACAATATTACTTACATACTGCAGAGTATGAAAGAAAATATTATTTCAAGCGAATATTGAACAAAAATAACATCCCTTACCTTGAAAAGAAGAGTATTCCAACTGGTATAGCGGGGATAATCTTGAAGAAAACTTTCACTATTTTCTACACTCAAAGCTTTCTAAAACTCGAAAGAAATACGCTCAATATTATAGAAGAAGAATTCTCTGATTCTGGTGTGATTTTCAATTCTAACTAAGCATCCTATTTATAGGAGAATGGAAGGATACTATTTGAATAAAAAAATCACGGGTGAACAGTATATATATTACGGACGCCGAATTCAATTTTCACAAGTCTTTAATGTGCATTGCATAGTAAAATACTATGCAAATAAAATAAAATATATTCTATTTTTTCATAAAAAACAAAACTTATTATAATATATATATATATATATATATATATATATATATATTTATATACAATCAAAACAACTCACCCGTGACCAACATTTGAATTCCTCCGTGATAATTTTTTCAAACCTATATATATAATACATAATAGTACTCCTTCCCGTGCCACCAAAATAATCATCCACCTTCCAAGACTTTCCTCCACATATGGGTCCCACCCGTGGGCCCCCCTTAAAAATAATTTTTTACCGATTATTTTGAAAAATAGGTAAATGGGGGTCCAAAAAATAAGCAAAATTTACACAAATACTTCATAAAAATCCCCTCAATATTTTTAACAACATTTATCATCATTATTATAATTTGCAATATTTAACAACCTGTGTCGTTCCTGTGAGAGAAGGGCTTTCCAATAAGAATTTCTCCTTCTTTCAAAAGCAATTAGGTGACCAAACCTCTCCTTGATGCGAATTTCTAGACATTGTCAATATTGTAAATAATAATATGAATAACTTTGTCGTCTCAATTATTGATTTAATAATATATAAAATATCGACAATAATTGAATCAAATAACGTGAGATACTATGCAAAGAATTATTGTAGCAATAATTGAACAAAACCGAGTGACTTCTCACGTAAAGCATCAATAATCAATATCGTGTGCTACTATGTAACCATGCCAGACATCGCATTTCTTTAACACCGGTGTTTCAACAGCTTAACGGTAAAACTTTCGTCGTTATTTTTATAAAAAGATATTTTTGTCGTTTTCTCAATCCAACAATAATTCCGTTGTGGGGTCCACCAATGATTGTGTCGTCATACGAATATTCTCCGACAAAAAGAATATTCCCCGACAAATTGAATATTATATAACAACTTGCGTACTTTGCAAAATCTATAAATATTACCCACAACTATAACATTATATCAAATTTAATCCATAATATTCAAAAATGATATTTATAGAAAATTCATCTTTATTCAAAAAAGTTGGGGTCTTACATCGTCCCCAGCGGGCGTTACTGTGACGCCCCCAAAATAGGTACACATCACCTATTTTGAATCGCCAAATACATGGTACAGAATACAAATACAATCTTAAATATACAACATGAGCTGTGAGTTTTAATACAAATATTATCTTCTAGATAGTATTCAAACTCAAAATAAGTCCTCAATACATTTATTATCACACTATTTCATAGAATAGTGAGGACTACTAATTCTATCATCTGGACCGTTACTCCGTTCCCCGACTAGTCCATGCTACGTTCTCATTTCCTGAAGAGAACAATGAAAGTAAAAGGGTGAGCTCAACTAGCCCAGTAAGAAATATTATGGCTATGATAATGCAGAATAAAATATCGTTAGCCTTCAACAATATTAAAATGATACAATATAACAAACATCAAGTTTAACTGCAGTGGAACAAGCAATCCATTAAAAGAGTAAAGTAGAAAATAAAATCTACTATCTTCTATGATTTAAAAGGTTTTTCATCACTTTTATCATTTGAGACTCAAATATTAAATAAACCACGCCATCCCCGCATTCGACCAATGATATTCATTAGTATCACGACCACAAATTATCCATGCACTACGGGCCAAGGATATTCGTGTTTTCATCAATGGTCATGATCATACCAACAACTCGTCCATCAATGCACTACGACGAAACGGGACTTTTACAACATCATTTGTAACATTACGGTTAATGACTATCACCGAATAATCCTCGGTCATAATCATACCAAGTCCATCTATGCACTACACGTGCCACGTAGATGACTTTCAACATAACATAAACATGAGGATGATGACAATGACATAATAATTCAATAAAACAAGTTCAAGAATTAAATTTTAAAGATTTATAAGTTAATTTATACAGAACTCATAAACGTCCAAATTATCAACATGATACTGCTTTGTGGAGTAAAATTCAAAAATGCTCAGAAGAATGTTTCCATGAAAAGATACTGGATGAAGCGCAAATATCTAGGATATTCTACTAATAGTATAGAAGCCAAAACTTTAACCAACTGAGTATAATAGAATATATGAACCTGCAAATGGATTTTCGCCCGCTATGCGGTAATCCACGTAGACAGATCATTTTCATAATTTAATAAGGAATGAATACAAAGGATCATTCACCATGCATGTGGTAATCCACATGCATGTGTTATTCCAATGAATAATAAAGAATGGAATAACGTAAGAATTCACCATGCATGCGATAGAATCACATGCATGAAAGTTATTCTCAATGTAATAATAAAGAATGGAACCAGTCACGCGAAATCCGCATGCATGTGATATTCCAATGTAATTATAAAGAATGGAATAACAATGAAATTCACCAAGCATGCGATGAAATCGCATGAATAGGTTATTCCAACATAATAATAAATAATGGAACCGAATCAAATACATAATACGCGCAATAACAAGATATTCCAATAGAATAATAAAGAATGGAATAACAGAGAATTCACCATACATGCGATGTAATCGCATGTATGCATTATTCCAACATAATAATAAATAATGGAACCAAGTCATGTAATACGCATGACGTGATATTCCAACGTAATAATAAAGAATGGAATAATGTAAGAATTTCACCATATATGTGGTACTTGGATGTAGGTAGTTATTCCAATGTAATAATAAATAGTAGAACCGAATTAAATGCGTAATACGCACAGACAGGATATTCCAACTGAATAATAAAGAATGGAATAATAGAAGAATTTCACCATGTATGCGGTACTTCACATAGACAGGTTATTCCAACATAATAATAAGGAATTGAATAACAATAGCTCTCTTCATGAAAATTAAAGAAATAATACCCCTTACCTTAGAATAAAGCTGGATACTGGAATAGAGAGGTAGCAGACTTCTCTTCTTCTTTCCCTTTATAATTTCTCTCGATAATAATTGCTCTATAGCTTTAGTGAATTGGTGAGAAATGAAGGAAGAATGAGCTTCTATTTATAGAAAAATATAGTTTCGATAATTGCACGTTTTGGGGCTCAAAATATTACAGTACAATACCTTCAACTTTTCTTTCATTTTTAATTTAGTCCTGCAAGTATTATTAAACTTGCACCACCTCCCCTAATAATAAATAATGTGAATCAATAATTCAATTATGTGATTCAATAGTTATAATCATGTAAAAATACGAATAACAGTATAATACCTCCATCTATACCTCCATCTTTAACTTAGTCATGCAAGTATTATCAATCTTGCACCAATTCCCCTAATAGTCCATAAATGTGAATCAATAGTACACACATGTGAATAAATAGTTATAATCATGTGAATTAATAACAATTAATTTCTCATTTATCCGATTAATTACCCGATAACTTCCATACATCAATTATTATCGAAATAAATGTCGATTTCCACTAACACTAATAATTCCAACACAATGGAACTATCAATTTCATCTTTAATCAACACGAACTTATTCATCATTAATATTATAACTCATAATATTTAACAACCAGGTCGTTCCCAGGAAAGAGGGGGCTTTCCGATAAGGATTTCTCCTTATTGACGAGCAATTAGATGACCAAACCTCTCATTGACAGAACTTCTAGACATTGTAAATATTGCAATTTAATAATATGAATAACTTTGTCATCTCAATTATTGATTTAATAATATATCATATTATACAGATGATACTGTGACAATAATCGAATCAATAATATAAGAGATATGATGCAACAATTACTATAGCAATAATTGAGTATAACTGAGTGACTTCTCACGTAAGCATCAATAACCAATACCGTGTGCTACTATGCAACCACGCGTATTACTGTACTTTTACTACCGGGTAGTTCAACAGTTTTAACGGTAACACTTCCGCCGTTATTTTTATAAAAGATAATTATGTCGTTTTCTTACTACGACAATACTTCTGTTGTGGGGTCCACCAATGATTGTGCCGTCGTACGAATATTCCCTGTTAAAATGAATATTTCCCAACCAATCGAATATTATATAACCACTTGCTTACTTTGCAAATTTTGTAAATATTACCCACAACTATAACATTATATTATATCCACACCATAATATTCAAAAATATATTTCGAGAGAAATTAATCTTTATTCATAAAAGTCGGGGTCTTACAACCTCCCCTTCTTATGAAATTTCATTCTCGAAATTAGGGTACGTACCTGGTATGTCGAAGAGGTGAGGATACCTTGATTTAATTTCAGATTCTAACTCCCAGGTCATTTCCTCAACATTATGGTTTCTCCACAAAACTTTGACTTGAGGTACAACTTTAGAGCGTAGAATATGATCCTTCTTATCCAAGATTTTAACAGGTACCTCTTCATACGTTAAATCTTTCGTTATCTCGTCCGGTTCTAATTCAATAATGTGGTTCGGGTCTTTCACATATTTACGTAACATAGATATATGAAAAACGTTATAAATACGAGACATACTTGGTGGTAAGGCGAGTTTATAGGCCACAGTTCCTACTCGATCGAGGATTAAAAATGGGCCAATGACTCGAGGATTGAGCTTTCCACTCTTTCTAAATCTTGTAACTCCTTTCCATGGAGCAACACGTAACAACACATGATCTCCAATATCGAATTGCATTCCCTTTCGATGAAGATCAACATAACTCTTTTAACGATCATGTGAGGTTTTTATACGTTGTCGGATCGTTTGAATCTTTTCCGTAGTCATACGTACCAAATCCGGTCCCAACAACGTTGCTTCACCCACCTCATCCCAGCATACTGGAGAACGACACTTTCTTCCATACAACGCCTCAAATGGAGCCATGCCAATACTTGCTTGATAACTATTGTTGTAGGAAAACTCCACTAATGGTAAGAACTTGTCCCAACTTCCCTTGAAGTCAAGGACATAGAGTCTTAATAAATCCTCAAGAGTTTGAATAGTCCTCTTTGATTGTCCATCCGTTTGAGGATGATACGCCGAACTAAATCGTAAATCCGTGCCCATAGCTTTTTGCAAACTAACCCAAAATCTTGAAGTGAATCTTGGATCTCGATCAAAAACTATGGATACTGGCATACCATGCAATCTTACAATCTCGTTTATGTACATACTAGCAAGACATTCAAGTGTATAAGTTTCTCGTATCTGTAAGAAATGTGCAGACTTGGTCAATCTATCAACAATGACCCAAATCGCATCTATGCCTTGAGAAACCTTGGGAAGACCAGTAACGAAATCCATGGTAATGTGCTCCCACTTCTATTCTGGAATTTCTAGTGGTTGTAATGGACCTTTTGGCACTTGATGCTCCGCTTTGACTCATTGACAAGTTAGACACCTTGAGATAAACCCCGCTATCTCTCTCTTCATATTGCTCCACCAAAATGTATGTCAAGATCACGATACATTTTGGTACTCCCTGAGATGGATTATAAACGATTGTGTTGTATGCGCCTCTATCATGATTTTATACTTTAAGTCGTAATCGTTAGGAACACAAAGTCTGGAGTTGACTCGAAGTATTCCTTCTTCATCGATTCTTGCTTCTAGAATAGCACCTTCTTGTACTTTCTTCCTTATACGTATCAGTTGCAGGTCTGTAGCTTGAGCAGCTTTAACTTTATCGATTAAAGTCGATTCCACTCGTAAATTCGCCATCATCACATGGGTCCCTGGAGTCTTTAACTCTATTTCCATCCTTTCCAAGTCATACACAATGGACCTTTACGTTAACAATAATGCACTCGTGCCCGCATATGATCTTCTACTCAATGCGTTAGCTACTACGTTCGCTTTTCTAGGATGATATTAGATGGTATGATCATAATCTTTCAACAGCTCAAGCCACCGTCGTTGCCGCATATTGAGTTCCTTTTGAGTGAAGAAATATTTGAGGCTTTTATGATCTGTATAGATCTCCACCTTCTCTCTATATAGGTAATGCCTCCAAATCTTAAGCGCAAAAACGACAAAGGCCAACTCTAAATCCTGAGTAGGATAATTCCTCTCATATTCTTTGAGTTGCCGAGAGGCATAGGCTATGACTTTTCCATGTTGCATGGGAACACATCCTAACCCTTTGCCCGAAGCATCACTGTAGATGACAAATCCCTCGGAGCCAGATGGTATTGTCAGAATAGGTGCTGAAATAAATATCCTCTTGAGTTCTTGAAAACTCTTTTCACATTCCTCGCTCCAACCAAATTTTGTATCTTTTCGAGTCAGCTGAGTTATTGGAGTAGCAATTTGAGAAAACCCTTCTACGAATCTCCGATAATAACCAGCTAAGCCGAGAAAGCTACATACTTCGGTCAACGACTTAGGTTGCTCCCAACTTTGAATAGCTTCAATCTTTGCTGGGTCAACAAATATTCCATGACTTGATACTACGTGCCCAAGGAATGCTATTTCCTCAAGCCAGAACTCGCATTTCTCCAACTTGGCATAAAGCTTGTTTTCACGAAGCTTTTGGAGTATCAGCCTCAAGTGTTGCTCATGATCTTCACTACTTTTGGAATATATGAGGATGTCATCAATAATGACAACCACAAAGTGATCCAAATATTCCTTGAATACTCGGTTCATCATGTCCATGAAGGCAGCAAGAGCATTAGTCAATCCAAAAGACATGACTAGGAATTTATAATGCCCGTACCGAGTTCTGAAAGCCGTCTTTGGAATGTCATCGGTTATAATCTTCAATTGGTGATATCCGGAACGAAGATTAATCTTTGAAAAGAATTTGGCGCCTTGTAACTGGTCAAACAGGTCATCAATGCGAGGCAGTGGATATCTATTTTTAATAGTGACATGATTCAACTCCCGATAATCAATACAAAGTCGCATACTCCCATCTTTCTTCTTCGTGAATAGAACAGGAGCACCCCAAGGAGACGTACTAGGACGAATGAAACCGATGTCTAACAATTCCTGCAGTTGGGTCTTTAACTCCTGAAGTTCAATAGGAGCCATTCGATATGGGGCTTTGGAAATGGTTTTTGTACCGAGTTCAAGGTCGATACAAAATTTAATTTCACGCTCTGGGGGTAGGCCAAGAAGTTCTTCAGGGAATACGTTAGAAAATTTATTAACAATAGAAATATCATTCAAAACTGACATATTTTTATTTAAATCCGTGACATGAACTAAGAAAGCTTGACATCCATTTTTCAATAAACAAATAGCTTTATGGCTTGAGATGACAGTGATTTATTTTAATGATTTGGTTGTTTGAATTCGCATAATAGGTTGGTTAGGAATATGAAAGCTAACAACCTTACGAAAATAATCAATTTTTGCATGATGAGTAGTTAACCAATCAATCCCTAAAATCACATCAAATGCAAGTATTTTCAAAGAAATAAGATCAACAGGTAACGTGCGGTTGCCGATTTGAACTAAACAAGACTTATAAACAGTGGATGTAATGAAGGTTTCTCCCAACGGAGTTTCAACAGATAAGTCAAAGTCCAATTTCTCCGGAGTCAAATTTAAACGTTGAGCGCAAGTAGGAGAAATAAAAGAAGGGGTAGAACCGGTATCAAATAAGGTATAGACTTCACTAGAGTTTATGATAAGCTTACCCGTGATGATCTCGTTCGGGTTCCTTGCTTTCTGGGAGGTCACAAAAAATGCTCTCCCTTGAACTACCGACTTTGAATTTTCTGAGACGGCCTTTGGTGTTTCCATCCCAGCTGAACTTGCCTTCCCTGAACGACAAAATTGAGCCAGGTGACCTTCTCTTCCACAATTATAACAAGTTTTGGACTGCTGCGTACAGTTTGGACTGATATATCCCTCCCCTCCGCATTTGAAGCATATGATAGGTGGTCGTTCTCCTTCCTTAACAACGGGTGCTGATGCTGACGTCTTTCCATCATTGTTGAATCTCCTCTTCTTGAAATATCAATTCTTATTGTTTTGGCCATGATTACCACCGAAGTGGTTACCATTTCTAGCATGTTGATTCCCTCCACGCTTATTGTCACCGCTTGATGGTCAAGTATCACCGGTATTATCATTTCTTAAATTTGCTTCTTTTTGGTTGGGTTGGCTTATTATCGTGCTCCAATAACTGAGCCCTATTAATAACATCTGAATACAAACACAGTTTATGAGAGATAAGATATTGATGTATCTCGGGTTTTAAACCTCTTAGAAACATTCGCGTCATTCTCTCCTCATTATTAACCAAATGGGACGCAAACCGGGATAACTTGGTAAACTTAGCTTCGTACTGCGACACGGTTACGTTGTTTTGCTCCAGTTTAATGACCTCTACCTCTTTCATGTGATGAATACTTTCGGGAAAGTACTTGTCGTTGAACAATTCATGGAACTTCTCCGAAAACATCTTTAGTGCGGCAGGTTGAGTACGTTTTACAGATTTCAACCAGTAATCTGTCTCTGCCAGCAACATGAAGGTGGCAAAGGGAACCTTTTGTTCCTCGGAGCATCCCAAGACCTCAAATATCTTGTTGATCTACTTTATCCACGTCTTCGCCTTAAGTGGTTTTGGCTCTCCAAAAATCTCCGGTGGTCCCAGCTCCTTGAACTGTTTAGCAGTGACCGTCTGAGAGTTGCCAGTGTTTCCACCTGCATTTTAGACAGGAGCCGCTCCCTTCTGATGTTGCATGAATTGCATAAAGCCTCTGAACATTCCATCGTTCATCATTTGGTCAGTGTTGTCGTTTGCATGAGGATTGTCGCCTTCTTGATGCACATTATCCTGATTATTGATCTGCGGAGACTCAATCTCTCCACGTGCTCCATTGCTATTTTCAACATTCTCTGGATGTCATTTTCAAATCACCGCCACAAAACAAGGGTTAATTAACATATCACATATTATCCCTATACTCGAATTCGACCAATTAAATACCAAATAAACTTAGGTAGGTCATACTAGAAAGGAATTTCCGCCTCTCCCTCCTAGTTCTTGTCTCACATCTCAGCCAGGGATCATATCCCTAAGCTTTGATACCAACTGTGACGCCCCCAAAATAGGTATACATCACCTATTCCGAGTCGCCAAATACATGGTACGTAATACAAATACAATCTTAAATATACAACACATGAAATGTGTGAGTTTTAATACAAATATTGTCTTCTGCATGCATATTCAAACTCAAAATAAGTCCTCAATACATTTATTATCACACTATCTCATAGAATAGTGAGGACTACTAATGTTATCATCTGGACAGTCACTTCGTTCCCCGACTAGTCCCTGCTACGTTCTCATTTCCTGAAGAGAACAATGAAAGCAAAAGGGTGAGCTCAACTAGCCCAATAAGAAATATTATGGCTAAGATAATGCAAAATAAATTATCGTTAGCCTTTAACAGGATTAAACTGATACAATATAACAAACATCAAGTTTAACTGCAGCGGAACAAGCAATCCATTAGAAGAGTCAACTAGAGAATAAAATCTACTATCTTCTATGATTCAAAAGGTTTTTCATCACTTTTATCGCTGAGACTCAGCTTATTAAATAAACCACGTCATCCCTGCACTACGACCAAGGATATTCATTAGTATCACGACCACAAATTATCCATGCACTACGGTCCAAGGATATTCGTGTTTTCATCAATGGTCATGATCATGCCAACAACTGTCCATCAATGCACTACGAGCCAATGAGGACTTTTACAACATCAATTGTAACATTACGGTCATGACTATACCGAATAATCCCTGGTCATAATCATACCAAGTCCATCTATGAACTACAGGCCACAGATGACTTTCAACATAACATAAACATGAGGATGATGACAATGACATAATAATTCAATAAAACAAGTTCAAGAATTAAATTTTAAAGATTTATAAGTTAATTTATCCTGAACTCAAAAACGTCCAAATTATCAACATGATACTGCTTTGTGGAGTAAAATTCAAAAATGCTCAGAAGAATATTTCCATGAAAAGATACTGGATGAAGCGCAAATATCTAGGATATTCTACTAATAGTATAGAAGCCAAAACTTTAACCAACTGATTATAATAGAATATATGAACCTGCAAATGGATTTTCGCCCGCCATGCGGTAATCCACGTAGACAGATCATTTCCACAATTTAATAAGGAATGAATACAAAGGATCATTCACCATGCATGTGGTAATCCACATGTATAAAAGTTATTCCAATGAATAATAAAGAATGGAATAATGTAAGAATTCACTACATCGATAATGATGCATAATCGATGCAAGTTATTCTCAATGAATAATAAAGAATGGAACCAGTCATGCAAAATCCGCACAAATGTAATATTACAACAAAATAATAAAGAATGGAATAACAATGAATTCACACGGCATGCGATAATCGCGACAAACGAGTTATTCCAATGTAATAATAAATAATGGAACCATGTCATGCGTAATACGCACAGACAGGATATTTCAATAGAATAATAAAGAATGGAATAACAGAGAATTCACCAGGCATGCGATAGACCGCACAGACAGGTTAATCCAACAAAATAATAAATAATGAAACTAGGTCATGCGTAATTCGCACAGACATGATATTCCAACATAATAATAAAGAATGGAATAATTGAAGAATTTCACCATGTATGCGGTATTGCATGCACAAAGTTATTCCAACGTAATAATAAATAGTGGAACCAAATGTCATGCGTATACGCATACGCATACGATATTCAACAAAATAATAAAGAATGGAATAACAGAAGAATTTCACCATGTATGCGGTACTTCGCATAGACAGGTTATTCCAACATAATAATAAGGAATTGAATAATAATAGCTCTCTTCATGAAAATTAAAGAAATAATATCCCTTACCTTAGAATAAAGCTGGATACTGGAATAGAGAGGTAGCAGACTTCTCTTCTTCTTTCTCTCTATAATTTCTCACGATAATAATTGCTCTATAGCTTTAGTGAATTGGTGAGAAATGAAGGAAGAATGAGCTTCTATTTATAGAAAAATATAGTTTTGATAATTGCACGTTTTGGGGCTCGAAATATTACAGTACAATACCTCCAACTTTTCTTTCATTTTTAATTTAGTCCTGCAAGTATTATTAAACTTGCACCACCTCCCCTAATAGTAAATAATGTGAATCAATAGTTCAATCATGTGATTCAATAGTTATAATCATGTGAAAATATGAATAACAGTATAGTACCTCCATCTATACCTCCATCTTTAACTTAGTCATGCAAGTATTATCAATCTTGCACCAACTCCTCTAATAGTACATGCATGTGAATCAATAGTACACACATGTGAACAAATAATTATAATCATGTGAATTAATAGCAATTAATTGCTCATTTATCTGATTAATTACCCGATAACTTTCAGACATCAATTATTAGCGAAATAAGTATCGATTCCCACTAACACTAATAATTCTAACACAATGAAACTATCAATTTCATCTTTAATCAACACGAACTTTTTCATCATTAATATTATAACTCACAATATTTAACAACCAGGTTGTTCCCAGGAAAGAGGGGGCTTTCCGATAAGGATTTCTCTTTATTGGCACGCAATTAGATGACCAAACCTCTCCTTGACAGAACTTCTAGACATTATAAATATTGTAATTTAATAATATGAATAAATTTATCGTCTCAATTAATGATTTAATAATATATCATATTATACAGATGGTACTGTGACAATAATCGAATCAATAATATAAGAGATATGTTGCAGCAATTACTGTAGTAATAATTGAGTATAACTGAGTGACTTCTCACGTAATCATTAATAACCAATACCGCAGTGTACTACGCATGCACCACGCCAGATTCATCGTACTTTTTACTAACGGGGTAGTTCAACAGTTTTAACGAAGAATACTTACACAAGTTATTTTTATAAAAAGATAATTACATCGTTTTCTTATTACGACAATGCTTCCGTTGTGGGGTCCACCAATGATTGTGTCGTCGTACGAATATTCCCTGACCAATCGAATATTATATAACCACTTGTTTACTTTGCAAATTTTGTAAATATTACCCACAACTATAACATTATATTATATCCACACAATAATATTTAAAAATATATTTCGAGAGAAATTAATCTTTATTCATAAAAGTTGGGGTCTTACAGTTACCAAACTAAATTACCCCGCCCTGGCGGGTAAAATATATATATATATATAAAATAAATAAATAAATAAATAAAATAAAATAAAAAAATAAATAAATAATTAATATTTATCAAATAAAATGAATATTTTAATTGAGATATTTATGGAACAAAATAAATATTCGATGAAAATTATTAATTAAAATATTTATCAAATAAAATAAATATTTTAATTGAGATATTTATGGAATAAAATAAATATTCGATGAAAATTATTAATTAAAATATTTATCAAATAAAATAAATATTTTAATTAAGATATTTATGGAATAAAATAAATATTCGATAAAATTATTAATTAAAATATTTATTAAATAAAATAAATATTTTAATTGAGATATTTATGGAATAAAATAAATATTTGATGGAAATTATTAATTAAAATATTTATCAAATAAAATGAATATTTTAGTTGAAATATTTATGGAATAAAATAAATATTCTATGTAAATTATTATTAAATAATTTATTCTAGTGTAATAATAGTAAATGAATGAAAATATTCTAATTTAATTAAGTAATTAAATTAGAAGGGTAATAATTTGTTAAATAAAGTGGAGTTTATATTAAATAATTAAGTGAAAATGTAACTAATGAATGTCGTGAATACATAGGGTATGTGTGTAGGATTTGTGGTGAACGGAAGTAGTAATCATTTAGCCTACGCACGAGGCAAGTTCCTTATTCTATCTTGTTTATTATTGTTCAAGTCAAGATTTCATATTAGATGTTATTATTCTTTAAAAGCATAATTCATGTTATAAAATACTTATTCGATTGTATAAGTCTTGAACTTTATTATTCAAATTGAATGTAAAATCTCAAATTTTATGAATAAAGATTTAAATTTCTTGAATTTTTTTGAATATTATGGTGTGGATTTAATATAATGCTATAGTTGTGGGTAATATTTATAAATTTTGCAAAGTATGCAAGTTTTTATATTATTCGATTGGTTCGTGGGAATATTCTTTGTGTGGGGAATATTCGCGATGACTAAGACAATCATTAGTGGACCCCTACAATAAAATTAATTATTGGCGGATTGAGAAAACGACAAAAATATTTTTTTATGAAAATAACGGCGGAAGTTTTACCGATTAATCTTTGTTGAACTACTTTCAGTAGTAAAAGTACAAAGAATACGTGTGGTTTGCATAAGAGTACACACCAGTATTGATTATTGATGCTTATGTGAGAAGTCACCGCTTTTGTTCAATTATTGCTACAATGAGTTCTTTGACAAGTATCTCAAGTTATTTGATTCAATTATTGTATTGTTATATATATATATATATATATAAATTTTGTTTTATTAGTATTATTAATGTAATAAAATGTAAAAAACTTTTATATAAAACATAATACTTTTATAAAGTTATTCATTTTATTAGATTATAAATAGAATATATTATATTTTATTGTAAACCAACTGAACGTCCGCTTAAAGTAAATCGATCCGGACCGCTTCATGGATTGGTTACTTATTCACCATTCTTCTATAAATAGAAGCTCATTCCTTCATTATTTCTTATGAATTCACTGAAACTCTAGAGAGAGAAACCGTTGAGAGATTTATTCTTCTATAATCTTGAGCGTATTTCTTTAGCGTTTAAGAAAGCTTTGAGCGTAGTGCAAATTTCTTCAAGTATATCCCCGCCTTAACGTCGGAGTACTCTTCTTTATAAGATAAGGGGTATTTTTTTTTATATTCATGAAGAGAACTTCATTATTCCATTCTTTATTATTCTATTGGAATAACTCAGATACGCTGTGATCACCTATACTTGGTGATTTCATTGTTATTCCATTCTTTATTATTCTCATTGAATAACTCAGATACGCTGCAATACCCTATATTTGGTGAAATTCTTCATTTATTCCATTTTTATTATTCTGTTGGAATATCCATGCATGCGTTTTTTACCGGACCGGACACGTTCCGCCTTTATTATTACTGTTGGAATAACTCAGTATAAGCGATGCACCCTAAACTTGGTGAAATTCTTCTCATTATTCCATTCTTTATTATTACATTAGAATATACTCTTCATGCAAGGCGTTCGTAACTCACGTTTCGCTCTTTATTATTCTGCTGAATATCCTCGTTCTGCATGCGCTTTCTGTGGGACTGACCGGTTCCGTTATTTATTATTCTCGTTGGAATAACTCGCTTATGCAAAGTATTGCATGCATGATGATTTCATTGTTATTTCATTCTCGTATTATTCTATTGGAACATCCCGCTTGGTCGTAATTTCATCGACTGGTTTTTATTTTTATTATTCTCATTGGAATAACTTTGTACATGCGCAAGTACCGTATGCATGGTGATTTCTGTTGTTATTCCATTCTTTATTATTCTGTTGAATATCCCATAGGTGCGACATTACGACTTCGGTTCCGTTATTTATTATTCTCATTGAATAACATGTCTATGCAAAGTACCGCATGCATGATGATTTCTTTTGTTATTCCATTCTTTATTATACTCAGTTGATTAAAGTTTTGACTTCTATACTCCATGAAATTAGTGGAATATCCTTGATATTTGTGCTTCATCCAGTATCTTTTCATGGAAATATTCTTCTGAGCATTCTTGAATTTTACTCTATAAAGAAGTATCATGTTGACAATTTGGACGTTATTAGTTCCTGAATAATTTAATTCTTGAACTTGTTTTATTGAATTCTTATATCATTGTCATCATCCTCATGTTTATATTTTGTTGAAAGTCATCTGTGGCCTATAGTGCATAGATGGACTTGGTATGATTATGACCAAGGATTATTCGGTATAATCATGACCGTAATTTTACAAATGATGTGGAAAAAGTCCTCATTGGCCGTGTAGGCATTGATGGACGCTTTTGGTATGATTATGGCTATGGATTTTCTTCAACCAAGGGAGCAAAGATGAATTGTTTTATGGCATGATCAGATCATTGATGAAAATATCGATTATCTTTGGCCCGTGTAGTGCATGGATAATTTGTGGTCATGATACTAAATAATATCCTTGGCACGTAGAAAGGGGGATGATTTGATGATGTGGATTATTTATTAAGTCGAGTCTCAAATGATAAAAGTGATGAAAAACTTTTTAAATCATAGAAGATGGTAGATCTTATTATCTACTTGACTCTTTTAATGGATTGCATGTTCCGCTGCAGTTAAACTTGATGTCTATTGTATTTTATCAGTTTAACACTTTGAGGACTAATCATAATTTATTCTGCATTATCTTAGTCATAATATTTCTTACTGGGCTAGTTGAGCTCACCCTTTCTTTCACTGTTCTCTTCAGGAAATGAGAACGTAGTTGGGACTAGTCGGGGAACGGAGTAACGGTCCAGATGATAGTATTAGTAGTCCTCACTATTCTGTTAAATAGTGTGACAATAAATGTAATGAGGACTTTTTCTGAGAGTGGATATTGTCTAGAAGACAATATTTGTATTAAAACTCACAGCTTTCTTGTTGTATATTAAAGATTATATTTGTATTCTCATACCATGTATTTGGCGACTTTGTAATAGGTGATGTACCTATTATTTTGGGGCGTCATAGATTGGTATTAGAGCTTAGGGATATGATCCCTGGCTGAGATGTGAGACAAGAACTTGGAGGGGAGAGACGAGAAATTCCTTCGCTAGTATGACTTACCTAAGTCTATATGATATTTAATTGGTCGGTCAAAGTATAGGGATAATATATGATATGTTAATTAGCCCTTGTTTTGTGGCAGTGTTTGAAAATGGCATCCGAGAATGTTGAGAACATCAATGGAGAATAGGAGACCGTTGAGTCTCCACAGATCAATAATCAGGATAATGTGCATCAGGAGGGTGATAATCCTCCTGTAAATAACAACACTGATCAAATGATGAACGACGGTACGTTTAGGAGCTTTTTAAAATTCATGCAACACCAAATGAGAGAGACTCCTATTCATAATGCAGGTGGAAACGATGTCAACCCACGGTTGGTCACCGCTAAGCAGTTCGAGGAGCTGGGACCACCAGAGTTTTTGGGAAAGCCAGAACCACTTAAGGCGGAGACGTGGTTAAAGCAGATCACCAAGATATTTGATGTCTTGTGATGCTTCGAGGAGTAAAAGGTTCCATTCGCCACCTTTATGTTGCGTGAAGAGGCAGATTACTGGTGGGAATCTGTAAAACGTACCCAGCCTGACGCACTCAAAATGTCTTGGGAGAAGTTCCAAGAGTTGTTCAATGACAAGTACTTTCCCGAAAGTATTCATCACATGAAGGAGGTGGATTTTATCAAGTTGGAGTAAAATAACATGACCGTGTCGCAGTACGAAGCCAAGTTTTCCGAGTTGTCCCGATTTGCGTCTCATTTGGTTGATAATGAGGAGAGAATGACACGAATGTTTCTAAGAGGTTTGAAACTTGAGATACGTCAATATCTTATCTCTCATAAACGTGTTTGTATTCGAGATGTTGTTAATAGGGCTCGCTTATTGAGCGCGATAATGAGTCAACCCAACCAAAAGAGAGAGCAAATTTAAGCAAATGATAATACCGGTGATAACAGTCATCAAAGCGGTGACAATAAGCATGGAGGGAATCAACATGCCAGAAATGGTAACCATTTCGGTGGTAATCACGGCCAAAACAATAGAATGGACATTTAAAGAAGAAAAGGTTCAACAATGACATGAAGACGTCGGCACCAGAACCCATTTCAAAGGAAGAAGAACGACCACCGGTCGTATGTTTCAAATGCGGACAGGAGGGACACATCCGTCCAAACTGTACGCAGCAATCCAAAGCGTGTTTTAATTGCGGAAGAGAAGGTCACCTAGCTCGATTTTGTCGTATGGTGAAGTCAAGTCCAGCTGGGATAATGATGCCAAAGGATGTCCCAGACAAGCCAAAGCCGGTAGTTTAAGAGAGAGCGCTTTTTTTTTTCGTGACGAGGAACCTGAATAAAATTATCACGGGTAAGTTAATCATAAATTCTTGCGAATTCTATACCTTATTAGATACCGGTTCTACTCACTCTTTTATTTCACCTAGTTGTGTTCAATGTTTGAAGTTAACTCCGGAGAAGTTAGACTTTGATATATCTGTTTAAACTCAGTTGGGAGAAACCTTCGTTACCTCCACTATTTATAAATCTTGTTCAAATTAACACTTTCACGTTACCTGTTGATCTTATCTCTTTGAAAATACTTGCATTTGATGTGATTTTTGGAATCGATTGGTTAACTACTCATCATGCTTTTAGTAAGGTTGTTAGCTTTCATATTTCTAACCAACCTGTTATGCGAATTCAAAGTAACTAAACCACTAAAGTCAATTTTTTGTCATATCAAGCCATAAGTAAAGAGCCCGATCCTTTCGTTGTTGACTTCCTTGTGTGGGATGCACCGAAGCCAGACTTTCTGTAGACGACATCGTGAATGAAGATGACAAGTTGATAGGTATCAATGTGACGTATTATCCAAGTCTTGGATGAGGGTCACAGTTTTGAATGATATTTCTATCGTTAATAAATTTCCTGACGTATTTATGAAGACTTCCTAGCCTATCCCTAGAGCGTGAAATCAAATTTTGTACTGACCCAAGTATTAAACCCCATTTCTAAAACCCATAAATATTTCTTCAACTAAAACGAACGTAACATGCGCCAAAGACGTTGACTCGAGCTGTTGAAGATTACGATCATACCATTCAATACCATCGTGGAAAAATGAACGTGGTAGCTGATGCATTGAGTAGAAGATCGCATGCGTTTACGAGTGCGAATATACGAACCCACGTGAAGATAACGAATATATGATTAGAATCGACTTTAATCGATAAAGTTAAAGCCGCTCAAGCTACATACTCAGAGATGATGAATGTGAAGAAGAAGGTTCAAGAAGGCATTATCTTAACCCTCGATTTAATTGACCCATTTGAAATCCTCGATCAAGTAGGAACTGTGACTTATAGACTCGTTTTACCGCCAAGTATGTCGCGTGTTCACAACCTTTTTTCACGTATCGATGTTACGTAAATATATGGATGACCTGAACCATATTATTGATTTAGAACCGGACGAGATAGCGGATAATTTAACGTGTGAAGATGTACCTGTTAAAATCCTGGAATGTATTCAACACTCAAAGTTTATACCTCAAGAGTTAGAATCGGACGAAGTGTCCTCATCTGTTCGACGTACCAGGTACGTACGTAAATTTCGAGGGTGAAATTTCATAAGGAGGGGAGATTGTAAAATCCCAAATTTTACGAATAAAGATTTAAATTTCTTGATTTTTTTTTGAATATTATGGTGTGGATTTAATATAATGTTATAGTTGTGGGTAATATTTATAAATTTTGCAAAGTATGCAAGTTATTATATTATTCGATTGGTCGGGGAATATTCTTTGTGTCAGGAAATATTCGTACGACGACACAATCATTGGTGGACGCCATACAATGTAATTATCATTTGATTGAAAAAACGACAAAAATATTTTTATATGAAAATAACGGCGGAAGTTTTACCGCTAATATTGTTGAACTACTCGGTTGTAAAAGTAATGCGAAGTACGTGTGGTTGCATAGTAGCACACGCGGTATTGATTATTGATGCTTATATGAGAAGTCACTCCGCTTTTGTTTAATTATTGCTATAGTAGTTCTTTGTATAAGTATCTCACGCTAGTTGATTCAATTATTGTTGATTGTTATATATATATATATTATATATAAGTTTTGTTTTATTAGTATTATTAATGTAATAAAACAGAAAAACTTTTTATATAAAACAGAATACTTTTATAAAGTTATTCATTTTATTAGATTATAAATAGAATATATTATATTTTATTGTAAACCAATCTGGAACGTCCGTTTAAAGTAAATCGATCTGGTCCGTTCATGGATTGGTTACTATTCAGTCCATTCTTCTATAAATAGAAGCTCATTCCTTCATTATTTCTTACGAATTCACTGAAACTCTAGAGAGAAAAACTATAGAGAGAATTATTCTTCTATAATCTTGAGCGTATTTCTTTAGCATTTAAGAAAGCTTTGAGCGTAGTGCAAGTTTCTTCAAGTATATCCCCGCTTTACCATCGGAGTACTCTTCTTTATAAGGTAAGGGGTATTTTTTTTATATTCATGAAGAGAACTTCTGTTATTCCATTCTTTATTATTCTATTGGAATAACTTTGTATACGCTTGGCAATCTCCTATACTTGGTGATTTCTGTTGTTATTCCATTCTTTATTATTCTCATTAGAATAACTTTTATACGCTGACTACCCTATACTTAGTGAAATTCTTCCATTATTCCATTTTTATTATTCTCGTTGGAATATCTTTATCATGCGGCTTTTACGGACTGGGTTCCGCCTTTTTATTATTACATTGGAATAACTTTTATATAAGCGGCCTACCCTATACTTGGTGAAATTTTTCTCATTATTCTATTCTTTATAATTACATTGGAATATCCTCATGCTCATGCGCTTACGCCGCACCGGGTTCCGCCTTTATTATTATGTTGGAATATCTTGTGCATGCGTTTTACGCAGGACTGGTTCCGTTATTTATTATTACATTGGAATAACTTTATGCATCACAATCGCATGCATGGTAATTTCATTGTTATTCCATTCTTTATTATTCTGCTGGAACATCCCGCTTGCGCGAATTTTGCCTCGACACGGTTCTCGTTATTTATTATTCATTGGAATAACTCGCCTACTATGCTCAAGTACCGCATGCATGGTGATTTCGTTGTTATTCCATTCTTTATTATTCATTTGAATATCCTCATTTGATGCGTATTACGCTTTGACCGGTTCCGTTATTTATTATTCTGTTGGAATAACCTGTCTATGCCAAGTACCGCATGCATGGTTATTTCTTTTGTTATTCCATTCTTTATTATACTCAGTTGATTAAAGTTTTGACTTCTATACTACATGAAATTAGTGGAATATCTTTGATATTTGCGCTTCATCCAGTATCTTTTCATAGAAATATTCTTCTGAGCATTCTTGAATTTTACTCTACAAAAAAGTATTATGTTGACAATTTGGACGTTATTAGTTCCTGAATAATTTAATTCTTGAACTTGTTTTATTGAATTCTTATATCATTGTCATCATCCTTATGTTTATATTTTGGTGAAAGTCATCTGTGGCCTGTAGTGCATAGATGGACTTGGTATGATTATGACCAGGGGTTATTCGGTATAATCATGACCGTAATTTTACAAATGATGTGGAAAAAGTCCTCATTGGTCCGTAGTGCATTGGTGGACAGTTTTTGGTATGATTATGGCTATGGATTTTCTTTAGCCAAGGGAGCAAAGATGAATTGTTTTATGGCATGATTAGGACCGTTGATGAAACATGATTATCTTTGGCCCGTAGTGCATGGATAATTCGTGGTCATGATACTAAATAATATCCTTGGCCTGTAGTGCAGGGATGATTTGATGATGTGGATTATTTATTAAGCTGAGTCTCAGCGATAAAAGTGATGAAAAACTTTTTAAATCATAGAAGATGGTAGATCTTATTATCTACTTGACTCTTTTAATGGATTGCATGTTCCGCTGCAGTTAAACTTGATGTCTATTGTATTTTATCAGTTTAACACTTTGAGGAGGACTAATCATAATTTATTCTCGCATTATCTTAGTCATAATATTTCTTCTTGCTAGCTAGTTGAGCTCACCTTTTCTTTCACCGTTTCTCTTGAGAAATGAGAACGTAGGTCGGGGACTAGTCGGGAACCGGAGTGACGGTCCCGGATGATAGTATTAGTAGTCCTCACTATTCTGTTAAATAGTGTGACAATAAAAGTAATGAGGACTTTTTCTGAGAGTGGATATTGTCTAGAAGACAATATTTGTATTAAAACTCACAGCTTTCTTGTTGTATATTAAAGATTGTATTTGTATTCTATACCATGTATTAGGCGACTCAGAATAGGTGATGTATGCCTATTTTGGGGGCGTCGCAGTTGGTATTAGAGCTTAGGGATATGATCCCTGGTTGAGATGTGAGACAAGAACTAGGAGGGGAGAGACGAGAAATTCCTTCGCTAGTATGACCTACCTAAGTCTATTTGATATTTAATTGGCTGGAATTGAGTATAGGGATAATATATGATATGTTAATTAACCCTTGTTTTGTGGCGGTGTTTGAAAATGGCATCCAGAATGTTGAGAACATCAATGGAGCACAGGAGACCGCTGAGTCTCCACGGATCAATAATCGAGATAATGTGCATCGGAGGGCGATAATCCTCCTCGTAAATAACAACACCGATCAAATGACGAACGCATTTCAGATGCGTTTAGGAGCTTTTTAAAATTCATGCAACACCAAATGAGAGAGACTCCTGTTCATAATGCAGGTGGAAACAATGTCAACCCACGGTTAGTCACCACTAAGCAGTTCAAGGAGCTGGGACCACCAGAGTTTTTGGGAATGCCAGAACCACTTAAGGCGGAGACGTGGTTAAAGCAGATCACGAAGATATTTGATGTCTTGGGATGCTCCGAGGAGAAAAAGGTTCCATTCGCCACCTTTATGTTGCGTGAAGAGGCAGATTATTGGTGGGAATCTGAAAACGTACCCAGCCTGACCGCACTCAAGATGTCTTGGGAGAAGTTCCAAGAGCTGTTCAATGACAAGTACTTTTCCGAAAGTATTCGTCACATGAAGGAGGTGGAGTTTATCAAGTTGGAGCAAAACAACATGACCGTGTCGCAGTACGAAGCCAAGTTTGCTGAGTTGTCCCAATTTGCGTCTCATTTTGTTGATAATGAGGAGAGAATGACGCGAATGTTTCTAAGAGGTTTGAAACCTGAGATACGTCAATATCTTATCTCTCATAAATTGTGTTTGTATTCAGATGTTATTAATAGGGCTCGCTTATTGAGCGCGCGATAATGAGTCAACCCAACCAAAAGAGAGCAAACCGTGAAATGATAATACTGGGTGATAACGATCCATCAAAGCAGTGACAATAAGCATGGAGGGAATCAACATGCCAGAAATGGTAACCACTTCGGTGGTAATCATGGCTAAAACAATAAGAATGGACATTTAAAGAAGAGAAGGTTCAACAATGACGTGAAGACGTCGGCACCAGCACCCGTTTAAAAGGAAGAAGAATGACCACCGGTCGTATGTTTCAAATGCGGACAGGAGGGACACATCCGTCCAAACTGTATGCAGCAATCCAAAGCGTGTTTTAATTGCGGAAGAGAAGGTCACCTAGCTCGATTTTATCGTATGGTGAAGTCAAGTCCAGCTGGGATAATGATGCCAAAGGAGCATGAGCCCGAGTCTGATCCAGAGGAGGATCTTGAGGAAAAAGAGGAGTTCCCACCGAACTCTATCAGTGCCGAGATGTATGACAAGCTTTATGACCATAACATAGAGTTACAAGATACTATTCAGGAGCTGAAGGAGCGAACGGTTATTCAACAGCTTACCATTGAGCAGAGGGATAGGGAGGTTGTGACTCTTCACACACGTCTGGGAAACGTAAAGTGGGATTTGGTTCATGAGAAGTGCCAAACCGAGCAGAAGTCAGAGGAAATAGAGGAGTTAAAGAATAAACTGAAAGAGGAATCCACCAAACGAGCCAGAGCGGAAGATGCTTATGAGAAGGCTTCTCAGCGAGCAGATGCAGCTGAGGAAGAGGTACAAGCAAAAAGGGTTAAGATGGTGGAAATGGATTGCGCATTCAACACTGCGGTGAACAAAGCTCAAGATCGAGTTATGTACTATCCAATTCAGTTTGAGGACTTACCCTCTTACATGCTGGATCGAAGGACGATGTTTCGTATCATGGAAGAAGAGCGCAGAGAAGCTATTCGATGTCTTAATAGGCCGTGATAGGAATAGTATGAATTATGTGAATATATGTGTTAGTTAAAATATAAATTCTGATGTCTTTATAAATAGAGGAATATTTTGATGTTTTAAATCCTGTAAATTCTTTTTCTTGGGATTGATGATGTAAATAGTAGTGATGCTATCGTATGATGTCAAAACTTTCGATTTGAATAAAATATCAGAGTTTATTGAGATAATGTATTAAGTGATTATGTTTAAATTTTTTAGTTAAGCCTTAAATATTTAAGGGATTGATTAAAGACCTAATAAGCGTATATTCTTAACAGAAATATGCCGCCAAGAAGACGACCAAATCATCGACCAGCCCAGGAAGGGTCAACGAATAATAACAACAACAACGCCAATGCTGACCCCGTTCAACAGTTGGTGAATTTACTGGCTGGAGTAATTAACAATCAACCTCAAGCTCCACCAAATACAACGTTCAAGGATTTCAAGGCGGTGGGACCGCTAGAGTTTAAAGGCTCCATAAACCCAATAGAAGCTCAAACCTGGGTTATAGAGATGGAGAAAGTTTTTGAAGTTGCCAAAGTCAGAGAGAACTAGAAAACTGCCTACACAACATTTATGCTGAAATCCGAAGCTAGTTATTGGTGGCAAGCAAATAAGGTCTGGGGAGGAGAAGGTGTGATTACCTGGGAGAGGTTCAAGGATATGTTCTTCGAGATGTATTTTTTGACCAGCTCGGAGAACCAAATGGAGGTCTAGTTTCTAGAGCTGAAACAGGGGAACATGTCCATATCAGACTAGGTAGCAAGATTCAATGAGTTAGTTAGGTTTGCCACATATCAAGTGCATACTGACGAGAGAAAGGCTAAGTGATTCGAGAGGGGACTGAAGCCCTGGTTGTATAGCAAAGTGTCAATGTTTCAATTGAACACTTTTGCTGGGGTACTGGAGAAGGCTATACTCGTCGAAGGTGGAAGCGATGCGGTAACCAAGTATAACCAAGATCAGAAAAAGAAGAAGAGTGAAAATGAAGGAAATAACAAAGCCAGTGGCAGCAACACGGGAGGAAGTATCAATCAGAAAAGGAGGTGGACTGACAACTCGTCAACTGAAAATCAGCAAGGAGGTCAGAAGAAGAGAATTGAAGCATGTCTGACCTGCGGGAAAGCTCACCTAGGGGTTTGTATGAAGGGAAAATGGGTGTGCTACAATTGTGGCCAGGAAGGCCACATAGCACCTAACTGTCTTAACCCAAAGAAGGGCGCCTGTGAGACCCCAAATTTTATGAAATGAAAGTATTAAATTTTCTTATAATTATTCTATTTAGTAAATGGTTAAATTAATAAAAGGTTAAAGTTAAGGGTGATATGTGAAAATTTTTCAAAGTAAACAAGTTGTCCTAAAATAATCGGTGATAAAAGTATAGTAATACGCGTGGTTGCATAGTAGCACACGGTATTGATTATTGATGCTTATATGAGAAGTCACTCAGTTATACTCAATTATTACTACAGTAATTGCTGCATCATATCTCTCATATTATTGATTCAACTATTGTCACAATATCATTTGCATAATATGTTATATTATTAAATCAATAATTGAGATAACAAAGTTATTCATATTATTATTTGCAATATTGACAATGTCTAGAAGTTCTGTCAATGAGAGGTTAGATAATCTAATTGCGCGCCAATATGGAAAAATCCTTATTGGAAAGCCCCCTCTTTCTTGGGAACGACTTGGTTGTTAAATATTTTGAGTTATAATATTAATGATGAATAAGTTCGTGTTGATTAAAGATGAAATTGATAATTCCATTGTGTGGTAATTTTTAGTGTTAGTGGAATTCGACATTTATTTCGATGATAATGAATATCTGGAAGTTATATTGACCAATCAAATAATTAATCAGATAAATAAGCAATTAATTGCTATTAATTCACATGCTTATAACTATGTGTTCACATGTGTGTACTATTGATTCACATAATTTACTATTAGGGGAGTTGGTGCAAGATTGATAATACTTGCATGACTAAATTAAAAATGGAGGTATAGTTGAATGTACTATACTGTAATTAATTTTTTCACATGTTTAGAACTATTGAGTCACATGATTTACTATTGATTCACATGATTTACTATTGATTCACATGATTTACTATTAGGGGAGGTGGTGCAAGTTTGATAATACTTACAGGACTAAATTAAAAACGAAAAAAAAGATGAAGGTATTATATTAATATTTCGAGCCCCAAAATGTGCAATTATTGAAACTATATTTTCCTATCAATAGAAGCTCATTCTTCCTTCATTTCTCACCAATTCACTAAGTCTCACATGAGCAATTATAGAGATAGAAGCTATAAAGAGAAAGAAGAAGAGTAGTCTGCTACTTCACTACTCCAGTATCCAGTCTTCTTCTGAGGTAAGGGTTATTATTTTTATATTTTGAAGAGATATTATTTTTCGTATTCGTATGAATATTATTATTGTTCAATATTCATTATATTCGTTTAATATTTGTAAGGAATATTATTTTTGTTCAATATTCGTAAGGAATATTATTTTTCGTTCAACCGTTGTAAGTAAGGGGTTTCTGCCAGGGGCAGTTTTATAATTTTTCTGACCCTCAAAAATTTTGGAAATATTTGAAATGATAATTTGATGAGTTTTCTAGATTGTGTCCAAAAATGACGATTTTTGGATGTATAGATTAGGAGTTATGAATTTTATGAGAAAAGACTATTTTAAAAGTAAACCCTTATAACTCCTTGTGGTTAACTCCAAAATTGGTGAAATTTTTTATTGGAAGTACATCTATATAACAGCAGTATACCCTGTAAATTTTGAAATTTTTGGACAAAAGTACAATTTTTGATAAATATCTAAATATTTGGCAGTTTTAGTCATATGAAAAATAGTAAATGAATTTTAAAAATTCTGAGAAAAATATATGTTCAATATGAGAATATATTTTGCTAAATACCAGAAAAGAGAATTTGTTTGTACTGATTTAGTATTTTTCATGAAAATGGACTAGTTATGAGTAAATGAATTAAATATGTTATGTGAAGTAAGAAAATTTGAAAATAGGATTTTATGGCTTGAGAATCCTATATAAGGTATATGCAGATTTTTGATGAGAGTTTTGGTTATTGGTGATGAAATCTTATGAGTTTGACATTTTAGGATGATTAAATGCATTAATTAGTAAAATGTAAATAATTAAAATAAATTATTTATAAGTTTAAGAAATGATTAAAATATTGTGGTAATATTAATAATATTAGATTATGAGATTATTAAATGATTTGTAACATTTGGATTAAGGTGTTATAAATATTGATATAGATTTTATTGTGAAACTTTATCTTTTTGTGTCGGGATTACTATTCACGATATCGATTACTTATTCATGATATGTCACTATTTATGTATATGACATTATTTATGTATACTGATGACTATGTATTTAAATACGAAGTACTATTTACGAGTTACTATTCATGAGTTACTATTCACGAGTTACTATTCACGGGTACTATTTACCCAAAAATATATTTCTTTTTCCATCCAAATTATTTTTGGTACATGAATATTATTCTTGAATTTTACTCCACAAAGCAAGATTCATGTTGACAATTTGATATTTTTAAACTCGGATAAATTTAAAGTCTTTAATATTTATCCTTGATTTTGTTTGATTAATGCTTATATCATTGTCATCATTCTCATGCTTATATTGTGATGAAAGTCATCTTTGGCTTACGTGCATAGATGAACTGTTGATTATTGGTTTTACAGTTGTATATCTTTGGCTTACGTGCAAACATGGACTGTTGATTATTGGTTTTACAGTAGTATATCTTTGGCTTTTGTGCAAAGATGAACTGTTGATTGATATCTTTGGTCGTAGTGCAAAGATGAACTGTTAATTGATAGCTTTGGCCCGTAGTGCAAAGAAGGACATGTGTATGACATGATCATGACCACTTGTGATACTAATGAATATCCTTGGTCGTAGTGCAGGGATAATTCGGTGATGTGATTGGCAGGATCATGACCATTAGTTAATAGTTGAATGTCTTTGGCCGTAGTGCACTCACAGACAATTGATTGGTATGATTATGACTATTGGTTTTATAGTTGAATATCTTTGGCTAGTAGTGCAAAGATAGACAACTGATTGGTATGATCATTGTTATTACATTTGAATATCTTTAGCCTTTGGGGTAAGGATATTGAGTAAATGTTCTATTAAGCCTTTGTGGCAAGGAGAAATTGTTGATTCACATTATTATAAACATGAACTGTGAATTTAACTAACATCTTTGGTGGTTCAGGTGAAGACAGGTGATGAAAGTTCTATTTGTCTTGGGTATAATAAAGAACTGTTGATGAGTATTACAGGGATAAAATTGATGATAAACTTTTAAATCATAGAAGATAGTAGATATCATGCTCCACTTGATTCTTCTAATGGATTGCTTATTCTGCTATAGTTGTTGATCTAAAACTTATTGTCTATTGTATTCTATCAGTTGTTATGTAAGACCCCAACTTTTATGAATAAAGATTAATTTCTCTCGAAATATATTTTTGAATATTATGGTGTGGATATAATATAATGTTATAGTTGCGGGTAATATTTACAAATTTTTCAAAGTAAGCAAGTGGTTATATAATATTCGATTGGTCGGGGAATATTCGTTTCAACAGGGAATATTCGTACGACGACACAATCATTGGTGGAACCCACAAACGGAAGTATTGTCGTAGTTAGAAAACAACATAATTATCTTTTTATAAAAATAACGGCGGAAGTTTTACCGTTAAACTGTTGAACTACCTGGTAATAAAAGTACAGTAATACGCGTGGTTGCATAGTAGCGCACGGTATTGATTATTGATGCTTACGTGAGAAGTCACTCAGTTATACTCAATTATTGCTACAGTAATTGCTGCATCATATCTCTCATATTATTGATTCAATAATTGTCACAGCATCATCTGGATAATATGTTATATTATTAAATCAATAATTGAGACAACAAAGGTATTCATATTATTAAATTGCAATATTTATAATGTCTAGAAGTTCTTTCAAGGAGAGGTTTGGTCATCTAATTGCGCGCCAATAAGGAGAAATCCTTATCGAAAAGCCCCCTCTTTCCTGGGAACGACCTGGTTGTTAAATATTGTGAGTTATAATATTAATGATGAATAAGTTCGTGTTGATTAAAGATGAAATTGATGGTTCCATTCTTTATTATTCTGTTGGAACATCCTGTCTGTGCGGATTACGCATGACCTGGTTCCATTCTTTATTATTCTGTTGGAATATCCTGTCTGTGCGGATTACGCATAACCTGGTTCCATTATTTATTATTCTATTGGGAATAAACTGTCTATGCGAAGTACCGCATACATGGTGAAATTCTTCTGTTATTCCATTCTTTATTATTCTGTTGGAATAACCTGTCTATGCAGTCTATCGCATGCCTGGTGAATTCTATTGTTATTCCATTCTTTATTATTCTGTTGGAACATCCTGTCTGTACGGATTACGCATGACCTAGTTCCATTTTTTATTATTCTGTTGGAATATCCTATCTGTGCGGATTACGAATGACCTGGTTCCATTCTTTATTATTCTGTTGGGAATAACCTGTCTGTGCGGTCTATCGCATGCTTTGTGAATTTTTCTGTTATTCCATTCTTTATTATTCTGTTAGAATAACCTGTCTATGTGGATTACCACATGCATGGTGAATGATCCTTCGTATTCATTCCTTATTAAATTGTGGAAATGATCTCATTTACGTGGATTACCGTACGGCGATTTAAAATCCATTTGTAGTTTCATATATTCTATTATACTCAGTTGGTTAAAGTTTTGGCTTCTATACTCCATGAAATTAGTAGAATATCCTGGATATTTGCGCTTCATCTAGTATCTTTTCATGGAAATATTCTTCTGAGCATTCTTGAATTTTACTCCACAAAGCAGTATCATGTTGACAATTTGGACGCAATTGATTTTAGGATAAATTAACTTATAAATCTTTAAAATTTATTCTTGAACTTATTTTATTGAATTATTATGTCATTGTCATCATCCTCATGCTTATATTGTGATGAAAGTCATCTTTGGCTTACGTGCATAGATGTACTCGGTATGATTATGACGAGGGATCATTCGGTATAATCATGGCCTGTAATGTTATAAATGATGCGGTAAAAGTCCTCAGTGGCCTGTAGTGCATTGATGGACAGTTTTTGGTATGATTATGACTAGGGATTATTTGGTATAGTCATGACCATTGATGATTTAATGAATATCCTTGGCCCGTAGTGTAGGGATGACTCGATGATGCGATTTATTTATTAAGCTGAGTCTCAGCGATAAAAATTGATGAAAACATTTTAAATCATAGAAGATAGTAGATATCATGCTCTACTTGACTCTTCTAATGGATTGCTTATTTCGCTGCAGTTAAACTTGATGTCTATTGTATTTTATCAAATTAACATTGTTGAAGACTAATGATAATTTATTCTGCATTATCTTAGTCATAATATTTTTACTGGGCTAGTTGAGCTCACTCTTTTGCTTTCATTGTTCTCTTCAGGAAATGAGAACGTAGCCGGGACTAGTTGGGGAATGGGGTGATGGTCCAAGATGTTGTATTAGTAGTCCTCACTATTCTATAAAATAGTGTGACAATAAATATAACGAGGACTCTATTTGAGAGTGGATATTGTCTAGAAGGCAATATTCCTGTTTAAACTCTCAGCTATGTTTTGTCGTATATTACACGACGGTTATATAATTAAGTTTGTATTTGTATTCTGTACCATGTATTTGGCGACTCAAGATGGGTGATGTATACCTATTTTGGGGCGTCACAATTTGGTATCAAAGCTTAGGGATACGATCCTCGCTAAGATGTGAGACAAGAACTAGGAGGGAGAGACGGGAATTCCTTCGCTAGTATGACCTACCTAAGTTTATTTGGTATTTAATTGGTCGGTCAGAGTATTGGGATAATATGTGATATGATAATTAACCCTTCTTTTGTGGCAGTATTTGAAAATGGCATCCGAAAATTTCGAGATAAGCAATGAAGCACATGAGACCGTTGAGTCACCATAGATTAATACCCAGGATAATGTGCAACAGGAAGACAATAATCCTCAGGTAAACAACAACGATCAAATGATGAACGATGGGATGTTCAGAGGTTTTATGCAATTCATGCAACATCAGGCGAAGGCGGCTTTTGTCCAAAATGCAGGTGGAAACACTGATAACTCTCGGACGGTCACCGCTAAGTTGTTCAAGGAGTTGGGACCACCGGAGTTTTTTGGAGAGCCAAAACCACTTAAGGCAGAGACGTGGATAAAGCAGATCAACAAGATATTTGATGTCTTGGGATGCTCCGAGGAGCAAAAGGTTCCCTTTTCCACCTTCATGTTGCGAGCATACTGGTGGGAATCTGTAAAGCGTACTCAACCTGCAGCACTGAAGATGTCTTGCGAGAAGTTCCAAGAACTGTTCAACGACAAGTACTTTCCTGAAAGTATTCGTCACATGAAGGAGGTAGAGTTCATCAAGCTTGAGCAAAACAATATGACCGTGGCATAGTACGAAGCTAAGTTTGCCGAGTTGTCTCGGTTTGTGTCCCACTTGGTTAATAATGAGGAGAGAATGACGTGGATGTTTCTAAGAGGTTTGAAACCCGAGATACATCAATACCTTATCTCTCATAAACTGTGTTTGTACTTAGATGTCGTGAATAGGGCTCAGTTATTGGAGCATGATAATGAGTCAACCCAACCAAGAGAGAGCAGCCGGCAAGTTGATAATACCAGTGGTAGCAGTCATCGAAGCGGTGACAACAAACGTGGAGGGAATCAACATGCCAGAAATGGTAATCACTTTGGTGGTAATCATGGCCATGACAATAAGAGTGGACATTTCAAGAAGAGGAGATTCAATAATGATGGAAAGACGTTAGCACCAGCACCTGTTGTTAAGGAAGGAGAACGACCACCGGTCGTATATTACAAATGTGGAGGGGAAAGACACATAAGTCCAAAATGCACGATACAGTCCAAAGCATGTTACAATTGTGGAAAAGAAGATCACCTAGCCCGATTTTGTCGTACACCAAAGTCAAGTCCAGCTGGGATGGAGGCATCAAAGGGTGTCCCAGACAAGACAAAACCGGTAGTTCAAGGGAGAGCGTTTGTCGTAACCTCCCAAAAAGCGAGGAATCCAAACGAGGTGATCACGGGTAAGCTAATCATAAACTTTAGCGAAGTTTATACTTTATTTGATACCGGTTCTAACCATTCTTTCATTTCTCCTACTTGCGATCAACGTTTAAATTTGACCCCAGAGAAATTAGACTTTGACTTATCTGTTGAAACTCCGTTGGGAGACACCTTCATTATATCCACTGTTTATAAGTCTTGTTTGATTCAAATCGGTAACTGCACGTTACCTGTCGATCTTATTTCTTTGAAAATACTTGGATTTGATGTTATTTTAGGAATTGATTGGTTAACTAATCATCATGCTAAAATCGATTTTTTTCGTAAGGTTGTTAGCTTTCATATTCCTAACCAACCTATTATACGAATTCAAGCAACCAAACCACTAAAGTCAATCACTGTCATATCAAGTCATAAAGCTATTCGTTTATTGAAAAATGGATGTCAAGCTTTCTTAGCCCATGTCACGGATTTAAATAAAAATATGTCAGATTTGAATGATATTTCTATTGTTAATAAATTTCCTAACGTATTCTCAAGAACTTCCCCGCCTACCCCAGAAGCGTGAAATTGAATTTTGTATCGACCTTGAATCCTGCATTAAAAACCCATTTCCAAAGCCCCATATCGAATGGCTCCTATTGAACTTCAGGAGTTAAAAACCCAACTACAAGAATTATTAGACATCGGTTTCATTCATCCTAGTATGTCTCCTTGGGGTGCTCCTGTTCTATTCGTTAAGAAGAAAGATGGAAGTATGTAACTTTGTATTGATTATCTAGAGTTTAATCATTTCACCATCAAAAATAGGTACCCGTTGCCTCGCATTGATGACCGTTTTAACCAGTTGCAAGAAGAGAAATTCTTTTCAAAGATTGATCTTCATTTCGGATATCATCAGTTGAAGATTAAAACTGATGACATTCCAAACACTACTTTCAGAACTCGGTACGGGCATTATGAATTCCTATGAGTCTTTTGGATTGACTAATGCTCCTGCTGCCTTCATGGACATGATGAACCGAGTATTCAAGGAATATTTGGATCACTTTGTGGTCGTCTTTATTGATGACATCCTCATATACTCCAAAACCCGTGAAGACTATGAGCAACACTTGAGGCTGATACTCCAAAAGCTTCGTGAAAACAAGCTAAATGTGAGTTCTGGCTTAAGGAAGTTGCATTCCTTGGGAACGTGATATCAAATCATGGAATATCTGTTGACCCAGAAAAGATTGAAGCAATTCAAAGCTGGGAGCAACCTAAGTCGAATGGCCAAAGTCGTAGCTTTCTCGCCTTACCGGGTTATTATTATCGGAGATTCATGGAAGGATTTTCTCGAATCGCCACTCCATTAACTCAGCTGACTCGAAAAGATACAAAATTCGGTTGGAGCGAGGAATGTGAGAAGAGTTTTTAAGAACTCAAGTGTGACGCCCCCAAAAATGGGTATACATCACCCATCTTGAGTCGCCAGATACATGGTACAAAATTCAAATACAACTTAATTATACAACAGTCATGCAAAATACGACGACATATATACTGTGAGTTTCAATACAAATATTGTAACGTATATAATACGACAATATTCATACTCAAATTAATACATGCCATATAAAGTACAACAAAAAATATTTCAAGTCTCCAAAGGGACACGAGAAGATTTCTGTTCTCTTCCTTTTACCGCGGTGCACTTTTGACGCTTTCAGGGCCGGGTTCTCATCACCCTATTGTTGTTCACCAAAATCAATTATTAAGTGACGTATAAAATACGACACACACATCTTAGGTCCTCAATACAATTATATATTGTATATCATGCCATAGTGAGGACTGCTAATGCTATTATCTGGATCGTCACTCTATTCCTCGACAAGTCCCAGCTATATTCTCATTTCCTGAAGAGAACAATAAAAGAAAGGGTGAGCTCAACTAGCCCAAAGAAGAAATATTATGACTAAGATAATGCGAATAAATTATACTTAGCCTTCATCAATGTTAAACCGATAAAATACAATGACATCAAGTTTAATCATATTGAATAAGCAATCCATTAGAAGAGTCAAGTAGAGCATGATATCTACTATCTTCTATGATTTAAAATGTTTTCATCATATTTTATCACTGAGACTCAGCTTAATAAATAAACCACATCATCGAGTCATCCCTACACCACGGGCCAAGGATATTCATTAAATCATCAATAATAATGACTATACCGAATAATCCCTGGTCATAATCATACCAAAAACTGTCCATCAATGTACTACAGGCCACTGAAGACTTTTACCACATCATTTACAACATTACAGGTCATGATTATATTGAATGATCCCTGGTCATAATCATACCAAGTCCATCTATGCACGTAAGCCAAAGATGACTTTTATCACAATATAAGAATGAGAATGATGACAATGATATAAGCATTAATCAAACGAAAACAAGGATAAATATTAAAGACTTTAAATTTATCCAAATATTATCAATCACATAATAAACTCATCATATAATATTATTAATATTATTACAATATTTTAATCATTTCTTAAACTTATAAACAATTTATTTCAATTGTTTACACTTTACCAAATAATGCATTTAATCATTCAAAAATGCCATACTCATAAAATTTCATCACCAATGATCAAATCCCTCATAAAAAATCTGCATGTACCCTATATAGGATCCCAAGCCATAAAATTCTATTTTCCAATTTCGTTACTTCACATAACATATTTAACTCATATGTTTGTAACTAAACCATTTTCATGAAAAATTACCAAATCAATTTATTATTTTTCTATCCTTTGTCCAAATATATATACATATATTTCATACACAACAAGTATTTTTTTATAATTTTTCAACTCCCTTAAGTATTTTTCAAAAAAATCAATTTCTAATTAATTCCTTAAGAAATTAGCTACCTCAAGTTTAACTCCAGAAATTCCCAAATCTTGGTAGGATCTTACACATGTTAACGTGAGCTTCCAGTTTAAATTTCATGGTCATCGGAGTTATAGAACTCTGGTTATAGCGTTTTTCGTCAGAAAAACCTAAATATTGAAATAGTCATAACTTGCTCATTTTAAGTCGGAATGAGCTCATTTTTGGACAGGAGGTAATTTATACCATATATTTCCATGTCCCAAAAGGCCAGAATTTTTTTTATAAATTAAGTGGCCAAAAATTCCCTTTTAAATTTACGGACAGTAGCTTTTTGGTACTTCACAATTTTTGACTCGTTTGCTAAAATCAGTCCATACGAAAATTTACAACACCTTTTCCAGTGATTCCACTTGGATAAGTTATAAAACTCATAGATCTAACTCTAGAACTTTACCACACTAAAAAATTTGAAATATAATAGGAGATATGGTCAATTAAATTTTATGTTCCATTTTCACCAAACCTTTCCTTGGCAGAACTTCTAGACATCGTTAATATTGCAAATAATAATATTAATAACTTCATCGTCTCAATTATTGATTTAATAATATATAAAATATTGACAATAATTGAATCAAATAACGTGTTATACTATGCAACAATTACTGTAGCAATAATTGAACAAAATTGAGTGACTTCTCACGTAAGCATCAATAATCAATACCGGTGTGCTACTATGCAACCACGCCAGACATCAGATTTACTTTAACACCGGGTGTTTCAACAGTTAATGGTAAAACTTCCGCCGTTATTTTCATAAAAAATATTTTTGTCGCTTTCTTAATCCGACAATAATTCCGTTAATGGATCCACCAATGATTGTCTTGGTTATTTAATATTCCCCGTTAAAACGAATATTCCCCACCAATCGAATATTATATAATGTACTTACATACTTTTCAAAACTTATAAATATTACCCACAACTATAACATTATCTCAAATCCATACCATAATTTTGAAAAAAATATTTCGAGAAATTTAAATCTTTATTTATAAAATTTGGGGTCTCACATCAAGAGGAGACTCATTTCAGCACTTGTTCTGACAATACCATCTGGCTCGGAGGGATTTGTCATCTACAGTGATGCTTTGGGCAAAGGGTTAGGATGTGTTCTCAAGCAACATGGGAAAGTCATAACCTATGCCTCATGACAACTCAAAGAATATGAGAGGAATTATCCTACTCATGATTTAGAGTTGGCAGCAGTCGTTTTTGCGCTTAAGATTTGGAGGCATTACCTGTATGGAGAGAAGGTGGAGATTTATACGGATCATAAAAGCCTCAAATATTTCTTCACTCAAAAAGAACTCAACATGCGATAACGACGATTGTGATGCCCCCAAAACAGGTATACATCACCCATCTTGGGTCGCCAGAAAATACATGGTACAGAATACAAATACAACTTAATTATACAACAGTCGTTTAAAATACGACAAAATATAATCTAAGAATTTTAATAAGAATATTGTCTTCTAGACAATATCCACACTCAATGGAGTCTTCATTACATTTATTGTCACACTATTTAACAGAATAGTGAGGACTACTAATGCTATCATCTGGACCGTCACTCCATTACCCGACTAGTCCCGCCACGTTCTCATTTCTGACAAGAGAATAGTGAAAGAAAGGGTGAGCTCAACTAGCCCAAAGAAGAAATATTATGACTAAGATAATGCAAAGATAAATTATCCTTAGCCTTCAACAAAGATAACAACCGACGTAATATAATAGACAACAAGTTTTAAATCAACAACTGCAGCGGAATAAGTAATCCATTAGAAGAAACAAGTAGAGCATAAAATCTACTATCTTCTATGATTTAAAAAGATTTTCATCAACTTTATCGATGAGACTCAGCTTAATAAATAAACCACATCATCCCCGCACCTACGGCCAAGGATATTCATGTAATCATCAATTGTCATGATTATACCGAATATAATCCCACGGTCATAATCATACCAACAATCGTCCCACCAATGAACTACAAAAAGCCAATGAGGACTTTTACCTCATCATTCGTTACATTACGGTCATGATTATACCGAATAATCCCTGGTCATAATCATACCAAGTCCATCTCTGCACGTAAGCCAAAGATGACTTTCATCACAATATAAGCATGAGGATGATGACAATAATATAAACATTAATTAAATGAAAACAAGGATAAATATTAAAGACTTTAAATTTATCCAAATATTATCCATCACTTAAATAACTCATAATCTAATATTGTTAATATTATAACAATATTTTAATCACTTCTTAAACTTATAAACAATTTAATTTAATTGTTTACACCTTACCAAATAATGTATTTAATCATTCAAAAATGCCATACTCATAAGATTTCATCACCAATGATCAAATCACTCATCAAAAATCTGCATATACCTTATATAGGATTTTTAAGCCATAAAATCCTATTTACCAATTCTTCAACTTCACATAACATATTTAACTCATATATTTGTAACTAAACCATTTTCATGAAAAATTACCAAATCAAATTATTATTTTTCTATCCTTTGTCCAAACATATATACATATATTTCATACACAACGAGTATTTTTTTCTAATTTTTCAACTCCCTTAAGTATTTTTCAAAAATCAATTTCTAATTATTTCCTTAAGAAATTTGCTACCTCAAGTTTAACTCTAGAAATTTCCAAATCTTGGTAGGATCTTACACATGTTAACGTGAGCATCCAGTTTAAATTTTATGGTCATCGGAGTTATAGAACTCCGGTTATAGCATTTTCGTCGGAAAAACCTAAATATTAAAATAGTCATAACTTGCTCATTTTAAGTCGGAATGAGCTCATTTTTGGACAGGAGGTACTTTATACCATATATTTCCATGTCCCAAAAGGCCAAAATTTTTCTCATAAATTAAGTGGCCCTTACAAAATTGTGGATAGTATCTTTTTCTCTTTTTTCACTTTTTCATGCTTTGTTAAAAATAGTCCATACAAAAATCTACAACTCGTCTTTCAGTGATTCCACTTGGAGATGTTAGAAAACTTATCATAATATCCTCCCAAATTTTTCCAGAATTTTTGAATGTCCGAAAAATTATGAAACTACAAATGGATTTTAACCCGCCATGCGGTAATCCACATAGACAGGTTATTCCAACAGAATAATAAAGAATGGAATAACAGAAGAATTCACCATGCATGCGATAGACCGCACAGACAGGTTATTACAAAAGAATAATAAAGAATGGAACCAGGTTATGCGTAAATCGCACAGACAGGATATTCCAACAGAATAATAAAGAATGGAATAACAAAGAATTCACCATGCATGTGATAGAATCGCATGCATGGTTATTCCAATAATAATAAAGAATGGAACCAGTCTAGCGTAATCCGCATATGTATGTGGATATTCCAATAGAATAATAAAGAATGGAACCAGTCGTGCGTAAAGCGCATGCATGTGATATTCCAAATGTAATAATAAAGAATGGAATAACAAAGAATTCACCATACATGCGATAGAATCGCATGCGCATGATTTATTCCAATGTAATAATAAAGAATGGAACCAGTGTCTAGCGTAATCCGCATGCATGTGATATTCCATCAAAATAATAAAGAATGGAATAATAGAAGAGTTTCACTATGTATGCGGTACTTCGCATAGACAGGTTATTCCAACATAATAATAAAGAATGGAATAACATAAGCTCTCTTCATGAATACGAAAGAAATAATACCCCTTACCTTAGAAGAAACTGGATATTGGAATAGAGAGGTAACAAACTTCTCTTCTTCTTTCTCTCTATAATTTCTCTCTATAATAATTGCTCTATAGCTTTAGTGAATTGATGAGAAATGAAGGAAGAATGAACTTCTATTTATAGGAAAATATAGTTTCGATAATTGCACGTTTTGGGGCTCAAAATATTAGAGTACAATACATTCAACTTTTCTTTCATTTTTAATTCAGTCTTGCAAGTATTATCAAACTTGCACCACCTCCCCTAATAGTAAATCATGTGAATCAATAGTAAATCATGTGAATCAATAGTTCTAGACATGTGAAAATAAGAATTACAGTATAGTACCTTTATCTATACCTCCATTTTTAACTTAGTCATGTAAGTATTATCAATCTTGCACCAACTCCCCGAATAGTAAATGAATGTGACTTAATAGTACACACATGTGAACAAATAGTTATATAAGCATGTGAATTAGTAGCAATTAATTGCTCATTTATCCGATTAATTACCCGATTTATCAATATAACCCCCAGACATCAATTATCATCAGAATAGATGTCGATTTCCACTAACACTAATAATCCCAACACAATGGAACTATCAAATTCATCTTTAATCAACACGAACTTATACATCATTAATATTATAACTCACAATATTTAACAACCAGGTCGTTCTCAAGAAAGAGGGGGCTTTTCGATAAGGATTTCTCCTTATTGGCGCACAATTAGATGACCAAACTTCTCCTTGACAGAACTTCTAGACATTATAAATATTATAATTTAATAATATGAATAACTTTATCATTTCAATTATTGATTTAATAATATATCATATAATGCAGATGATACTGTGACAATAATCGAATCAATAATATGAGAGATATGATGAAGCAATTACTATAGCAATAATTGAGTATAACTGAGTGACTTCTCACGTAAGCATCAATAATCAATACCGTGTGCTATTATGCAACCACGCGTATTACTGTACTTTTACTATCGGGTAGTTCAACAGTTTAACGGTAAAACTTCCGCCGTTAATTTTATAAAAAGATAATTATGTCGTTTTCTAACTACGATAATACTTCCGTTGTGGGGTCCACTAATGATTGTGCCACCGTACAAATATTCCCTGTTAAAACGAATATTCCCCGACCAATCGAATATTATATAACCACTTGCTTACTTTGCAAAATTTATAAATATTACCCACAACTATAACATTATATCAAATCCACACCATAATATTCAAAAAAATATTTTGAGAAATTTAAATCTTTATTCATAAAATTTGGGGTCTCACAATCTCCCCTCCTTATGAAATTTTGCCCTCGAAATTTACGTACGTACCTGGTATGCCGAAGAGATGAGGATACCTTGTCTTCATTTCATATTCCAACTCTTGAGGTATAACCTTTGAGTGTCGAATATGATCCTTCTTATCTAAAATTTTAACACGTATCTCCTCATACGTTAAATCTTCTGCTATCTCGTCTAGTTCTAATTTAATAACGTGGTTCTGGTCATCCACATATTTACGTAACATCGATACGTGAAAAACGTTATGAATACGCGACATACTTGGCGGTAAAACGATTCTATAGGCCACAGTTCCTACTCGATCGAGGATTTCAAATGGGCCAATTAAATCGAGTGTTGTGATTTCCTCTCTTCATCGATTCTTGCTTCTAGAATAACGCCCTCTTGAACCTTCTTCTTCACATTCATCAACTCTGAGTATGTAGCTTGCACGACTTTAACTTTATCGATTAAAGTCGATTCTACTCGTATATTCGTTATCATCATGTGGGTCCCTAGAGTCTTTAACTCCATCTTCATCATTTGTAAGTTATACGAAATGGGTTTTTATGTTAACAACATCGTACTCGCATACGATCTTCTACTCAATGCGTCAGCTACCACGTTCGCTCTTCCATGATGATATTGAATGGTGTGGTCATAATCTTCAACAGCTCGAGCTAACGTCTTTGGCGCATAATACGTTTGTTCTAGGTGAAGAAATATTTAAGGGTTAAAGAAATGGGTTTTGTACTGGGGTAAATACAAAATTCGATTTTACACTCTGGGGTAGGCCAGGAAGTTCTTCGAGAATACGTCAAGAAATTTATTAACGATAGAAATATCATTTAAAAACTGTGACTCTCATCCAAGACTTGGAAAGCACATGAAATGAAGGTTTCTACTAACGAAGTTTCAACCAATAAGTCAAAGTTTAACTTCTCTAGGGTCAAATTTAAACGTTGAGCGCAAGTAAGAGAGATAAAAGAATGGGTAGAACCGGTATCTAATAAGGTATAGACTTCGCAAGAATTTATAATTTACTAACCCATGCTAACTTCATTCGGGTTAATCGTTTTTTGAGAAGTCGCAAAAAACGCTCTTCCTGAAACCACCGACTTTGTTTTGTCCGTATCTGCCTTTGGTGCCACCGTCCCAGCTGGACTTGATTTCACTATACGACAAAATCAAGCCAAATGACCTTCTCTTCTTGAAATTTCAACTTCTATTATCTTGCCATGATTACCACCGAAGTGGTTACCATTCTTGGCATGATAATTTCCCCTACGATGGTCATCATTATTCCAATGGTCATTGCCACTGGTACGATTATTATCGTGTTGTTGGTCGTTACATTTTGGTTGTGCTAACTCATTATCGCGCTCCAATAACTGAGCCCTATTCACAACATCTGAATATAAACAAAGTTTATGAGAAATGAGGTATTGACGTATATCGGGTTTCAAACCTCTTAGAAACATTCGTGTCATTCGCTCCTCATTATCGACCAAATGGGATGCAAACCGGGATAACTCCGTAAACTTAGCCTCGTACTGCGATACGGTCATGTTATGTTTGTGACGCCCCCAAAATAGGTATACATCACCCATTCTGAGTTGTCAATACATGGTACAGAAACAACTACAACTTTATTATTACAACAATAAAACTGTGAGTTTTAATACAGATATTATCTTCTAGACAATATCTATACTCAAATAAATCCTCATCACATTTATTGATACATTATTTTACAAAAATGGTGAGGACTACTAAACAACTCTCTCTAGAACCTTCATTCCATACCCCGACTCGTACTCGCTATATTCTCGCCTCCTGAGAAGAAAAATGGAACAAAAAGGAAAAGGGTGAGCTCAACTAGCCCAGTAAAGAATATTATGACTAAGATAATATACAACAAATTATCATTAGTCTTCAACAGGAAAAAATCTAATAGAATACAATAGACAACAAGTTTTTAAATCAATATTCGCAGCGGAAATAATAATTCATTAGAAGAGTTAAGTAGAGAATGCAAACTACTATCTTCTATGTATGAATTTAAAAGTTCATCGTCTATCTTTTATCCCCTCAGAACATCAATCAATATACATCCGGAATCAAATATTCATCTTTGCACTCTGAGTGCCAAAGATATTCAACGATTAGTCATGTTCATCTAAACACTGCTCATCTTTGCACTCTGAGCCAAAGATATTTATCAAAAATCATTCATCTTTGTACTACAGCCAAAGAAAGATATTCAATAATATCATCATTTAAGACGAGGATGATGAAAATATTTTTAAAGAAATGAATCCAAAGGAAACAAAATGACAAGGATTAAGGATTAAGGATTCAGTACTTTGTTTTATCCATGTCCAAAAATACCTCAAAAATAATCATAGTGGTGTAAAATTCAAGAATGATCAAAACATGGATACAATCAAAGCTAGTATCCGAATAGATATTTTAGACGAAAAAGAAAATTTTCATTTTTCGATGAATAGTCTTAGATTCGTGAATAATATCAGATATCGTGAATAGTCAAGTATCGTGAATAGTAACTCAGACACCAAAAGTTCCAAATTTGATAAAACTTGAGATCAATATTTCAACATAATGATATTAAAGAAATAATATCATTACGAAAAAAAAATAATATCCCTTACCTCACAAAGACAAGATTTAGTTGAAACACCTGGATATAAAGCTATGACTTGAACTTGCAGTATAGCAATACTCAAAGTATACTCAAAATACTCACAAGAATACGCCGATAATATAGAGAGAGAAACTTCAATTTAAATTGTAATTTTCAATTCAAACCTAAGCACCCTATTTATAGGAAATTGCTTAAAACACCAAAGCAAAAATTTAATAAATTAATAATATATATATATTTTTCCAACGCACACTTAATTTTCCCCAACATCACCACCAACCAAATTACTACACAAGACTAACAACAAAAAACGTTTTTCTAATTTTAAATATTTTAAACTTCCAAAATCAATTATTTGAGCTTGAACTTCAATAATTCATAATAAATAGCCCTTTTGCGAAAAATTCTGAATCTCGCGATTTTTTTTTTTAGGAAATTCAATTCTCTACAACTTTACGTAAGAAAGTTTTTCCAAATTCCAAACAAAATTGACCAAAAATCGATAAACCAAGCGATTTTATAAAGTATAATCAAATTTCGGTCAATAAATGGGGTCCACCGACATGTTTAACATGTTTTAAACATTTATTGCAACAAAAATACTCTTCCTCCTCGTATACTCATATATCCCACATTCGTTGTAAAAATATCACCATTATTATATTATTAAAATATAATAATATATTTAAATAATTATTTTATCGAGAAAAGATAAAATTTCAATTTTCAACAATTGTCACATTAAAAATTTTCTCCATCTATATCCACATAAAATCAATATTTTTCTTATCATATGAATCAATAATTAATTATTCACAAATAATATTACGAATCACAATATTGACAACCAGGTTCGGGAAAGAGGGGCTTTCCATAAAGATTTCTCCTTCTTGGCGCCTTGATTAGGTGACCAAACCTCTCCTTAGATGTAACTTTCTAGACATTGCCAATAATGTTATCCAATAATATTATTCAGATAATATGAATTATTGCTCTGATAATGAAAAATACTTGTAATGACAATTATTGAAACAACAAAGAATATAAAATATCAACGAACAATTATTAAATCAATAAAATATTGAATAACGAATAATTCACGTAACCATTATTGAGTAGTGCCTTCTTACGTAAGAATCAATAATTGAATGCAATACCGTGCTTCTTGTGTTTTAACCACCGAGTATTTTAACAAAGATAATAGCAGTAATAACTACACTATTATTTTTAAACAACTTATATTTGTCGTTTTCTTCATCCAATCGCTTTCCGTTATGGGGCCCATACATACATTTTTATTTACTGTCGCATTTAATATTCCCAACGATCTAATATTCCACGACCAAACGAATATTCCCAAACAACAATGAATATTTTATAACCACTTGCTTATTTTGAAATATTTACGTATTTTACCCCTAACTATTCACATTAATCAAATCAACCCTTAGAGAAAATTAAATTTCATTAATAATAAGTTGGGGTCTTACAATTTTGCTCCATTGCTTATCTCAACATTTTCAGATGCCATTTTCAAACACCACACAAAACAAAGGTTAATTGACATATCACATATTATCCCTATATACTCGACCCACCAATTAAATACCAAATAAACTTAGGTAGTCATACTAGCGAAAAAATTCCCGTCTCTCCCCTCCTATTTTTGTCTCACATCTCGGCCGGGATCATATCCCTAAGCTTTGATACTGTTGTGGCGCCCCCCAAAATAGGTATACATCACCCATCTTAGTTTGCCGGAAAAAATATATGGTATAGAATACAAATACAACTTAATTATACAACAAATGTAAAATACGACAAAACATAATCTAAGAGTTTTAATAAGAATATTGTTATCTAGACAATATCCACACTCAATGGAGTCCTCATTACATTTATTGTCACACTATTTAACAAAATAGTGAAGATTACTAATGTTATCATCTAGACCGTCACTCCGTTCCCCGACTAGTCCCAACTACGTTCTCATTTCCTGAAGAGAACAATGAAAGAAAGGGTGAGCTCAACTAGCCCAGTAAGAAATATTATGACTAAGATAATGTAGGATAAATTATCCTTAGCCTTCAACAGTATAACAATTGACAGAATATAATAGACAACAAGTTTTAGATCAACAACTGCAGCGGAATAAACAATCCATTAGAAGAGTTAAGTAGAGCATAAAATCTACTATCTTCTATGATTTAAAATGATTTTCATCAACTTTATCGCTGAGACTCAGCTTAATAAATAAACCACATCATCCCTGCACCACGGCCAAGGATATTCATGTAATCATCAATGGTCATGATTATACCGAATAATCCCTGGTCATAATCATACCAACAACTGTCTACCAATGAACTACAGGCCAATGAGGACTTTTACCACATCATTCGTTACATTATGGTCATGATTATACCAAATAATCCCTGGTCATAATCATACCAAGTCCATCTCTGCACGTAAGCCAAAGATGACTTTCATCACAATATAAGCATGAGGATGATGACAATAATATAAGCATTAATCAAACAAAAACAAGGATAAATATTAATGACTTTAAATTTATCCAAATATTATCCAACACTTAAATAACTCATAATCTAATATTGTTAATATTATAACAATATTTTAATCACTTCTTAAACTTATAAACAATTTAATTTAATTGTTTACACTTTACCAAATAATGCATTTAATTATTCAAAAATTCCATACTCATAAGATTTCATCACCAATGATCAAATCACTCGTCAAAAATCTGCATATACCTTATATAGGATTTTTAAGCCCTAAAATCCAATTTATCAATTCTTCAACTTCACATAACATATTCAACTCATATGTTTGTAACTAAACTATTTTCATGAAAAATTACCAAATCAACTTATTATTTTTCTATCCTTTGTCCAAACATATATACATATATTTCATACACAACAAGTATTTTTTTTATAATTTTTCAACTCCCTTAAGTATTTTTCAAAAATCAATTTTTAATTAATTTCTTAAGAAATTAGATACCTAAAGTTTAACTCCAGAAATTCCCAAATCTTGGTAGGATCTTACACATGTTAACGTGAGCTTCCAGTTTAAATTTTATGGTCATCGGAGTTATAAAACTCCGGTTATAGCATTTTTCATCGGAAAAACCTAAATATTGAAATAGTCATAACTTGCTCATTTTAAGTTGGAATGAGCTCATTTTTGGACAGGAGGTAATTTATACCATATATTTCCATGTCCTAAAAGGTCGTAATTTTTCTCACAAATTAAGTGACCAAAACAACCCTTACAAAATTATGGCCAGTAGTTTTTTTCTCTTTTTTCACTTTTTCATGTTTTGTTAAAAATAGTCCATACAAAAATCTACAACTCGTCTTTCAGTGATTCCACTTGGAGATGTTAGAAAACTTATCATAATATCCCCCCAAATTTTTCCAGAATTTTTGAATGTCCGAAAAATTATGAAACTACAAATGGATTTTAACCCGCCATGCGGTAATCCACATAGACAGGTTATTCCAACAGAATAATAAAGAATGGAATAACAGAAGAATTCACCATGCATGCGATAGACCGCATGACGAGGTTATTACAAAAGAATAATAAAGAATGGAACGGGTTATCGTAAATCGCACGCATGTGGATATTCAGCGAATAATAAAGAATGGAAAAACAAAGAATTCACCATGCGTGTGATAGGCGCATGCAGACGAGTTATTGTAATGAGAATAATAAAGAATGGAACCCGAGTTCTAGCGTGAATCCTTGCATGCACGAGGATATTCTAACAGAATAATAAAGAATGGAACCAGGTCATGCGTAAACGCACAGACAGGATATTCCAACAGAATAATAAAGAATGGAATAACAAAGAATTCACCATACACGCGATAGATCGCACAGACAGGTTATTCCAATAGAATAATAAAGAATGGAACCAGGTCTAGCATAATCCGCACAGACAGGATATTCCAACAGAATAATAAAGAATGGAATAACAGAAGAATTTCACCATATATGCGGTACTTCGCATAGACATGTTATTCCAACATAATAATAAAGAATGGAATAACAGAAGCTCTCTTCATGAATACGAAAGAAATAATATCCCTTACCTTAGAAGAAACTGGATATTGGAATAGAGAGGTAGCAGATTTCTCTTCTTCTTTCTCTCTATAATTTCTCTCTATAATAATTGCTCTATAGCTTTAGTGAATTGGTTAGAAATGAAGGAAGAATGAGCTTCTATTTATAGGAAAATATAGTTTCGATAATTGCACATTTTGGGGCTCAAAATATTACCGTACAATACCTTCAACTTTTCTTTCATTTTTAATTCAGTCCTGCAAGTATTATCAAACTTGCACCACCTCCCCTAATAGTAAATCATGTGAATCAATAGTAATTCATGTGAATCAATAGTTCTAGACATGTGAAAATATGAATTACAGTATATTACCTTCATCTATACCTTCATTTTATACTTAGTCATGCAAATATTATAAATCTTGCACCAACTCCCCTAATACTAAATGAATGTGACTCAATAGTACACACATGTGAACAAATAGTTATATAAGCATGTTAATTAGTAGCAATTAATGTAAGACCCCAACTTATTATTAATGAAATTTAATTTTCTCTATTTATTATTTTGAAATAGTAAGGGTTGATTTGATTAATGTGGATAGTTATGGGTAAAATACGCAAATATTTTAAAATAAGCAAGTGGTTATAAAATATTCATTGTTGTCGGGGAATATTCGTTTGGTCGTGGAATATTCTTGTTGTCGGGGAATATTTATGCAATGGTAGCGATCTTTATGGGCCCCATAACTTGAAAAAACGATTGGATGAAGAAAACGATGAATATAAGTTGTTTAAAAATAACTTGGCGTAGTTATTCACAGTTAATATTATTAAAAATACTCGGCGGTTTAAAACACGAAGCTTTGCAATGTTGCACCAATTATTGATTCTTACGTGAAGACACTACTCAATAATGGTTACGATAATTCTTGTTCGATTTTTTATTGATTTAATAATTGTTGCGTTGATATTTTATATTCATTGTTGTTTCATAATTGTCATTACGATATTTTCATTATCGAAGCAATAATTCATATTATCTGAATAATATTATTAGATAACATTATTGGCAATGTCTAGAAAGTTACATCTAAGGAGGTTTGGTCACCTAATTGCTTGGCCAAGATGGAGAAATTCTTATTGAAAGCCCCCACTTTCTGAGGAAGCTGCTGGTTGTCGATATTGTGATTACATAATATTATTTATGAATAATTAATTATTGATTTATATGATGAGGAAAATATTGATTTTATGTGGATATAGATGGAGAAAATTTTTAATGTGACAATTGTTGAAAATTGAAAATTTATTTTTTTGATAAAATAATTCATTTAAATATATTATTATATTTTAATAATATAATAATGATGATATTTTTACGATGAATGTGAGATATATGAGTATATGTGGAGGAGGAGTATTTTTGTTACCAAAAATATTTAAAGCATATTTTATGTGTCGGCGGACCCCATTTCTTGACTGAAATTTGATTATAGCCTGTAAAATCGTCCATTTGAGGATTTCGGTCAATTTCTGTTTGAAATTTGGAAAAACTTTCTTCTGTAAAGTTGTAGAGAATTGAATTTCCTATAAAAATTTGCGAGTTTCAAATTTTTTGACAAAAGGGCTATTTATTGTGAATTATTGAAGTTCCGAAGCTCTGAAATAATTGATTTTTGGAAGTTTAAAATATTTTAAATAACAAAAACGTTTTTTTCATTATGGTGTGTTACACATGTGTGTTGAATGAGCTGAATTCAGTTCTTGGAAGGTTGGCGTAGGAAAATTTAATTTATATATTAATATTATATTAAATTTTCTGCTTTGGTGTTCTAAGCATTTTCTTATAAATAGGGTGCTTAGGTTAGAATTGAAAATTACACCAGAAATTGAAGTTTTCTCTCTCTATATTATCGAGCGTATTCTTGTGAGTATTTTGAGTATATTTTGAGTATTGCTTTATCTGATTGCAAGTTCAAGTCATAGCCTTTATATCCGTGTTTCAAATTTAAAATCTTGATCTTTCGAGGTAAGGGATATTATTTTTTAATGATATTATTTATTCTAATATCATTATGCCGAAGTATTGATCTGAACTTTTTAATCAAATTTGGAACTTTTAGTGTCGGGGTTACTATTCACGTATCGGCCTATTCACGATATCTGATACTATTCATTCACGAATCGGCCTTATTCATCGAAAAAAATGAAAATTTTCCTTTTCGTCCAAAATATCTATTACGGATACTAGCTTTGATTGTATCCATGTTTTGATCATTCTTGAATTTTACACCACTATGATTATTTTGAGGTATTGTTGGACATGGATAAAACAAAGTCTGAATCCTTAATCCTTAATCCTTAATCCTTGTCATTTTGTTTCCTTTGGATTCGTTTCTTTAAAAATATTTTTCATCATCCTCAGTCTTAAATGATGATATTATTGAATATCTTTGGCTTGTAGTGCGAAGATGAATGATTTTTGATGAATATCTTTGGCCCGTAGTGCAAAGATGAACAGGTGTTTAGATGAACATGACCAACTGATGAATATCTTTGGCTTTAGTAGTGCAAAAGATGAATATTTGATTCGGATATATATTGATTGATGTTACAGGGGATAAAAGATAGAGCGATGAACTTTTAAATTCATACATAGAAGATAGTAGTTTGCATTCTCTACTTAACTCTTCTAATGAATTATTATTTCATTGCGAATATTGATTTAAAACTTGTTATCTATTGTATTCTATTAGATTTTCCCTATTGAAGACTAACGATAATTTGTTGTATATTATCTTAGTCATAATATTCTTTCTTGGGCTAGTTGAGCTCACCCTTTTCCTTTTTGTTCTATTTTTCTTCTCGGGATGCGAGAATATAAGCGAGTACAGTCGGGGTATAGAATGAAGGTTCTAGAGAGAGTTGTTTAGTAGTCCTCACCATTTTGTAAAATAATGTATCAATAAATGTGATGAGGATTTATTTGAGTATAGATATTGTCTAGAAGATAATATTTGTATTCAAACTCACAGTTTTCTTGTTGTAATAATAAAGTTGTAGTTGTTTACATACCATGTATTGACAACTCGAGAATGGGTGATGTATACCTATTTTGGGGCGTTACAGGTTGGTATCGAGCTTAGGGATATGATCTTTGGCGGAGATCGGGGAATAGAACTAGGAGGGAGAGCGAGTAAATCCTTCGCTAGTGTGTCCTACCTAAGCTTATTTGTTAGTTGGTCAAGATATAGGGATATTATGTGATATATTGATTTCCTTAATTAACCCTTGTTTTATGACAATATTTGAGAATGTCGACGGAGAATATTAACAATGGAAATGATACCGTGGAGACGCTTTGTACTCATTAACGAGGAAAACGTGCAACAAATCGGCAATGTTCCTCCCATGAACAACACCACCGAGCAGATGTTGAGCGAGGGGATGTTTAGAAGCTTTTTGCGGTTCATGCAAAATCGATTTAGGAGACTCGTGTTCAAAATACAGAGAGAAAATGATAGCAATTCACGGGTTGTCACAAACCAAGCGATTCAAAGAGTTGGGACCACGAATTTAAGGGAAAGCCGGATCCGATCATGGCGGAAACATGGGTCAAGCAAATTACCAAGATATTCGATGTCTTGGGATGCACGGAGGAACGAAGAAGGTTCCATTCGCCACCTTTATGTTCGCGTGGCGAAGCGACTCTTGGTGGGAGTCGTGAAGCGTACCCATCCGTACCGTACTCGGCATGTCTTGGGAGACATTTGAAACTATTTAATGACAAATACTTTCCTTAAAGTGTTCATCATATGAAGGAAGTGGAGTTTATTAGGCGGAAGCGAGAATAACATGGCGGTGTCTCGAAAGATGAGGCAAAGTTTGCGAGTTATCCGGTTTTGCACCTCATTTGGTGGAGAATGAGGAGCGTGTGCCGGATGTTTACGAGAGGTTTGAAACCCGGCATCGACAATATCTCATTTCTCATAAATGTTCTCTCTATTCGGATGTTGTAAAAGAGGGCTCAATTATTAGAGCGAGATAACGAGTACGGTCAACCGAGGGACCACAACGAGGATAATACCGGAGATAGCGATCAACAAAACAACGATAACCACGAGAAAAAAAAAGCGAGACAAAAATGGTAGCCACTCTGGTGATAATCATGGCCATGAAAATAGAAGAAGCAAGTCGGGAGGAGATTTTAAAAGAGGAGATTTAACAACGACCATGTGAAGACAGCGGTCTTACGTGAATCGGTTCTAAGGGAGGAGAACGACCACCGGTCATATCTTATAAATGCGGGAAGAGAGGACATATCGGTCAAACTACCCACTAGCAGTTCAAGGTATGCTATAATTATGGAAAGGAAGGACATATCGCTCGAGATTATGCAGTAATAAAACCTAGTTCAGTGAGGACGGTGACTCAAAAGACATCTAGAAAAAAGTCAAAATCAGCGGTTCTGGAAGAGCATTTGTTGTGACCGGTCAAAATCGAGGAACCCAAACGAGGTGATCACGGGTAAGCTATTTATAAATTCTTGCGAAGTTTATACCTTACTTGATACCGGTGCTACCCATTCATTTATCTCTCTCTGCTTGTGCTCAACGTTTAAACTTGACTCAGAGAAATTAGACTTTGACTATCTGTGAAAACTCAGTTAGGAGAAACTTTCATCACATCCAATTGTTTATAAATCTTGTTTGATTCAAGTTGGCACCATTACCTTACACATTGACCTTATCTCTTTAAAGATACTTGCTTTTGATGTGATTTTAGGGATTAATTTGTTAACTACTCATCATGCCAAAATTGATTGTTTTTAATAAGGTTGTTAGTTTTCATATTCTAACCAACTTTGTTATGCAATTCAAGCAACTAAACCATTAAAATCAATCAACGTCATATCTAATCATAAAGCTATTCGTTTATTAAAAAAGCGGATGTCAATATTTCTTAGCCCATGTTATGGATTTGAATAAAGACACGTCAAATTTGAATAATATTCCTGTTGTTATTGACTTTCTGATGTATTTCTGAAGAACTTCCGGTCTACCCCGAGCGTGAAGTTGAATTCTTTATTGATCTTGAACACGTACAAAGCCCATTTCTAAAACCCATATCGAATGGCTCCTATTGAACTTCAGAGTTAAAGGTCCAACTACGAGAATTGTTGGACATCGGTTTCATTCGACTAGTACATCTCCCTGGGGTGCTCTGTTTTATTAAGTAAAGAAGAAAGAGCGGGGTATGCGACTTTAATATTGACTATCGAAATTGAGCCATGTCACCATCAAGAATAGGTATCCTCTACCTCGTATTGATGACTTGTTTGACCCGATTGCAAGGGCACAATTTCTTTCAAAGATCGATCTTCGTTACGGATATCATCGGTGAAGATTAGAACTAAGGATATTTCAAAGAGCGCCTTTAGAACTTCGATGCGGGCATTATGAATTCTTAGTCATGTCTTTGGATTGACTAATGCTCCTGCGACTTTCATGGATATGATGAACCAAAGTATTCAAGGAATATTTGGATCGATTCGTTGTTGTCTTTATTGATGACATCCTCATATATTCCAAAAGTCATGAAGATTATGAGCACCATTTGAAGTTTGGTACTCCAAAGGCTTCGTGAAAACAAACTATATGCCAAATTAAAGAAATGCGAGTTACGGCGAGGAAGTAGCATTTCTTGGGCACGTCAGTGTCAAAACATGGAGTATCCGTGGACCCGCGAAGATTGAAGCAATACAAAGTTAGGAACAACCAAAGTCGGTGGCCAAAGTCGTAGCTTTTGAAAGGCTTAGTTTGGTTATTATCGGAGATTCGTGGAAGGATTTTCTCGAATTACTACTCCATTAACTCAAATTGACTCGGAAAGATATAAAATTAATATGGAGCGAGGAATGCGAGAAGAGTTTCCAAGAGCTCGAGAGGAGACTCATTTATTTTGTTACAACAATACCATCTGGTTCGGATGGATTTGTTATCTGACGATGCTTCGAGCAAAGGGTTAGGATGTGTTCTCATGCAGCGTGGGAAAGTCATAGCCTTTATGCCTCGCGACAACTTAAAGAATATGAGAGGAATTATCCTACTCATGATCTAGAGTTAGCGGCCCGATCGTTTCAGCTAAAGATATGGAGGCACTATCTATATGGGGAGAAAGTGGAGATATATTCGGACCATAAAAAGCCTTAAATATTTCTTCACTCAAAAAGAACTCAACATGCGGCGGTGACGTTGGCTCGAGCTATTGAAGACTACGACCACACTATTGATACCATCCTGAAAAGCGAACGTGGTAGCGAGACGCGTTGAGTAGAAGATCATATCACGAGGAATGAGTGCGATGATGTCAAGTATCGCGATAGAGCCAACTTTAATAGAAAAAGTTAAGGTTGCTCGAAGCCACCCAGGCCGGAGGCGATCGTATGAAGAAGAAAATACAAGAAGGTGCTATTCGAGCGAGAATTGATGAAGAAGGAATACTTGAGTCGACTCTAGACTTTTGTGTCCCTAACGACTACGATTTGAAGTACAAGATTATGATGGAGGCACACAATACACCATTTGCAATCCATCTGGAAGTACCAAAATGTATCGTGATCTTGACATACATTTTGGTGGAACAATATGAAGAGAGAGATTGCAAAGTTTATCTCAACGTGTTTAACTTGTCAACGTGTAAAGGCGGAGCATCTAGTACCTAAGGGTCCTTTGCAACCACTTGAGATTCCGAAATGGAAGTGGGAACACATTACCATGGATTTCGTTCTGGGTCTTCCTACGGTTTCTCGAAGGCATCAATGCTATTTGGGTTATTGTTGATAGATTAACCAAGTCTGCTCATTTCTTGCCGTCACGGAGACTTATTCCTTGAACGTCTTGCTAGTATATATGTAAATGAGATTGTGAGGTTGCATGGCATGCCATATCCATAGTTTGGATCGTGACCCAAGATTCACTTCAAGATTTTGGGTTAGCTTGCAAAAAACTATGGGCACGCAGTTTACGATTGATTCGGCATACCATCCTCAAACGGACGGACAATCGAGAGAGGACTATTCAAACTCTTAAAGATCTATTAAGACTCGTGTGTCCTAGACTTCAAGGCGGTTGGGATAAGTATTTACCATTGGTGGAATTCTCCTACAACAACAGTTATCGAGCAAGTATAGGTGTGGCTCCATTCAAGCATTATATGGATGAAAATGTCGCTCTCTCGGTATGTTGGGACGAGGTGGGTGAAGCAACATTGTTGGGACCCGAGTTGGTACGTATGACTATGGAAAAGATCCAAATGATTCGACTACGTATACAAACGGCACAAGATCGACAAAAGAGTTATGCGGATCTTCATCGAAAGGACGTGGAATTTAGTATAGGGGATCATGTATTGTTGCGAGTGGCTCCATGGAAGGGAGTTACAAGATTTGGGAAGAGAGGAAAGCTCAATCCATGATTTATTGGTCCATTTCAAATTCTTAACCGAGTAGGAAATGTAGCCTATAGACTCGTGTTACCTCAAAGGTATGTCTCGTGTTCAAATGTGTTTCACATATCTCATTTAGTAAATATGTGAAAGACCCGAACCACGTTATAGAGTTAGAACAGGACGAGATAGCCAAGACTTAACATATGAGGAGGTACTGTCAAGATCTTGGATAGGAAGGAGCATGTCCCTACGCGAAAGGTCATACCACAAGTTAAAGTTTTGTAGAGAATCATCTTATAGAGGAAATGACACGGGAATTGGAAAGCGGAAATGAAAGCGAGTATCCTCACCTTTTGAAACACTGAATCGTCGTCAATTTCGAGGACGAAATTTCATAACGAGGGGAGGTTGTAAAACCCAACTTATTATTAATAAAATTTAATTTTCTCTGTTTATTATTTTGAAATAGTAAGGGTTGATTTGATTAATGTGGATAGTTATGGGTAAAATACTGCCAAATATTTCAAAATAAGCAAGTGGTTATAAAATATTCATTGTTGTGGGGAATATTAGTTTGGTCGTGGAATATTCTTCTTTGTCGGGAATATTTGTGCGACGGTAGCGATCTTTTATGGGCCCCATAACTGAAAGCGATTGGATGAAGAAAACGACAAATATAAGTTGTTTAAAAATAACTTGGTAGTAGTTATTCTGGTTAATATTATTAAAAATACTCGGCGGTTAAAACACGATGTAGCGTATTGCACATTATTGATTCTTTGCAGCAATTATCGATTCTTACGATAATTCTTTAAGCCTTTATTGATTAATAATTCTGCGTTGATATTTTTATATTCAAGTTTTAATTGATTTAATAATTTTTCATTATCGAAAGCGTATATATTATATTCTAATATTATTGATATTTTATATTGTTGATATTTTATATTGTTGTTGTTTTTTTATATTGCGCGCCATGATGAGAGAGATCCTTATTGGAAGCCCCTCTTTCTGAGGAGCTGCACATTGTCGATATTATGATTACGTAATATTATTTGTGAATAATTAATTATTGATTCATATGATGAGAAAAATATTGATTTTATGTGGATATAGATGGAGAAAATTTTAATGTGACAATTGTTGAAAATTGAAATTTTTTTTTTTGATAAAATAATTCATTTAAATATATTATTATATTTTAATAATATAATAATGATGATATTTTTACGATGAATGTGGGATATATGAGTATATGTGGAGGAGGAGTATTTTGTTACCAAAAATATTTAAAGCATGTTTTATGTGTCAATGGACCCCATTTCTTGGTGAAATTTGATTATAGCTTGTAAAATCGCTTGGTTTGTGGATTTGATCAATTTACATTTGGAATTTGGAAAAACTTTCTTACGTAAAGTTGTAGAGAATTGAATTTCCTATAAAAATTTGCGAGTTTCAAATTTTTTGACAAAAGGGCTATTTATTGTGAATTATTGAAGTTAGAAGCTCAAAAATAATTGATTTTGGAAGTTTAAAATATTTTAAATAACAAAAAAACGTTTTTTTCATTATGGTGTGTTACACATGTGTGTTGAATGAGCTGAATTCAGTTCTTGGAAGGTTAGGCGTAGGAAAATTTAATTTATATATTAATATTATATTAAATTTTACGCTTTGTGTTCTAAGCATTTTCTTATAAATAGGGTGCTTAGGTTAGAATTGAAAATTACACCGAAAATTGAAGTTTTCTCTCTCTATATTATCGGTATTCTTGTGAGTATTTTGAGTATATTTTGAGTATTGCTATATCTGATTGCAAGTTCAAGTCATAGCTTTATATCCCAGGTGTTTATAAATTAGAAATCTTGATCTTTCGAGGTAAGGGATATTATTTTCTTAATGATATTATTTATTCTAATATCATTATGTCAAAATATTGATCTGAACTTTTTAATCAAATTTAGAACTTTTAGTGTCCGGAGTTCTTATTCACGTATCTGGCACTATTCACGATATCTGATACTATTCACGAATACGGCACTATTCATCGAAAAATGAAAATTTTCCTTTTCGTCCAAAATATCTATTCTGGATACTAGCTTTGATTGTATCCATGTTTTGATCATTCTTGAATTTTACACCACTATGATTATTTTTGAGGTATTGTTGGACATGGATAAAACAAAGTACGAATCCTTAATCCTTAATCCTTAATCCTTGTCATTTTGTTTCACTGGATTCGTTTCTTTAAAAATATTTTTCATCATCCTCAGTCTTAAATGATGATATTATTGAATATCTTTGGCCTGTAGTGCGAAGATGAATGATTTCTGATGAATATCTTTGGCCCGTAGTGCAAAGATGAACAGGTGTTTAGATGAACATGACCAACTGATGAATATCTTTGGCCTGTAGTGCAAAGATGAATATTTGATTCCAGATATATATTGATTGATGTTACAGGGATAAAAGATGAGCGATGAACTTTTAAATTCATACATAGAAGATAGTAGTTTGCATTCTCTACTTAACTCTTCTAATGAATTATTATTTCATTGCGAATATTGATTTAAAACTTATTGTCTATTGTATTCTATTAGATTTTTCCCTGTTGAAGACTAACGATAATTTGTTGTATATTATCTTAGTCATAATATTCTTTACTTTGGGCTAGTTGAGCTCACCCTTTTCTTTTTTGTTCCATTTTTCTTCTCGGGATACGAGAATATAAGCGAGTACTGAGTCGGGTATGGAATGAAGGTTCTAGAGAGAGTTGTTTAGTAGTCCTCACCATTTTTGTAAAATAATGTATCAATAAATGTGATGAGGATTTATTTGAGTGTAGATATTGTCTAGAAGATAATATTTGTATTCAAACTCACAGTTTTACTGTTGTAATAATAAAGGTGTAGTTGTTTCTGTACCATGTATTGACAACTCCGAATGGGTGATGTATACCTATTTTGGGGGCGTCACAATTAATTGCTCATTTATCCGATTAATTACCCGATTTTTCAATATAACCCCCAGACATCAATTATCATCGGAATAGATGTCAATTTTCACTAACACTAATAATCCCAACACAATGGAACTATCAAATTCATCTTTAATCAACACAAACTTATTCATCATTAATATTATAACTCACAATATTTAACAACCAGGTCATTCCCAGGAAAGAGGGGACTTTTCGATAAGGATTTCTCCTTATTCGTGCTCAATTAGATGACCAAACCTCTCCTTGACAGAACTTCTAGACATTGTAAATATTATAATTTAATAATATGAATAACTTTTTCGTCTCAATTATTGATTTAATAATATATCATATAATGCAGATGATACTGTGACAATAAATGAATCAATAATATGAGAGATATGATCACGGAATTCTTTATGTAGCAATAATTGAGTATAACTGAGTGACTTCTCACGTAAACATCAATAATCAATACCGTGTGCTATTATGCAACCATGCGTATTACTGTACTTTTACTACCGGGTAGTTCAACAGTTTAACGGTGAAACTTCCGTCGTTAATTTTATAAAAAGATAATTATGTCATTTTCTAACTACGACAATACTTCCGTTGTGGGGTCCACCAATGATTGTGCCGTCATAAAAATATTCCCTGTTAAAATGAATATTCCCCGACCAATCGAATATTATATAACCAATTGCTTACTTTGTAAAATTTGTAAATAGTACCCACAACTATAACATTATATCAAATCCACACCATAATATTCAAAAAAATATTTTGAGAAATTTAAATCTTTATTCATAAAATTTGGGGTCTCACAACGATGGCATGAGCTGTTGAAAGATTATGATCATACCATCCAATACCATCCTGGAAAAGCGAACGTGGTAGCTGACGCATTGAGTAAAAGATCATATCTTGGTATGATGAGTGCGATATTGTCGGTATGAGGCCCATTTTGTATGACTTATAGAGGATGGAGATAGAGTTAAAGACTCCAGGGACCCATATGATGATGGCGAATATACGAGTAGAATCGACTTTAATTAATAAAGTTAAAGTTGCTCATGCTATAGACCTGGAGCTGATGCGTATCAGGAAAAAAGTGCAAGAAGGTGCTATTCCGGAAGCAAGAATCGATGAAGAAGGAATACTTCGAGTCAACTCCAGACTTTGTGTTCCTAACGATTCTGACTTGAAGTATAAAATCATGATGGAGGCATACACCGTTTATAATCCATCCTAGGAGTACCAAAATGTATCGTGATCTTCGACATACATTTTGGTGGAGCAATATGAAGAGAGGGATAGCGGGGTTTATCTCAAAGGTGTCTAACTTGTCAACGAGTCAAGACGGAGCATCAAGTGCCAAAAGGTCCATTGCAACTACTTGAAATTCTAGAATGGAATTGGGAGCACATTACCATGGATTTCGTTATTGGTCTTCCCAAGGTTTCTCAAGGCATAGATGCGATTTGGGTCATTATTGATAGATTGACCAAGTCTGCTCATTTCTTACCGATACGAGAAACTTATAAACATGAACGTCTTGCTAGTATGTAGATAAACGAGATTGTAAGATTGCATGGTATGCCAGTATCCATAGTTTCTGATCGAGACCCAAGATTCACTTCAAGATTTTGGTTTAGTTTGCAAAAAGCTATGAGCAAGGATTTACGATTTAGTTCGGCATATCATCCTCAAACGGATGGGCAGTCGGAAAGGACTATTCAAACTCTTGAAGTTTTATTAAGACTCTGTGTCCTTGACTTCAAGGGAAGTTGGGACATGTTCTTACCATTGGTGGAGTTTTCCTACAATAATAGTTATCAAACAAGTATTGGCATGGCTCCATTTGAGGCGTTGTATGGAAGAAAGTGTCGTTCTCCAATTGCTTTGGGATGAGGTGGGTGAAGCAACGTTGTTAGGGACCGGGAGTTGATACGTGTGACTACGGAAAAGATTCAAACAATCCGACAACGTATAAAAACCTCACAAGATCGAAAAAAGAGTTATACTGATCTTCATCGAAAGGACGTGGAATTCAATATTTGAGATCATGTGTTGTTACGTGTTGCTCCATGGAAAGGAGTTACGAGATTTGGAAAGAGAGGAAAGCTCAATCCTTGATTCATTGGCCCATTTATAATCCTCGATCGAGTAGGAACTGTGGCCTATAGACTTGCCTTACCACCAAGTATGTCTCGTGTTCATAATGTTTTTCACATATCTATGTTACATAAATATGTGAAAGACTCGAACCACATTATTGAATTAAAACCAGACGAGATAGAGGAAGATTTAACGTATGAAGAGTTACTTGTTAAAATCTTGGATAAGAAGGATCATATTCTACGCTCCAAGGTTATACCTCAAGTCAAAGTTTTGTGGAGAAACCACGATGTGGAAGAAATGACCTGGGAGTTAGAATCTGAGATGAAGTCAAGATATCCTCACCTCTTTGATATACCAGGTACGTACACTAATTTCGAGGATGAAATTTCATAAGAAGGAGAGGTTGTAAGACCCTAACTTTTATAAATAAAGATTAATTTCTCTCGAAATATATTTTTGAATATTATGGTGTGGATATAATATAATGTTATAGTTGTGGGTAATATTTACAAATTTTGCAAAGTAAGCAAGTGGTTATATAATATTCGATTGGTCGGGGAATATTCGTACAACGGCACAATCATTGGTGGACCCCTGACCAAGTATTGTCGTAGTTAGAAAATGACATAATTATCTTTTATAAAAATAACTACGGAAGTTTTACCGTTAAAAGCTGTTGAACTACCCAGTAGTAAAAGTAATCTGATGTCTGGCGTGGTTGCATAGTAGCACACCAGTATTGATTATTGATGCTTACGTGAGAAGTCACCGGTTATACTCAATTATTACTACGATAATTCTTTGCGTCATATCTCTCATATTATTGATTCAATAATTGTCACAGGATCATCTGGATAATATGTTATATTATTAAATCAATAATTTAGACAACAAAGTTATTCATATTATTAAATTGCAACATTTACAATGTCTAGAAGTTCTGTCAAGGAGAGGTTTGGTCATCTAATTGCGAGCCAATAAGGAGAAATCCTTATTGGAAAGCCCCCTCTTTCCTGGGAACGACCTAGTTGTTAAATATTATGAGTTATAATATTAATGATGAATAAGTTCGTGTTGATTAAAGAGGAAATTGATGGTTCCATTCTTTATTATTCTGTTGGAACATCCTGTCTTTGCGGATTACGCATGATCTGGTTCCATTCTTTTTTATTCTGTTGGAATATCCTGTCTGGGCGAATTATGCATGAACTGGTTCCATTCTTTATTATTCTGTTGGGAATAACCAGTCTGTGCGGTCTATCGCATGCCTGGTGAATTCTTCTGTTATTCCATTCTTTATTATTCTATTGGAATAACCTGTCTATGTGGATTACCGCATGCACGGTGAATGATCCTTCGTATTCATTCCTTATTAAATTGTGGAAATGATCTGTCTACATGGATTACCGCATGGCGGACGAAAATCCATTTGCAGTTTCATATATTCTATTATACTCAGTTGGTTAAAGTTTTGACTTCTATACTCCATGAAATTGGTGAAATATCCTTGATATTTGCGCTTCATCCAGTATCTTTTCATGGAAATATTCTTCTGAGCATTCTTGAATTTTACTCTACAAAGAAGTATCATGTTGACAATTTGGACGTTATTAGTTCCTGGATAATTTAATTCTTGAACTTGTTTTATTGAATTCTTATATCATTGTCATCATCCTCATGTTTATATTATGTTGAAAGTCATCTGTGGCCTATAGTTCATAGATGGACTTGGTATGATTATGACCAGGGATTATTCGGTATAATCATGACCGTAATGTTACAAATGATGTGGAAAAAGTCCTCATTGGGCCGTAGTGCATTGATGGACAATTTTTGGTATGATTATGGCTATGGATTCTCTTGACCAAGGAGCAAAGATGAATTGTTTTATGGCATGATCGGGGATCATTGATGAAAACACAATTATCTTTGGCCCGTAGTGCATGGATAATTCGTGGTCGTGATACTAAATAATATCCTTGGCCTGTAATGCAGGGATGAATTGATAATGTGGATTATTTATTAAGCTGAGTCCCAGCAATAAAAGTGATGAAAAACTTTTAAAATCATAGAAGATAGTAGATTTTATTCTGTACTTGACTCTTCTAATGGATTGCTTGTTTCGCTGCAGTTAAACTTGATGTTTGTTATATTTTATCAGTTTAACATTGTTGAAGATTAATGATAATTTATTCTGCATTATCTTAGTCAATATTTCTTACTGGGCTTGTTGAGCTCACCCTTTTTTTCACCGTTCTCTTCAGGAAATGAGAATATAGCTGGGATGAGTCGGGGAACGGAGTGACGGTCCAGATGATAGCATTAGTAGTCCTCACTATTTTGTTAAATAGTGTGACAATAAATTTAATGAGGACTCCTTTGAGTGTGGATATTGTCTAGATGACAATATTCTTATTAAAACTCTCAGTTTATGTTTTGTCGTATTGTTTACACGACAGCTATATTATTAAGTTGTATTTAAATTTTGTACCATGTATTTGGTGACTCAAGATGGGTGATGTATACTTGTTTTGGGGGCGTCACAGTTGGTATCAAAGCTTAGGGATATGATCCCTGGCTGAGATGTGAGACAAGAACTAGGAGGGGAGAGACGGAGAATTCCTTCGCTAGTATGACCTACCTAAGTTTATTTGGTATTTAATTGGTCGGTCAGAGTATTGGGATAATATGTGATATGTTATTAACCCTTGTTTTGTTGCAGTATTTGAAAATGGCATCCAAAAATGTTGAGAATAACAATGGAGCACAGGAGAACGTTGAGTCTCCACAGATTAATAATCAGGATAATGTGCAACAGGAAGGCGATAATCCTCCTGTAGACAACAACACTGATCAAATGACGAACGATGGTACGTTTAGGAGCTTTTTAGAATACATGAAACACCAAATGAGAGAGACTCCTGTTCATAATGCAGGTGGAAACAATGGCAACCCACGATTGGTCACCGCTAAGCAGTTCAAGGAGCTGGGACCACCGAAGTTTTTGGGAAAGCCAGACCCATTTAAGGTAGATACGTGGATTAAGCAGATCACCAAGATATTTGATGTCTTGGAATGCTCAGAGGAGCAAAAAGTTCCATTCACCACCTTTATGTTGCGTGAAGAAGTAGATCATTGGTGGGAATCTATAAAATGAACCCAGCCTGACGCACTCAAGATGTCTTGGGAGAAGTTCCAAGAGTTGTTCATAGACAAGTACTTTTCCGAAAGTATTCGTCACATGAAGGAGGTGGAGTTCATCAAACTGGAGCAAAATAATATGACCATGTTGCAGTACGAGGCTAAGTTTGCTGAGTTATCTCGGTTTGCATCCCATTTGGTCGATAATGAGAAGCAAATGACGCGAATATTTCTAAGAGGTTTGAAACCCAATATATGTCAATACCTCATTTCTCACAAACTTTGTTTATATTCTGATGTTGTGAATAGGGCTAAGTTATTGAAGCGCGATAATGAGTCAGCACAACCAAAAGGCAACAACCAACAACACGATAATAATTGTATCGGTGGCAAAGGCCATCGGAACATTGATAACTATCATGGGGGAAATTATCATACCAAGAATGGTAACCACTTGGTGGTAATCATGGCCAAGATAATAGAAGTGGAAATTTTAAGAAGAGAATGTTCAATAATGATGGAAAGACAGCAGCACCAACACCCATTTCAAAGGAAGAAGAACGACCACCGGTCGTATGTTTCAAATGCGGACAGGAGGGACACATCCGTCCAAACTGTATGCAGAAATCCAAAGCGTGTTTTAATTGCGAAAGAGAAGGTCACCTAGATCGATTTTGTTATATGGTGAAGTCAAGTCCAGCTGGGATGGTGATGCCAAAGGATGTCCCAGACAAGCCAAAGACGGTAGTTTAAGAGAGAGCATTTTTTTTTCGTGACGAGGAACCTGAATAAAATTATCACGGGTAAGTTAATCATAAACTCTTGCGAAGTCTATACCGTGTTAGATACCGGTTCTACCCACTCTTTCATTTCACCTAGTTGTGTTCAATATTTGAATTTAACTCCGGAGAAGTTAGACTTTAATTTATCTGTTGAAACTCAGTTGGGAGAAACCTTCGTTACCTCCACTATTTATAAATCTTGTTTGATTCAAATCAACACTTTCACGTTACTTGTCGATCTTATCTCTTTGAAAATACTTGCCTTTGATGTGATTTTAGGAATCGATTGGTTAACTACTCATCATGCTTTTAGTAAGGTTGTTAGCTTTCATATTCCTAACCAACCTGTTATGCGAATTCAAGCAACCAAACCACTAAAGTCAATCATAGTCATATCAAGCCATAAGTAAAGAGCCCCGGTCCTTTCGTTGTTAACTTCCTTGTGTGGTATGCACCGAAGCCAGACTTTTTGTAGGGGACGTTGTGAATAACGATGGCAAGTTGATAGGTATCAATGTGACGTGTTATCCAAGTCTTGGATAAGAGTCACAATTGTGAATGATATTTCTATTGTTAATAAATTTCCTGACGTATTCTTGAAGACTTCTTAGCCCTACCCCTAGAGCGTGAAATCGAATTTTGTATTGACCCCAGTACAAAACCCATTTCTTAAACCCTCAAATATTTTCTTCACCCAAAACGAACGTAACATGCACCAAAGATGTTGGTTCAAGCTGTTGAAGATTACGATCGTACCATTCAATATCATTGTGGAAGAGTGAACGTGGTAGCTGACGCGTTGAGTAGAAGATCATATATGTTTACGAGTGCGATGTTGTTAACACAAAGACCCATTTCGTATAAATGATAAATATAGAGTTAAAGACTCTAGGGACCCACGTGAAGATAACGAATATACGATTAGAATTGCTTTAATTAATAAAGTTAAAGCCGCTCAAGCTACATACTCAGAGCTGATGAATGTGAAGAAGAAGGTTCAAGAGGGCGTTATTCTAAAAGCAAGAATCGACGAAGAGATGAAATCTTAACCCTCGATTTAATTGGCCCATTTGAAATCCTCGATCGATTAGGAACTGTGGCTTATAGACTCGTTTTACCGCCAAGTATGTCGCGTGTTCATAACATTTTTCACATATCGATGTTATGTAAATATGTGGACGACCCGAACCACATTATTGATTTAGAACCGAACGAGATAGCAGATAATTTAACTTATGAAGATGTACCTCTTAAAATCCTGGAATGTATTCAACACTCAAAGGTTATACCTCAAGAGTTAGAATTGGACGAAGTGTCCTCATCATTAAGCATACCGTAGTGCGTCGTAAATTTTGAGGGCGAAATTTCATAAGGATGGGAGATTGTGAGACTCCAAATTTTATGAATAAAGATTTAAATTTCTCGAAATATTTTTTTGAATATTATGGAGTGAATTTGATATAATGTTATAGTTGTGGGTAATATTTATAAATTTTGCAAAGTATGCAAGTTGTTGTATAATATTTGATTGGTCGGGGAATATTCTTTTTGTCGGGGAATATTCGTACGACGGAACAATCATTGGTGGACCCCACAACAGAATTATTGTCAGATTGAGAAAATGACAAAAATATTTTTATGAAAATAACGACGGAAGTTTCTGACCGCTAATACTATTGAACTTCTCGGTAGTAAAAGTACATGCGAATACACGCGTGGTTGCATAGTAGTACACGGTATTGATTATTGATGCTTACGTGAGAAGTCACTCAGTTTTGTTCAATTATTACTACGATGAGTTCTTTATAGTATCTCATGTTATTGCATTCAATTATTGTCGATTGTTATATATATATATATATATATATATATATATATATATATATATGAGTTTTGTTTTATTAGTATTATTAATGTAATAAAACGAAAAACTTTTATATAAAAAATGTAATACTTTTATAAAGTTATTCGTTTTATTAGGCTAATAGAAAATACTTTTTATATAAAATAGAATATTTTTATAAAGTTATTTGTTTTATTAGACAATAATTAGAATATATTATATTTTATTATGTATAGTGTTTTGCATAGTAATTTTTTTATATAAAATAGAATACTTTTATAAAGTTATTCGTTTTATTAGATTATAAATAGAATATATTATATTTTATTGTAAACCAATCTGGACAATCTGTTTAAAAGTAAATCAATCTGGACCGTTCATGGATTGGTTACTATTCAGTCCATTCTTCTATAAATAGAAGCTCATTCCTTCATTATTTCTTACGAATTCACTGAAACTCTAGAGAGAGCGTAGAGAATTTCTTCTTATAATCTTAAGCGTATTTCTTTAGCGTTTAAGAAAGCTTTGAAGCGTGGTGCAAGTTTCTTCAAGTATGTCCCCGCCTACTACTTTTGGAGTACTCTTCTTTATAAGGTAAGGGTATTTTTTTTTTCATATTCATGAAGAGAACTTACATTTTTCTATTCTTTATTATTCATTGGAATAACTTTTATACGCTGCCTATCCTATACTTGGTGAAATTCTTACATTATTCCATTCTTTATTATTTTGTTAGAATATCACATGCATGCGTTTCATGTTCTGACTGGTTCCGTTATTTATTATTCATTGGAATAACATGTCTATCTGAAAATCTGCATGCGTGGTGATTTTTGTTGTTATTACATTCTTTATTATTACATTGGAATATCATATACATGCGTTTACTCCTAACTGGTTCCATTATTTATTATTACATTGGAATAACTTGTCTATCTGATCTGCATGCATGGTGATTTCTGTTGTTATTCCATTCTTTATTATTCTATTGGAACATCTTGTCGATCTTGATTTACGCTTTGACACAGTTCCGTTATTTATTATTCTGTTGGAATAACTTTATACATCTGCAATCTTGCATGCATGGTGATTTCTTTTATTATTTCATTCTTTATTATACTCAGTTGGTTAAAGTTTTGACTTCTATACTCCATGAAATTAGTGGAATATCCTTGATATTTGCGCTTCATCCAGTATCTTTTCATGGAAATATTCTTCTGAGCATTCTTGAATTTTACTCTACAAAGAAGTATCATGTTGACAATTTGGACGTTATTAGTTCCTGGATAATTTAATTCTTGAACTTGTTTTATTGAATTCTTATATCATTGTCATCATCCTCATGTTTATATTATGTTGAAAGTCATTTGTGGCCTATAGTGCATAGATGGACTTGGTATGATTATGACCAGGGATTATTCGGTATAATCATGACCGTAATGTTACAAATGATGTGGAAAAAGTCCTCATTGGCCTGTAGTGCATTGATGGACAGTTTTTTAGTATGATTATGGCTATGAATTCTCTTCGGCCAAGGGAGCAAAGATGATTTGTTTTATGGCATGATCAGGACCGTTGATGAAAACACAATTATCTTTGGCCCGTGAATGCATGGATAATTAATTGGTCGTGATACTAAATAATATCCTTGGCACAGTAGTGCGGGGATGAATTGATAATGTGGATTATTTATTAAGCTAAGTCCCAAATGATAAAAGTGATGAAAAACTTTTTAAATCATAGAAGATAGTAGATTTTATTCTCTACTTGACTCTTCTAATGGATTGCTTTGTTCCAATCGCGATTAAACTTGATGTTTGTTATATTTTATCGGTTTAACATTGTTGAAGACTAATGATAATGTATTACGCATTATCTTAGTCATAATATTTCTTCTTGGGCTAGTTGAGCTCACCCTTTTCTTTCACTTGTTCTATTCGAAATGAGAATATAAATTTGGGATGAGTCGGGGAACGGAGTGACACTCCAGATGATAGCATTAGTAGTCCTCACTATTCTGTTAAATAGTGTGACAATAAATGTAATGAGGACTCCTTTGAGTGTGGATATTGTCTAGATGACAATATTCTTATTAAAACTCTCAGTTTATGTTTTGTCGTATTGTTTACACGATAGCTGTATTATTAAGTTGTATTTGAATTTTGTATCATGTATTTGGCGACTCAAGATGGGTGATGTATACCTGTTTTGGGGGCGTCACAGAGTATATAAGCCAAAATTTTAACAAAAGGAGTATAGAATTCAAAATCTGAAACGAAATAATATTACTTACATGCTACAGAGTATGGAAGATAATATTATTTCAAGCAAATATTGAACAAAAATAATATCCCTTACCTTGAAAAGAAAAGTATTCCGACTTGTATGGCGGGGATATTCTTGAAGAAAACTTTCACTGTTTTTTATGCTCAAAACTTTCTCAAACTATAAAGAAATATGCTCAAGATTATAGAAGAAGAATTCTCTGATTCTGGTGTGATTTTCAATTCTAACTAAGCATCCTATTTATAGAAGAATAGAAGGGGTATTGTTTGAAATTCTCACAGACGCACAATTTTTTTTTAAAATTCACGGACGTCTTACGAGGGATTGATTTTCAAAGCAATAATCAGCTACAAACCAAAAATATAATATAAATATATATATATTGTGAGACCCCAGATTTTATGAATAAATATTTAATTTTCTCGAAATATTTTTTTTTTGAATATTATGGTGTGGATTTAATATAATGTTATAGTTGTGGGTAGTATTTATAAATTTTGTAAAGTATGCAAGTTGTTATATAATATTTGATTGGTCGGGGAATATTCGTTTTAATAGGAAATATTCGTACGATGGCACAATCATTGGTGGACCCCACAACGGAATTATTGTTTGATTGAGAAAACGATAAAAATATTTTATGAAAATAACGGTATGACGTTTTTACCGTTAACTATTGAAATACCGGTGTTAAAAAATACAGAATACGCATGAGTTGCATAGTAACACACAATATTGATTATTGATGCTTACGTGAGAAGTCACCGCTTTTGTTCAATTATTGCTTGAAGAATTGCTGCATAAGATCTCACGTTAATTGATTCAATTATTGTCGATATTTTATATATTATTAAATCAATAATTGAGACGACGAAGTTATTAATATTATTATTTGCAATATTAACGATGTCTGGGAGTTACGCCAGGAGAGATTTGGTCACCTAATTGCGCGCCATAGGGAGAAATCCTTATTGAAAGCCCCTCTTTCTGGAAACGACACAGTCGATTAATAGTGTGAATTATAATAATGATGATGAAGTTTTGTTTTATTAGTATTATTAATGTAATAAAATGAAAAGATTTTTATATAAAATGTAATACTTTTATAAAGTTATTCGTTTTATTAGATATAAATAGAATATAATATATTCTTATTATGCGTAGTGTTTTTGCATAATAAAATCTTTTTATATAAAACATAATACTTTTATAAAGTTATTCATTTTATTAGATAATAATTAGAATATATTATATTTTATTATGCATAGTATTTGCATAGTGCACAGATAGTGTTTGCATAGTAAAAATCTTTTTATATAAAATAGAATACTTTTATAAAGTTATTCGTTTTATTAGATTATAAATAGAATATATTATATTTTATTTAAAAGATTTTTTTTATTAAATCAATTTGACCGTCTGCTTAAAAGTAAATCAATACGGACCGCTTCATGGATTAGTTACTATTCAGGTCCATTCTTCTATAAATAGAAGCTCATTCCTTCATTATTTCTTACTTAATTCATCTTTGAAACTCTAGAGAGAAAACTATAGAGAGAAAGAAAAAAGTATTCTCGCTACTTCACTACTTCTATATCCGCTTTCTTCTAAGGTAAGGGTATTTTTTTTATATTCATGAAGAGAACTTCATTATTCCATTCTTTATTATTACATTGGAATAACTCAGAGTATCTGTGATCTACCCTATACTTGGTGAAATTCTTACATTATTCCATTATTTATTATTCTCACTGGAATAACATGTCTATGTGAAATATTGCATACATGGTGAAATTTTGTTGTTATTCCATTCTTTATTATTCATTGGAATATCCTCTGCATGCGCTTTTGCCTTGACTCGGTTTCGCCTCTATTATTCTCATTGGAATATCCTGCATATACATGCATTTCATGATATGACATGGTTCCGTTATTTATTATTCTATTGGAATAACTTTGTGTGTGCCAATACCGCATGCATGTGATTTCTGTTGTTATTCCATTCTTTATTATTCTGTTGGAATATCCTGTTAGTGCGTATTACGCCTAACCTGGTTCTGTTATTTATTATTCTGTTGGAATAACCTGTCTATGCGAAGTATCGCATGCATGATGATTTCTTTTGTTATTCCATTCTTTATTATACTCAGTTGGTTAAAGTTTTGACTTCTATACTCCATGAAATTAGTGGAATATCCTTGATATTTGCGCTTCATCAAGTATCTTTTCATGGAAATATTCTTCTAAGCATTCTTAAATTTTACTCTACAAAGAAGTATCATGTTGACAATTTGGATGTTATTAGTTCCTGAATAAATTAATTCTTGTACTTGTTTTATTGAACTCTTATATCATTGTCATCATCCTCATGTTTATATTTTTTTTTGAAAGTCATCTACGTGGCTCAGAAGGTGCATAGATGGACTTGGTATGATTATGACCAGGGATTATTTGGTGTAATCATGACCGTAATGTGACAAATGATGTGGTAAAAGTCCTCATTGGCCCGTAGTGCATTGATGGACAGTTGTTGGCATGATCATTACCATTGATGAATACACGAATATCCTTGGCCCGTAGTGCATGGATAATTTGTGGTTGTGATACTAATGAATATCCTTGGCTGTAGTGCAGGGATGAAGTAGTTTATTTATTAAGCTGAGTCCCAGCGATAAAAGTGATGAAAAACCTTTTAAATCATAAAAAATAGTAGATTTTATTCTCTATTTGACTCTTTTAATGGATTGTATGTTTCGCTGCAGTTAAACTTGATGTCTATTGTATTTTATTAGTTTAACATTGTTGAAGACTAATGATAATTTATTCTGCATTATCTTAGTCATAATATTTCTTACTGGGCTAGTTGAGCTCACACTTTCTTTCACTGTTCTCTTTAGGAAATGAGAACATAGCCGGGACTAATCGGGGAACGGAGTGACGGTCCAGATGATAGTATTAGTAGTCCTCACTATTCTGTTAAATAGTGTGACAATAAATGTAATGAGGGCTTATTCTGATAGTGGATATTGTCTAGAAGACAATATTTGTATTAAAACTCACAGCTCTCTTGTTGTATATTAAAGATTGTATTTGTATTCTATACCATGTATTTAGCGACTCAGAATAGGTGATGTATACCTATTTTGGGGGCGTCACAGTTGGTATCAAAGCTTAGGGAAATGATCCCTGGCTGAGATGTGAGACAAGAATTAGGAGGGGAGAGACGGGGAATTCTTTCGATAGTATGACCTACCTAAGTTTATTTGGTATTTAATTGGTCGGTCAGAGTATAGGGATAATATGTGATATGTTAATTAACCCTTGTTTTGTGGCGTATTTGAAAATGACATCCGAGAATGTTAAGAACATCAATGGAGCACGTGAGACCGTTGAGTCTCCACGAATCAATAATCGGGATAATGTGCATCGTGAAGGCGACAATCCTTAGGCAAACAACAACACCGACGGATGATGAACGATGGAATGTTCAGGAGGCTTTATGCAATTCATGCAACATCGAGCAAGAGCGACTCACATCAAAATGCGGTGGAAACACTTGGCAACTCTCGGACGGTCACCGCTTAAGTAGTTCAAGGAACTGGGACCACCGGAGTTTTTTGGAAAGCCAAAACCAATTAAGGCGGAGATGTGGATAAAGTAGATCTGTAAGATATTTGATGTCCTGGGATGCTCCAAGAAGCAAAAGGTTCCCTTTGCCACCTTCATGTTGCGTGCAGAGGCAGATTACTAGTGGAAATCTGTAAAACGTACTCAACCTACCGCACTGAAGATGACTTGGGAGAAGTTCCAAGAATTGTTCAACGACAAGTATTTTCCCGAAAGTATTCGTCACATGAAAGAGGTAGAGTTCATCAAGCTGGAGAAAAATAACATGACTGTGTCGCAATACAAAGCCAAGTTTGCCGAGTTGTCCCGATTTGCGTTACATTTGATTGATAATGATATGAGAATGACACGGATGTTTCTAAGAGGTTTGAAACCTGAGATACATCAATATCTTATCTCTCATAAACTGTGTTTGTATTCAGATGTTGTTAATAGGGCTCAGTTATTGGAGCGCGATAATGAGTCAACCCAACCAAAAGAGAGCGGTAAACAAAATGATAATAATCTCGGTGATAACATGATCATCAAAGCGGTGATAATAAGCATGGAGGGAAACAACATGCCAGAAATGGTAACCACTTCGGTGGTAATCATGGCCAAAATAATAAGAATGGACATTTCAAGAAGAGAAGGTTCAACAATGACGTGAAGACGTCGGCACCAGCACCCGTTTCAAAGGAAGAAGAACGACCACCGGTCGTATGTTTCAAATGCGGACAGTAGGGACAAATTCGTCCAAACTGTACGCAACAATCCAAAGCGTATTTTAATTGCAGAAGAGAAGGTCACCTAGCTCGATTTTGTTATATGGTGAAGTTAAGTCCAGCTGGGATAGTGATGCCAAAGGATGTCCCAGACAAGCCAAAGCCGGTAGTTTAAGAGAGAGCATTTTTTTTTTGTGAATAGGAACCTGAATAAAATTATCACTGGTATGTTAGTCATAAACTCTTGCGAAGTCTATACCGTGTTAGATACCGGTTCTACTCACTCTTTTATTTCACCTAGTTGTGTTCAATGTTTGAAGTTAACTCCGAAGAAGTTAGACTTTGATATATCTGTTTAAACTCAGTTGGGAGAAACCTTCGTTACCTCCACTATTTATAAATCTTGTTCAAATCAACACTTTCACGTTACCTATCGATCTTATCTCTTTGAAAATACTTGCCTTTGATGTGATTTTAGGAATCGATTGGTTAACTATTTATCATGCTTTTCGTAAGGTTGTTAGCTTTCATATTCCTAACCAACCTGTTATGCGAATTCAAGTAACCAAACCACTAAAGTCAATCATTGTAATATCAAGCCATAAGTAAAAAGCCCCGAGCCTTTCGCTGGTGACTTCCAAGTCTTGGAATACACTGAAGCCAGACTTTCTGTAGGCGACGCCGTGAATGACGATGGCAATTTGATAGGTATCAATGTGACGTACTATCCAAGTCATGGATGAGAGTCAAAGTTTTGAATGATATTTCTATTATTAATAAATTTCCTAACGTATTCTTGAAGACTTCTTAGCTTACCCTAGAACGTGAAATTGAATTTTGTATTGACCCCAGTACAAAACCCATTTCTAAAACCCTTAAATATTCTTCAACCAAAACAAACGTATCATGCGCCAAAGACGTTGGCTCGAGCTGTTGAAGATTACGACCATACCATTCAATACCATCCTAAAAAAGTGAACGTGGTAGCTGACGTGTTGAGTAAAAGATCGTATGCGTTTACAAGTGTGAATATACGAACCCACGTGAAGATAACGAATATACGAGTAGAATCGACTTTAATTGATAAAGTTAAAGCCGCTCAAGCTACACACCCGAATCTGATGAATATGAAGAAGAAGTTTCAAGAAGGCGTTATCTTAACCCTCGATTTAATTGGCCATTTGAAAACCTCGATCGGGTAGGAACTGTGGCCTATAAACTCATTTTACCGCCAAGTATGTTACGTGCTCATAACATTTTTTTTCTCGTATTGATGTTACGTAAATATGTGGACGACCTGAACCACATTATTGATTTAGAACCGGACGAGATAGCAGAAGATTTAACGTATGAGGAGATACGTGTTAAAATCTTGGATAAAAAAGATTATATTCGACACTCAAAGGTTATACCTCAAGAGTTAGAATCTGAAGTGAAGTCAAGGTACCCTCACCTCTTCAGCATACCAGGTACGTACGTAAATTTTGAGGGCGAAATTCCATAAGGAGGGGAGATTGTGAGACCCCGGATTTTATGAATAAATATTTAATTTTCTAAAAATAATTTTTTTTTTGAATATTATGGTGTGGATTTGATATAATGTTATAATTGTGGATAGTATTTATAAATTTTGCAAAGTATGCAAGTTGTTATATAATATTCGATTGGTCGGGGAATATTCATTTTAACAGGGATTATTCGTACGATGGCACAATCATTGGTGGACCCCACAACAGAATTATTGTCGGATTAAGAAAATGACAAAAAATATTTTATGAAAATAACGGCGGAAGTTTTACCGTTAACTGTTGAAACACCCAGTGTTAAAAGTACAGGAATACGCGTGGTTGCATAGTAGCACACGATATTAATTATTGATGCTTACATGAGAAGTCACTCAGTTTTGTTCAATTATTGCTTCAGTAATTGCTGCATAGTATCTCACATTGATTGATTCAATTATTGTCGATATTTTATATATTATTAAATCAATAATTGAGACGACGAAGTTATTAATATTATTATTTGCAATATTAACGATGTCTAGGAGTTCTGCCAAGGAGAGGTTTGATCACCTAATTGGGCGCCAATAGGGAGAAATCCTTATTGGAAAGCCCCCTCTTTCCTGGGAACGACCTGGTCGATTAATAGTGTGAATTATAATAATGATGATGAAATTTTGTTTTATTAGTATTATTAATGTAATAAAATAGAAAAGCTTTTTATATAAAACTGAATACTTTTATAAATTTATTCGTTTTATTAGACTATAAATAGAATATATTATATTCTATTATGCATAGTGTTTTGCATAGTAAAATCTTTTTATATAAAACAGAATACTTTTATAAAGTTATTCGCTTTATTAGACAATAATTAGAATATATTATATTTTATTATGCATAGTGTTTGTATAGTGCTGCGATAGTATTTGCATAGTAAAAATCTTTTTAAATAAAATAGAATACTTTTATAAAGTTATTCATTTATTAGATTATAAATAGAATATATTATATTTTATTTAAAAGATTTTGTTTTTTTATTAAATCAATACTGGACCGGTCTGCTTAAAATTAAATCAACTGGACCGTTCATGGATTAGTTACTATTCAGATCCATTCTTCTATAAATAGATTCGCTCATTCCTTCATTATTTCTTATGAATTCATTTGAAACTTTAGAGAGAAACTATAGAGAAAGAAAAAAAAAGTATTCGCTACTTCACTACTTCTATATCCGCTTTCTTCTAAAGTAAGTGGTATTATTTTTTTATATTTATGAAGAGAACTTCATTATTCCATTCTTTATTATTCTATTGGAATAACTCAGTATACGCTATGATACCCTATACTTGGTGAAATTCTTACATTATTCCATTATTTATTATTCTCATTGAATAACTCATATGCTAAATACCGCATACATGGTGAAATTTCGTTGTTATTCCATTCTTTATTATTCGCTGAATATCCTATCTCATGCATTTTATCTTTGGACCTAATTTTGTCTTTATTATTCTCGTTGAATATCCTGTCATGCATGCGTTTTGGCCGACTTCGGGTTCCGTTATTTATTATTACTTTGGAATAACCTATCTATAATGGCACCGCATGCATGGTGATTTCTGTTGTTATTCCATTCTTTATTATTTTGTTGGAATATCCCGTCGGTGCGTATTACGCCTGACCTGGTTCCGTTATTTATTATTCTGTTAAAATAACCTGTCTATGCGAAGTACCGCATGCATGGTGATTTCTTTTGTTATTCCATTCTTTATTATACTCAGTTGGTTAAAGTTTTGACTTCTATACTCCATGAAATTAGTGGAATATCCTTGATATTTAAGGCTTCATCCAAAGATATCTTTCATGGAAATATTCTTCTGAGCATTCTTAAATTTTACTCTACAAAGAAGTATCATGTTGACAATTTGGATGTTATTAGTTCCTGAATAAATTAATTCTTGAACTTGTTTTATTGAACTCTTATATCATTGTCATCATCCTCATGTTTATATTTTTTTTGAAAGTCATCTGTGGCCTGTAGTGCATAGATGGGCTTGGTATGATTATGACCAGGGATTATTCGGTGTAATCATGACCGTAATGTTACAAATGATGTGGTAAAAGTCCTCAATTGCCCATAGTGCATTGATGGACAGTTGTTGGCATGATCATTACCATTGATGAATACACGAATATCCTTGGCCCGTAGTGCATGGATAATTTGTGGTTGTGATACTAATGAATATCCTTGGCCGTAGTGCAGGGATGATGTAGTTTATTTATTAAGCTGAGTCACAGCGATAAAAGTGATGAAAAACCTTTTAAATCATAAAAAATAATAGATTTTATTCTCTACTTGACTCTTTTAATGGATTGTATGTTCCACTGCAGTTAAACTTGATGTCTATTATATTTTATCAGTTTAACATTGTTGAAGACTAATGATAATTTATTCTGCATTATCTTAGTCATAATATTTCTTACTGGGCTAGTTGAGCTCACACTTTCTTTCACTATTCTCTTCAGGAAATGAGAACGTAGCCGGGACTAGTCGGGGAACGGAGTGACGGTCTAGATGATAGTATTAGTAGTCCTCACTATTCTGTTAAATAGTGTACAATAAATGTAATGAGGACTTATTCTGAGAGTGGATATTGTCTAGAAGACAATATTTGTATTAAAACTCACAGCTCTATTATTGTATATTAAAGATTGTATTTATATTCTGTACCATGTATTTGGCGACTCAGAATAGGTGATGTATACCTATTTTGGGGGCGTCACATATAGAACACATGTTATTTTGAAACAAACAAAACAAATCAACTCCCACCCGTATACACCAAAATCAACATCCACCCGCCCACTTACGCATTTAATATATATATATATATATATATATATATATATATATACCTATTATTCACACACCTCACCATTTTTCTTCCCCACTCAGTATAAATTTTTTCTTCCCCCCACTTGTCAACTTTACATATATATAATATATATAAATCATTACCTTATATATATATACATATAAATCTTATATATATATATATAAGTAATAAAGCAAAACTGAGATAACTTTCTCCCGACAATTTTGAAAAATGAGAAAGTGGGGGTTTATATAATACGCCAACCTACAACAAATACTTCATAAAAATTTCTTTAATATTTTTAACAACATTTATCATCATTATTATAATTCACAATATTTAACAACCAGGTAATTTCCAGTAAAGAGGGGGCTTTCCAATAAGGATTTCTCCTTATTGGCGCGCAATTAGGTGACCAAACCTCTCCTTGACAAAACTTCTAGACATTGTCAATATTACAAATAATATAAATAACTCTGTCATCTCAATTATTGATTTAGTAATATATAAAATATCGAAAATAATTAAATCAATAACGTGAAATACTATGCAGCAATTACTGTAGCAATAATTGAATATAACTGAGTGACTTCTCACGTAAGCATCAATAATCAATACTGTGTGCTACTATGCAACCACGCCATTCATCGTACTTTTAACACCGGGTGTTTCAACAGTTAATGGTAAAACTTCCGCCGTTATTTTCATAAAAAGATATTTTTATCGTTTTTTCAATCCGACAATAATTCCGTTGTGGGGTCCACCAATGATTGTTCCGTCGTACGAATATTTCCTATTAAAATGAATATTCCCCGACTAATCGAATATTATATAACAACTTGCGTAATTTGCAAATTTTATAAATATTACCCACAACTATAACATTATATCAAATTCACTCCATAATATTCAAAAATAATATTTAAAGAAAATTCATCTTTATTCATAAAAGTTGGGGTCTCACAACCTCCCCTTCTTATGAAATTTTGCCCTTGAAATTAGGGTACGTACCTGGTATGTCGAAGAGGTAAGGATACCTTGATTTCATTTCAGATTCTAACTCCCAGGTCATTTCCTCAACATTGTGGTTTCTGCACAAAACTTTGACTTGAGGTATAACCTTGGAGCGTAGAATATGTTCCTTCTTGTCCAAGATTTTAACATGAACCTCTTCATATGTTAAATCTTCCGTTATTTTGTCCGGTTCTAATTCAATAATGTGGTTCGGGTCTTCCACATATTTACGTAGCATGGATATGTGAAAAACGTTATGAACACGAGACATACTTGGCGGTAAAGCGAGTCTATAAGCCACAGTTCCTACTTGATCGAGGATTAAAAATGGGCCAATGAATCGAGGATTGAGCTTTCCTCTATTTCCAAATCTCATAACTCCCTTCCATGGAGCAACACGTAACAACACATGATCTCCAATATCGAATTCCACGTCCTTTCGATGAAGATCAACATAACTCTTTTGTCGATCTTGTGAAGTTTTTATACGTTGTTAGATCGTTTGAATCTTTTCCGTAGTCATACGTACCAACTCTGGTCCCAACAACGTTGCTTCACCCACCTCATCCCAGCATACTAGAGAATGACACTTTCTTCCATACAACGCTTCGAATGGAGCCATGCCAATACTTGCTTGATAACTATTGTTGTAGGAAAACTCCACCAATGGTAAGAACTTGTCCCAACTTCCCTTGAAGTCAAGGACATAGAGTCTTAATAAATCTTCAAGAGTTTGAATAGTCCTCTCTGACTGCCCGTCCGTTTGAGGATGATATGTCGAACTAAATCGTAGATCTGTGCCCATAGCTTTTTGCAAACTAACCAAAATCTTGAAGTGAATCTTGGGTCTCAATCAGAAACTATGGATACTGGCATACCATGCAATCTTACAATCTCTTTTATGTACATACGAGCAAGATGTTCAAGTGTAAAAGTTTCTCGTATAGGTAAGAAATGAGCAGACTTGGTCAATCTATCAATAATGACCCAAATTGCATCTATGCCTTGAGAAACCTTGGGAAGACCAGTAAAAAAATTCATGGTAATGTGCTCCCACTTCCATTTTGGAATTTCAAGTGGTTGCAATAGACCTTTTGGCACTTGATGCTCCGCCTTGACTCGTTAAAAAGTTAGACACCTTGAGATAAACTCCGCTATCTTTCTCTTCATATTGCTCCGCCAAAATGTATGCGAAGATCTTGATACATTTTGGTACTCCCAGGATGGATTGGAAACGGTGTGTTGTGTGCCTCCATCATGATTTTATACTTTAAATCAGGGTCGTTAGGAACACAAAGTCTGGAGTTGACTTGAAGTATTCATTCTTCATCGATTCTTGCTTCCGACATAGCACCTTCTTGTACTTTCTTCCTCATACGCATCAGCTCTAGGTCTGTAGCTTGAGCAACTTTAACTTTATCGATTAAAGTTGGTTCTACTCGTATATTCGCCATTTGGGTCCCTGGAGTCTTTAACTGTGATGCCCCCAAAATAGGTATACATCACCCATTCTGAATCGTCAATAACATGGTACAGAAACAACTACAACTTTATTAATACAACCCATAAACTATGAGTTTAAATACAAATATTGTCATCTAGACAATAAACATACCCAACTAAGTCCTCATTACAATTATTGATACAATATTTTACAAAAATGGTGAGGACTACTAAAACAACTTCCTAGAACCTTCATTCCGTACCCCGACTAGTACTCGCTATATTCTCGCATCCTGAGAAGAAAAATGGAACAAAAAGGAAAAGGGTGAGCTCAAATAGCCCAGTAAAGAATATTATGACTAAGATAATATAGAACAAATTATCGTTAGTCTTCAACAGGGAAAAATCTGATAGAATACAATAGACAACAAGTTTCAGATCAACAACGGAAATAATAATTCATAGATGAGTTACGTAGAGAATGAAATCTACTATTATCTATGAATTTAAAAGTCTATCGTCAATATTTTATCCCTGTAACATCAATCAATATTCATCTTGAATCAAATTTTCATCTTTGCACTACAGGCCAAAGATATTCATCAGTCGGTCATGTTCATCTCAACACCTGTTCATCTTTGCACTACGGGCCAAAGATATTCATTATAAAATCATTTATCTTTGCACTACAAAAAAAGATATTCAATAATATCATCATTTAGGACTGAGGATGATGAAAAATATTTTAAAGGAAACAAAAAGAATAAATATCAAGGATTCGTATTTCAGCTATTTCATGTCCAAAAAACCTCATAAATAATAATAGTGAAGTAAAATTCAAGAATGATCAAAACATGGATATAATCAAAGCTAGTATCCATATTAGATACTTTGGACAAAAAGGAAAAAAATTCTTTTTTCGATTTAATAGTCTTGGCCGTATTCGTGAATAATGTCAGATATCGTGAATAAAGCCGTCAGTATCGTGAATAAGAACCCCCGACACAAAAAAGTTCCAAATTTGATTAAAAGTTCAAACCAATATTTTGGCATAATGATATTGAAGAAAATAATATCATTTAAAAAGAAAATAACATCCCTTACCTCGAAAAGATAGTACTTCTAGTTGAAACACCGGATATAGGCTATGACTTGAACTTGCACCGTATAGCAAAACTCAAAGTATTAAAATACTCACAAGAATACGCTCAATATATCGAGAGAGAAAGAGAGAGAAGATTTCAGTTTCTGGTGTGATTTTCAATTCTAACCTAAGCACCCTATTTATAGGAAAATGCTTAGAACACCAAAGCAAAAAATTTAATATAATATTATTATATTTACAAAATTGTCAAGCCCACCTCTTGAATCTGAATTCAGCCACCTTGCACATGTTTAATGCAGCCCACCAAGCAAAAAAAAAACGTTTTGTAATTAAAATAATTAAAACTTTCAAAATCAATTATTTGAACTACTAACTTCAATAATTCATAATAAATAGCCCTTTTATCAGAAAAATTCAAACCACATGTCTTTTTTATAGGAAATTTCATTCTCTACAACTTTGCAGAAGAAAGTTTTACCAAATTCCAAACAGAAATTGACCGAAATCCACAAATGGGCGATTTTATAGGCTATAATCAAATTTCGGTCAAGAATTGGGGTCTACCGACACACAAAAACATGTGTTAATCATTTAATGCCACAAAATACTCTTCCCTCCTCATATACTCATATATCCCACATTCATTGTAAAATATCACCATCAATATATTATTAAAATAATATATTTAAATGAATTATTTTATCGTAAAAAGATAAAATATTAATTTTCAACAATTGTCACATTAAAAATTTCTCCATTTATATCCACATAAAATCAATATTTTTCTCATCATATAAATCAATAATTAATTATTCACAAATAATATTACGAATCACAATATCGACAACCGTGCGCCTTCTGGAAAGAGGGGCTTTCTAATAAGGATCTCTCCTTACTGGCGCACAATTAGATGACCAAACCTCTCCTTAGACAGAACTTTCTAGACATTGCCAATAATGTTATCTAATAATATTATTCAGATAATATAAATTATTGCTCCGATAATAGAAAATACTGTGCAATGACAATTATTAAAACAACAGTAATATAAAATATCAATGCAGCAATTATTGAATCAATAAAATAAAATATCGAATGAGAATTATCGTAACAATTATTGAGTAGTGCCTTCTTACGTAAGAATCAATAATTGGTGTAATACCGTGTGCTATTGTGTTTTAACCACCGGTATTCCAACAATATTAATGGTAACAATTACGCCGTTATTTATAACCAACTTATTCTTGTCATTTTCTTCATCCAATCGCTTTCACATGGGGCCCACACAATTTCACTGGCCAAGTAAATATTTAATATTCCCCGACAGTAAAAATATTCCACGACCAAACAAATATTCCCCGTCAACAATGAATATTTTAAAACCACTTGCTTGTTTGAAATAATTGCGCATTTTACCCATAACTTACCACATTAATCAAATCAACCCTTACTATTTTAAGATAATAAATAGAGGAAATTTAATTTCATTAAATAATAAGTTGGAGTCTTACATTAACTCTATCTCCATCCTTTGTAAGTCATACAAAATGGGCCTTTGCGTTAACAATATCGCACTCGTACCCGCATTTGATCTTCTACTCAACGCGTCAATTACTACGTTCGCTTTTCCAGGATGTTATTGAATAGTATGATAACAATCTTTCAACAGTTCAAGCCAAAGTCATTGTCGCATGTTTAATTCCTTTTGAGTGAAGAAATATTTAAGGCTTTTATGATCCGTTAAGATCTCCACTTTCTCCCCATACAAGTAATGCCTCCAAATTTTAAGTGCGAAGACAACAGCTGCCAACTCTAGATTATGAGCAGGATAATTCCTCTCATTTGAGTTGCCGAGAGGCATAGGCTATGACTTTCCCATATTTCATGAGAACACATCTTAACCCTTTGCCCGAAGCATCACTATAGATGACAAATTCCTCCGAGCCAGATGGTATTGTCAAAACAAGTGCTGAAATGAGTCTCCTCTTGAGTTCTTGAAAATTCTTCTCACATTCCATGCTCCAACCGAATTTTGTATCTTTTCGAGTCAGCTGAGTTAATGGAGTAGCGATTCGAGAAAACCCTTCTACGAATCTCCGATAATAACCAGCTAAGCCGAGAAAGTTACGAACTTCGATCATTGATTTAGGTTGCTCCCAGCTTTGAATAGCTTCAATCTTTATCGGGTCAACATATATTCCATGACTTGATACTACGTGCTCAAGGAATGCTACTTTCTCAAGCCAGAACTCGCATTTCTTTAACTTGGCATAAAGCTTGTTTTCACGAAGCTTTTGGAGTATTAGCCTCAAGTGTTGCTCATGATCTTCGCGACTTTTGGAATATATGAGGATGTCATCAATAAAGACTACCACAAAGTGATCCAAATATTCCTTGAATACTCGGTTCATCATATCCATGAAGGCAGCAGGAGCATTAGTCAATCCAAAAGACATGACTAGGAATTCATAATGCCCGTACCGAGTTCTAATAGCCGTCTTTGGAATGTCATCGGTTCTAATCTTTAACTGATGATATCTGGAACGAAGATCAATCTTTGAAAAGAATTTGGCGCCTTGTAACTGGTCAAACATGTCATCAATGTGAGGCAATGGATATCTATTTTTCACAGTGACATGGTTCAACTCCTGATAATCAATACAAAGTCGCATACTACCATATTTCTTTTTCACGAATAGAACAAGAGCACCCCAAGGAGAAGTACTAGGACGAATGAAATCGATGTCTAAAAATTCATGCACTTGGGTCTTTAACTCCTGAAGTTCAATAAGAGCCATTCGATATAGAACTTTAGAAATGGGTTTTGTACCGGGTTCATGGTCAATACAAAATTCAATTTCTCGCTCTGGGGGTAGGCCAGGAAGTTCTACAGGGAATACGTCAGGAAATTTATTAACAATAGAAATATCATTCAAAACTGACGTATATCAAAGATATTCTACTAATTTCATGCAGTATAGAAGCCAAAATTTTAACAAAACGAGTATAGAATTCGAAATCTAAAACGAAATAATATTATTTACATACTACAGAGTATGGAAGAAAATATTATTTCAAGCGAATAATGAACAAAAAATAACACCCTTTACCTTGAAAAGAAAAGTATTCCACTTGTAGAGGCGTGGATATTCTTGAAGAAAACTTTCACTGTTTTCTATGCTCAAAGGTTTTTAAAACTCTAAAGAAATACGCTCAAGATTATAGAAGAAGAATTCTCTGATTCTGGTGTGATTTTCAATTCTAACTAAGCATCCTATTTATAGGAGAATAGAAGGGGAATTGTTTGAAATTCTCATGGACGAACAGTTTTTTTTTTTTAAATTCACGGACGTCTTACGAGGGATTGATTTTCAAAGCAATAATCAACTACAAACCAAAAATATAATATATATATATATATATATAACACATGTTATTTTGAAACAAACAAAACAAATCAACTCCCACCCGTATAAACCAAAAGCAACATCCACCCACCCACTCACACATTTAATATATATATATACTTATTATTCACACACCTCACCATTTTTCTTCCCCACCCGTGATTATTTTTTTTCTTCCCCCACTTGTCAACTTTACATATATATAATATATATAAATACGTACCTTTTATATATATATACATATAAATCTTATATATATATATAAGTAATAAAGCAAAACTGAGATAACTTTCTCCCGACAATTTTAAAAAATGAGAAAGTGGGGGTTCATATAATACGCCAACCTACAACAAATACTTCATAAAAATTTCATCAATATTTTTAACAATATTTATTATCATTATTATAATTACATAATATTTAACAACCGTGTCGCTCCTCAGAAAGAGGGGCTTTCTAATAAGAATTTCTTCTTATTGGCGCGCAATTAGGTGACCAAACCTCTCCTTGACAGAACTTCTAGACATTGTCAATATTGCAAATAATATGAATAACTCTGTCATCTCAATTATTGATTTAATAATATATAAAATATTGACAATAATTGAATCAATAACGTGAGATACTATGCAGCAATTACTGTAACAATAATTGAATATAACTGAGTGACTTCTCACGTAAGCATCAATAATCAATACCGTGTGTGTGACGCCCCCAAAATAGGTCCACATGACCCATTCTGAGTCGCCAGATATCATACTATAAATATCAAATACAAACTTTATTTATACAATGCTTGAACCTGTCATGATGAAATCGACCACGCTTAAACTGTGAGTTTTAATACAAATGTATGTAACTCTCATGGTGCCTTGACCATAACCTTACAATGGTACTTTACATAAAAGTACAGTCAAAAACTGTTTAAGAAATTAAAATCTTTGGGAAGTGCTCAAGGAAACCTTCGTACAAGGGAGGCCATGCGTCTAGGTTATGATAGATATCATATGTCCACAGAATTATCCTTGGTTGATCCAAAAGACCCCAAAGAAAAATGAGAAGATTACTATCATGTTTTTTCTAATGGTGAGTCTTCTCTTGACATATAACTATCTCCACTGTCAACAATTGAAAATTATATTTCAACCAAACTCCAAGATAATATAGGTAGTACTCGTAGATATACTCAACAAGTGGATGTGCACAACCCTGTCTTATGATAACACGAGGTTGTATGTCATTAGACATCTTGTATGATAGTGGCAAAATACCCTTCCAAAGTTGGGTTCACCTCACCCTATTCGGTTCACCAAAATTAAATATCAAATGACGTATACAATACTACACACTTATCTAAAGTTCTCAATAAAATTATTTCCATACTATTTAGGGAGAACCTCAACAGCTATAGACCACCGTTCTAGTCCCCTGTTATCCCCGCTCGACCCGGCAACACTCTTATTACCTGAAAGGAATTGTGAAGCAAAAGGGTGAGCACAACTAGCTCAGTAAAGAATATCATGACTAAAGATAATTAAATTATCAATAGCCTTCGTCAGTAATAAATCAGAGATTTAGAACATATGGTAGATGATAAAACTTTTCAACCATAGTTATAGCGGAACGAACAATTCATTAGAAGAGTCAAATAGACCATCAGATCTATTATCTTTTCCATGTTAAAAGTCCACCAATAATATTTTATCCCTGTAACATCAATCAACAATTCCTGTCCGCAATCATATGAATGACTCATAATCATAATTCTGATTCTAAATTCCTCTTCGCACCTAGGACGAGGATAATTTTCATCACCTATCTTCACCTGAAACATCAAAAATCATGGTTATACCAAATCACAATTCTTGCTCATAATCATACTAATAAATTCATCTTTGCACTACGGCCAAAGATATTCATTAACAATTTATTCTTTGCACTACGTGCCAAAGACATACAATCAGTATTTTAGAAGAGTCAAGTAGAGCATGATATCTACTATCTTTTACTTAATTAAAAGTGTATAATCAATATTTTATCACGAGACTTAGCTTAATAAATAATCCACATCATCGAATCATCCCTGCACTATGGCCAAGGATATTCATGTAATCATCAATGATCATGATTATACCGAATAATCCCTGGTTATAATTATACCAATAACTATCCATCAATGCACTACGGGCTAATGAGGATTTTTACCACATCATCTATAACATTACGGGTCATAATTATACCGAATGATCTCTGGTCATAATCATACCAATAAACAGTTCATCTATGCACATAAGCCAAAGATACTCATCAATCAATAGTTCATCTTTGCGCGTAAGCCAAAGATATACAACTGTAAAACCAATGATTAACAGTCCATCTTTGCACCTAAGCCAAAGATGACTTTCATCATAATATAAGCATGAGGATGATGACAATGATATAAGCATTAATCAAACGAAAACAAGGATAAATATTAAAGACTTTAAATTTATCCAAATATTATCATTTACTTAATAAACTCATAATCTAATATTATTAATATCATAACAATATTTTAATCACTTCTTAAACTTATAAACAATTTATTTCAATTGTTTACACTTTACCAAATAATGCATTTAATCATTCAAAAATGTCATACTCATAAGATTTCATCTCTAATGATCAAATCTCTCATCAAAAATCTGCATATACCCTATATAGGATTCCCAAGACATAAAATCCTATTTTCCAATTTTGTTACTTCACATAACATATTTAATTCATTTACTCATAACTAGTTTATTTTAATGAAAAATACCAAATTAGTCCCAAAAATATTTCTTTTCTGGGATTTAACAGAAGATAGTCCCATATTGAACATATATTTTTTTTAGAATTTTAAAAATTCATTTACTATTTTTCATATGGCCAAAACTGCCGAATATTTAGACATTTATCATAAATTGTACTTTTGTCCAAAAATTCCGAAATTTACAGGGTATACTCCTGTTATATACATGTACTCCCAATAAAAATTTCACCAATTTTGGAGTTAATCACAAGGAGTTATAAGGGTTTACTTTTAAAATAGTTTTTTTCCATAAAATCCATAACTCTTAATCTATACATCCAAAAATCGCCATCTTAGGACACATTATAAAAAACTCATCAAATTATCATTTCAAATTTTTCCAGAATTTTTGAGGGTCAGAAAAATTACGAAACTGCAAATGGATTTTCATCAGCCATTTGGTAATCCACGTATACAAATCATTTCCATAATTTAATAAGGAATGAATACAAAGGATCATTCACCATGCATGCGGTAATCCACATAGACAGGTTATTTCAACAGAATAATAAAGAATAGAATAACAGAAGAATTTACCATGCATGTGATAGACCACACAGATAGGTTATTCCCAATAGAATAATAAAGAATGGAACCAGGTCATGCGTAATCCGCACAGACAGGATATTCCAACAGAATAATAAAAAATGGAATAACAACAGAATTCACCAGGCATGCGATAAACCGCACAGACATGTTATTCCAACAGAATAATAAAGAATGAAACCAGGTCATGTGTAATCTGCATGATGTGATATTTCAATGAATAATAAAGAATGGAACCAAATCATGCGTAATCCACACGCATGTGATATTCCAATGTAATAATAAAGAATGGAATAATTGAAGAATTTCACCATATATGCAGTACTTCGCATAGACAGGTTATTCCAACATAATAATAAGGAATAAAATAACAATAGCTCTCTTCATGAATACGAAAGAAATAATACCCTTTACTATAATAATAATATCCCTTACCTTAGAAGAAACTGGATATTGGAATAGTGAGGTAACATACTTCTCTTCTTCTTTCTCTCTATAATTTCTCTCTATAATAATTGCTCTAAAGCTTTAGTGAATTGGTGAGAAATGAAGGAAGAATGAGCTTCTATTTATAGGAAAATATAGTTTCGATAATTGCACGTTTTGGGGCTCAAAATATTACGGTATAATACCTTCAACTTTTCTTTCATTTTTAATTTAGTCCTGCAAGTATTATCAAACTTGCACCACCTCCCCTAATAGTAAATAATGTGAATAAATAGTTCAATCATGTGAATTAATAGTTATAATCATGTGAAAATATGAATTACAAAGATAAGTACTCCCATCTATAACTCCATTTTTAACTTAGTCATGCAAGTATTATCAATCTTGCACCACCTCCCTTAATAGTACAAGAATGTGAATCAATTGTACACACATGTGAACAAATAGTTATAATCATGTGAATTAATAGCAATTAAATGCTCATTTATCCGGTTAATTACCCGATTGGTCAATATAACTTCCAGACATCAATTAATATTGAAAAAAATATCGATTTCCACTAACACTAATAATCCCAACACAATGGAACTATTTTTATCAAAAAATTATTTTTGAAATTTCGAAGTTTGACTTTTTTTGAAAAAGTCAACTATTGACTTTTTGACCAAAAAGTTAACCCCGATAAATTTTGTGTTTATAGTCTATTTTTACTAATTTTATCGTTCCGAACTCAAATATCACATCCGCATCTCCAAATTTAACTCCGAACTCAAATTCAATTTTTAATAACATTCATCATTAATATTATAACTCACAATATTTAACAACCAGGTCGTTCCTAGGAAAGAGGGGGCTTTTCGATAAGAATTTCTCCTTATTGGCACGCAATTAGGTGACCAAACCTCTCCTTGATAGAACTTCTAGACATTGTCAATATTGCAAATAATAATATGAATAACTTTGTCGTCTCAATTATTGATTCAATAATATATAAAATATTATGCGATGATAATCTTTGTGACAATAATCGAATCAATAATATGAGAGATATGATCCAAAGAATTACAAAGAATAATAATTGAGTATAACTGAGTGACTTCTCACGTAAGCATCAATAATCAATACCGTGTGATACTATGCAACCACGCATATTACTGTACTTTTACTACCGAGTAGTTCAACAGTTTCAACGGTAACACTTTCGCTGTTATTTTTATAAAAAGATAATTTTGTCGTTTCCTTAATAAGATAATACTTCCGTTGTGGGGTCCACCAATTATTGTGTCGTCGTATGGATATTCCCCGACAAAAAGAATATTCCCCGACCAAATGAATATAATATAACAACTTGCATACTTTGCAAAATTTTCACATATCACCCTTAACTTTAAACTTTTATCAATTTAACTATTTACCAAATAGAATAATTATAAGAAAATTGAATACTTTCATTTCATAAAATTCGGGGTCTCACAATGTGCTATTATGCAACCACACGTATTACTATACTTTTAACACTGGGTGTTTCAATAGTTAACGGTAAAACTTCCGCCGTTATTTTCATAAAAAGATGTTTTTATCATTTTCTCAATCCGACAATAATTCCGTTATGGGGTCCACCAATGATTGTGCCGTCGTATGAATATTTCCTGTTAAAACGAATATTCTCCGACCAATCGAATATTATATAACAACTTGCGTACTTTGCAAAATTTATAAATATTACTCACAACTATAACATTATATCAAATTCACTCCATAATATTCAAAAATGATATTTATAGAAAATTCATCTTTTTTCATAAAAGTTGGGGTCTTACACCAGAGATTAAGGAAGACATTTTGAATGAGGCTCATAGCTCATGATATTCGATTCACCCTGGTAGTACTAAGATGTACCAAGATCTTCGACAACATTTTTGGTGGCCGAATTTGAAATGAGATGTTACAGAGTGTGTTGCCAAGTATCTGACATATCAGAAAGTGAAAGTAGAACATCAGAGGCCGAGTGGGTTGCTACAACCTTTAGAGATCCCAGAATGGAAATGGGAACGTATTACGATAGATTTCGTGGTTGGCTTACCGACAACTCAGAAAGGCTATGACGCAGTATGACTTATTGTTGACCGAATAACGAAATCCGCATACTTCCTTCCGATCAAAATCAGATTCAACTTAGACCAGTTTGCAAGGTTATATATGAAAAAGATTATTTCAAGACACGGAGTTCCGATGTCAATTGTTTCCGATAGGGATCCGCGCTTTACATCGAATTTCTGAAAACAACTACAGGAATGCATGTGATGGAGAATGAGTACAACATATCACCCTCAGACAGATGGGCAGAGCGAAAGAACGATCCAAACATTGGAGGATATGCTGAGATCGTGCATCATGGATTTTAAAGGAAATTGGGATGATCACTTACCGCTCGTTGAATTCGGCTACAACAACAGTTATCATTCTAGTATTGGCATGCCACCTTACGAAGTATTGTACGACAGAAAGTGCAGAACTCTACTTTACTGGGATGAAGTTGGCGAGAGACAGTTACTAGGACCAGAATTGGTACAACAAACAGTAGAGATAGTCAAACTAATCTGGACAAGACTAGTAGCAATTCAAGACAGACAGAGGAAGTAAGTCGATCCACACCATAAGAATGTTGAGTTCGAATCGGGTAGCTTTGTATTCTTGAAAGTATCTCCCTGGAAGGGAAAGATCAGATTCGGTAAGAAGGGAAAACTGAGTCCGAGGTTCATTGGACCCTTTGAAGTTTTGCGAAGAATTGGTGAAGTTGCCTATGAGATAGCCTTACCCCCGTCTTTAGAACATATTCATAATATTTTCCATGTTTCTGTTTTACGACCCTGCAAACCCGATTACAAGCATGTTATTGAATATGAACCCCTGCATTTTGAGAAAGATATGTCCTATGAAGAAGTTCCTATTCAAATTGTTGACAGAAAAGAGCAAGTTCTCAGAAATAAAGTAATACCTTCTGTTAAGGTAATTTGGAGGAACCACAACGTTGAAGAAGCTACGTGGGAACTCGAAGAGAATATGACGAAGAATTATCCTCATTTATTTACTTAATTTATGTGTAAGCGATTCTAGGGACAAAATCTTTGTAAGGGGGGAGAATGTAACGGGACGAATAGATTGAGTCGTGATTCAGGGGACAGAATCTTTTTAAGGGGTGAAAGATGTGACGAATGAGATTTTGTAATCTAATTTGAATATTTATTGAATTAAATAAATATTTTTGATGATTTAATTATTGGATTGAATAATTAATTTTTGAATTTGTGGTAGATTAATTTAATTATATGTGCTATATTGATTAAATTAATGTGGACAATTTTATTATTCAAAGTATGTATTTAATTGAGCTTATTTGATTAAATGAATTATTTAATAAGCATAATGTTATTCTAATTAATTTATAATTAATTAGAGATTTAATAATTTACATAATTAATAAATGAGAATTTTAATTATGTAATGATGTGATTTAATGTAGAATTATTATATTTTATTTAAATAAAATAAAATATTTGACTTATTTCTTAAATGGGTGTGACATTATTAAACTATATTATAAGAGATTAATTAAATTAAATGGAAAGAACCTTCTAATAGTTAGCCAAACAAGGCCTTATGAGGAGTTGGGAGCAGTGAAACCACGTATGGATTAACTGACCACAACTGTGCGCATTAATCAATCTGGTTTCTCTTACGCATTTCATTTATCAGACTTCACTTAGAAAATTCAGAGAGAGTTAGAAAGAAGTTGAGGGAAATTGCGTGATTGAAGAAGATTCTGAAAGGGATTTCATCTCCTACTAATCTACACTGCTAGGTAATCTCTTTAACCAAACCTTATTTACGTACTTAGAAACTCTTCATGAAAATTGGCTTTTAGTTTTCTGTAATTAAATTTTTCATGGCCAATTGTTAAATTAATGATGTTATATATGTGTATTAACATGTATAGTTTAATTATATATGATCTATATGTATTTTAGAATAATTAATACATGAAATCATGTTCAAATTGGAATTTTATAGTTTTATAGAGAAAATATATGAATATGGCTTATAAGTACTAAAATTTATGTTTAAATTGCATATTAATCGGTAAATTGATGAGTGATTACGTTTATACATGTAAAAACGAAAAGAACGAAACTTAAACGAACTGATTTGGTCGAAAAATGAGTTCGCAGTGGCTGATTTCGTTAATAATGTTAAAAATGGAGTTTTTCATAAGAACAGTGAAATTATGTGATTTGATTCCAGTAATTGCATGAATTAAGTTGTTAAAATCATGTTAGAAAGGTTGGGTAATGATCATATATGAATTATGATATTTGAGTATGCTTAAATTAATGTATGGACAAGGAAATTTGAAGTTATGACCATATTCGGTGTTCTTCACAGAACGTATAGTTGAACTTGTGAGAGATTTTTTTTGCCTAATTTGGCCTTGTTATGTTTATGAAATCTGAAAACTACGAGAATCGAGTGCAGGTAACCCAGCCTAGCGAAAGCGTTACCAAACTAAATTATCCATTTCTAAATAAGAAAAAAATAAAAAATAAAAAAATAAAAAATGAAATAAATAAATAAATAAATAATAATTAATTAAAATATTTATCAAATAAAATAAATATTTTAATTGAGATATTTATGGAACAAAATAAATATTCGATGAAAATTATTAATTAAAATATTTATTAAATAAAACAAATATTTTAATTGAGATATTTATGGAATAAAATAAATATTCTATAAAAATTATTAATTAAAATATTTATCAAATAAAATTAATATTTTAATTGTGATATTTATGGAATAAAATAAATATTCGATGAAAATTGTTAATTGAAATATTTATCAAATAAAATAAATATTTTAATTGAGATATTTATGGAATCAAATAAATATTCGATGGAAATTATTAATTAAAATATTTATCAAATAAAATGAATATTTTAGTTGAAATATTTATGGAATAAAATAAATATTCGATGGAAATTATTATAAAATAATTTATTCGAGTGTAATAATAATAAGTGAATGAAAATATTCTAATTTAATTAAGTAATTAAATTAGAAGGGTAATGATTTGTTAAATAAAGTGGAGTTTATATTAAATAATTAAGTGAAAATGTAACTAATGAATGTCGTGAATACATATGGTATGTGTGTAGGATTTGTGGTGAACGAAAGTAGTAATTGTTTAGCCTACGCACGAGGCAAGTTTCTTATTCTATCTTGTTTATTATTGTTCAACTCAAGATTTCATATTAGATGTTATCATTCTTTAAAAGCATAATTCATGTTATACAATACTTATTTGATTGTATACATCTTGAACTTTATTATTCAAATTGAATATCAATTATTGTTGAACCTTGTAAGACTAGCGAACCCTTATTGATTCGACTAGTCCATAGTTGATGAATGTTTTAAATTTCAGAACCATTGTTGAGCTGATCCAATCCAAACTTCCTTTGGTGCAGACTCTAATGTCAAACTGAGATGAACAACCCTGTTATAGGAGATTAATTACGCTTTAGCGTTAAGATATTGTGCACAGATGTGATGGTACTTGAAGTGATCCCCTAAGTACGAGAAGAAGAGTCCATAGTCTTATGGCTGTTAAAGGTTTCAAGTATAAACACTTGACAACCTAGGACATAGTTCAAGGTCTTATGACCCTTAGAAGTTCTTTTGATTCTTTTTATTCATTCTTGATTTAAAAGCCGAGTTTTCTTGTTACAAAAGTTTTTGATTCACTCGCATGTTATTATTTTATTGTTGTATTATTATACTTTTGGGCAATCGTGCTCACTCTTGCGTAATAATAACATTGCAGTTAAGAATGAAAGGTCCGACGAGCCTTCTACTAGCAAAGGCAAGGGCAAAACTAATAAGTGATGAAGACTTGTTATTTAATTTTAAGAATTTTTATTGTCAAGACTTGATGTTGTTTAAGACTTATTATTTTTTTATGTTTTCGCACAGATGTTTAAGGTTAGTTTAACCTGAGATTGTATTTATTATTCAGATGTTGTAACCCCATAAGGGGAGGATTTATTTCTATCTATTGTACGGTTTGCATTTATTATGGGTAGATAGATAGATGATATTTGTACAGTAAACACCAAATCCCGTGGAATTGAAGTACCCGAATTTGGGGGTGTCACAGTGTGTTTGCATCTATTTGTGTCTCGACAAAGAACAAATCAAATGGACGAAGATTCTATGGATGTCATTTTTACCCAGTAAGTACATAAATTCATATTCATATTTGATTCTTCTTTTACATGAAAAAATAAGCATGCCCAGTTGTTGTAATTTATGACTGTTAAAGGGTGTGAGGGTATTCAAAAATGATTCTTAAGCACCATTATATCATAAGACAAACTCAAATGTTCATGATTCATTCCTCTAAACAGTTAGTTTTTGCTCCTTGTCATTGAGTTCTTATGTTAAAATAATAATTGTGTCTTAATATTATTATTGTAATGTATATTGAATTTAAGTTGGTTGAATTTATTTTTTTTACAGGATGTTAATAAATATTGTGGATTTTTTCAATGGTTGGACATAAGTTCCCAAAATGAAGGTCATGATAGTGGTTGTAGTGAAATGGGTTCTGTTTCAATGAATGAAGATGGACTCGATTTGCTGAGGAACAAAACAAGAAAGTTGAAAGAGAAGTTGAATAATTTGAAAAGAGAGGCCTTAAAATTGGAGTTGGAAACTGTAAGACCCCGACTTTTATAAATAAAGAATAATTTTCTCAAAATATATTTTTGAATATTATGGTGTAGATTTGATATAATGTTATAGTTGTGGGTAATATTTACAAATTTTGCAAAGTAAGCAAGTGGTTATATAATATTCGATTGGTCGAGGAATATTCGTTTTAACAGGGAATATTCGTACGATGACACAATCATTGGTGGACCCCACAACGGAAGTGTTGTCGTAGTTAGAAAACGACATAATTATCTTTTTATAAAAATAACGGCGGAAGTTTTACCGTTAAACCTGCTGAACTACCCTAGTAGTAAAAGTACAATGAATACGCTGTGGTTGCATAAGTAGCACACGGTATTGATTATTGATGCTTACGTGAGAAGTCACTCGGCTTATACTCAATTATTATTACAATGAATTGATGCATCATATCTCTCATATTATTGATTCGATTATTGTCACAAAGATCATCTCGCATTATTTGATATATTATTAAATCAATAATTGAGACGACAAAGTTATTCATATTATTAAATTGCAATATTTACAATGTCTAGAAGTTCTGTCAAGGAGAGGTTTGGTCATCTAATTACGCGCCAATAAGGAGAAATCCTTATCGGAAAGCCCCCTCTTTCTTGGGAATGACATGGTTGTTAAATATTGTAAGTTATAATATTAATGATGAATAAGTTCGTGTTGATTAAAGATGAAATTGATAGTTCCATTGTGTTGGAATTATTAGTGTTAGTGGAAATTGATATTTATTTCGATATTAATTGATGTCTGGAAGTTTTACTGACCAGTCGGGTAATTAATCGGATAAATGAGCAATTAATTACTATTAATTCACATGATTATAACTATTTATTCACATGTGTGTACTATTGATTCACATTCTTATACTATTAGGGGAGTTGGTGCAAGATTGATAATACATGCATGACTAAGTTAAAAATGGATGTATAGATGGAGGTATTATACTGTAATTCGTATTTTCACATGATTATAACTATTGATTCACATGATTGAAATATTGATTCACATTATTTACTATTAGGGGAGGTGGTGCAAGTTTGATAATACTTGCAGGACTAAATTAAAAATAAAAGAAAAGTTGAAGGTATTGTACTGTAATATTTCGAGCCCCAAAACGTGCAATTATCGAAACTATATTTTCCTATAAATAGAAGCTCACTCTTCCTTCATTTCTCACCAATTTACTAAAGCTATAGAGAAATTATTATAGAGAGAAATTATAGAGAGAAAGAAGAAAAGAAGTCTGCTACCTTTTTACTCCAGTATCCAGTTTCTTTCTAAGGTAAGGGGTTTTATTTCTTTCGTATTCATGAAAAGAGCTTCTGTTATTCCATTCTTTATTATTATGTTGGAATAACCTGTCTATGCGAAGTACCGCATACATGGTGAAATTCTTTTGTTATTCCATTCTTTATTATTTTTTTGGAATAACCTGTATATGCGAAGTACCGCATACATGGTGAAATTCTTCTATTATTCCATTCTTTATTATTCTGTTGTAATATCGTGTCTGTGTGGATTACGCTAGACTTGGTTCCATTCTCTATTATTCTGTTGGAATAACCTGTCTGTGCGGTCTATCGCATGCATGGTGAATTCTTTGTTATTCCATTCTTTATTATTCTGTTGGAATATCATGTCAGTGCGGATTATACTAGACCTGGTTCCATTCTTTATTATTCTATTGAAATATCCTGTCTGTGCGGATTACGCATGACCTGGTTCCATTATTTATTATTCTGTTAGAATAACATGTCTATGTGGATTATCATATGCATGGTGAATGATCCTTTGTATTCATTCCTTATTAAATTATGGAAATGATATGTCTACGTGGATTACCGCATGGCGGGTGAAAATCTATTTGCAGTTTCATATATTTTATGATACTCATTTGGTTAAAGTTTTGGCTTCTATACTCCATGAAATTAGTAGAATATCCTCGATATTTATGCTTCATCCCAGATATCTTTTCATGGAAATATTCTTTTGAGCATTCTTGAATTTTACTCCACAAAGCAAAGATTATCATGTTGACAATTTGGACGTAATTGATTTTAAGATAAATTAACTTATAAATCTTTAAAATTTATTCTTGAACTTGTTTTATTGAATTATTATGTCATTGTCATCATCCTCATGCTTATATTGTGATGAAAGTAATCTTTGGCTTACGTGCATAAATGGACTTGGTATGATTATGACCAGGGATTATTTGGTATAATCATGACCTGTAATGTTATAAATGATGTGGTAAAAGTCCTCGATGAGCTGTAGTGCATTGATGGACGCTTTTTGGTATGATTATGACCAGGGATTATTCGGTATAGTCATGACCATTGATGATTTAATGAATATCCTTGGCCCGTAGTGCAGGGATGACTCGATGATGTGGTTTATTAACTAAGCTGAGTCTCAACGATAAAAATTGATGAAAACATTTTAAATCATAGAAGATAGTAGATATCATGCTCTACTTGACTCTTCTAATGGATTGCTTATTCCGCTGCAGTTAAACTTGATGTCTATTGTATTTTATCAGTTTAACATTATTGAAGACTAATGATAATTTATTCTATATTATCTTAGTCATAATATTTCTTACTGGGCTAGTTGAGCTCACCCTTTCTTTCACTGTTCTCTTCAGGAAATGAGAACGTAGCCGGGACTAGTCGGGGAACAGAGTGACGGTCCAGATGATAGCATTAGTAGTCCTCACTATTCTGTTAAATAGTGTGACAATAAATGTAATGAGGACTCCATTGAGTGTGAATATTGTCTAGATGACAATATTCTTATTAAAACTCTTAGATTATGTTTTGTCGTATTTTACACGACTGTTGTATAATTAAGTTGTATTTGAATTTTGTATCATGTATTTGGCGACTCAAGATGGGTGATGTATACCTATTTTGGGGGCGTCACAGTTGGTATCAAAGCTTAGGGATATGATCCCTGGCTGAGATGTGAGACAAGAACTAGGAGGGAAGAGACTGGAAATTCCTTTGCTAGTATGACCTACCTAAGTTTATTTGGTATTTAATTGGTCGGTCAGAGTATATGGATAATATGTGATATGTTAATTAACCCTTGTTTTGTGGCAGTACGTATTTGAAAATGGCATCCGAAAATTTTGAGATAAACAATGAAGCACATGAGATCGTTGAGTCACCACATATTAATGCCCAAGATAACGTGCAACAGGAAGACAATAATCCTCATGTAAACAATAACACCGATGAAATGGTGAACGATGGGATGTTCAGAGGCTTTATGCAATTCATGCAACATCAGGCAAAAGTGGATCCTGTCCAAAATGCAGGTGGAAATACTGACAACTCTTGGACCGTCACCGCTAAGCAGTTCAAGGAGCTGGGACCACCAGAGTTTTTTGGAGAGCCAAAACCACTTAAGGCGGAGACGTGGATAAAGCAGATCAACAAGATATTTGTTGTCTTGGGATGCTCCGAGGAGCAAAAGGATCCCTTTGCCACCTTCATGTTGCGAGTAGAGGCAAATTACTGGTGGGAATTTGTAAAGCGTACTCAACCTGCCGAACTCAAAATGTCTTGGGTGAAGTTCCAAGAGCTGTTCAATGACAAGTACTTTCCTGAAAGTATTCTTCACATGAAGGAGGTAAATTTCATCAAGCTTGAGCAAAACAATATGACTGTGGCGCAGTATGAAGCTAAGTTTGTCGAGTTGTCTCGGTTTGCGTCCCACTTGGTTGATAATGATGAGAGAATGACGCGGATGTTTCTAAGAGGTTTGAAACCCGAGATACGTTAATACCTAATTTCTCACAAACTGTGTTTGTATTCAGATGTTGTGAATAAGGCTCAATTATTGGAGCGTGATAATGAGTCAACCCCACCAAGAGAGAGCAACCGACAAGTCGATAATACCAGTGGTAGCAGTCATCGAAGCGGTGACAACAAACATGGAGGGAATCAACATGCCAGAAATGATAATCACTTCGGTGGTAATCATGGCCATGACAATAAGAGTGGACATTTCAAGAAGAGGAGATTCAACAAGGATGGAAAGACGTCAGCACCTGTTGTTAAGGAAGGAGAACGACCACCAGTCGTATTTTACAAATGTGGAGGGGAGGGACACATAAGTCCAAACTGAATGATGTAGTCCAAAACATGTTATAATTGTGGAAAAGAAGGTCACCTAGCCCGATTTTGTCGTGCACCAAAGTCAAGTCCATCTGAGATGGAGGCATAAAAGGGTGTCCCCGACAAGACAAAACCGGTAGTTCAAAGGAGACCGTTTTTCGTAACCTCCCAAAAAGTGAGGAATCTGAACGAGGTGATCACGGGTAAGCTAATCATAAACTCTAGCGAAGTTTATACTTTATTTTATACCGGTTCTACCCATTCCTTTATTTCTTCTACTTGCGCTCAACGTTTAAATTTGATTCCGGAGAAATTAGACTTTGACTTATTTGTTGAAACTCCGTTGGGAGAAACCTTCCTTACATCCACGGTTTATAAGTCTTGTTTGATTCAAATTGGTAACCGCACGTTACCTATCGATCTTATTTCTTTGAAAATACTTCCATTTGATGTGATTTTAGGGGTTGATTGGTTAACTACTCATAATACTAAAATCGATTGTTTTCGTAAGGTTGTTAGCTTTCATATTCCTAACCAACCTATTATGTGAATTTAAGCAACCAAACCACTAAAATCAATCACTGTCATATCAAGTCATAAAGCTATTTGTTTATTGAAAAATGGATGTCAAGCTTTCTTAGCCCATGTCACAGATTTAAATAAAGATACGTTAGATTTGAATGATATTTCTATTGTTAATAAATTTCCTGACGTATTCCCTGAAGAACTTCCTGGCCTGCCCCTAGAGCGTGAAATTGAATTTTGTATCGACCTTGAATCCGGTACAAAACCCATTTCCAAAGCCTCATATCGAAGGGCTCCTATTGAACTTCAGGAGTTAAAAACCCAACTACAGGAATTGTTAGACATCGGTTTTATTCGTCCTAGTATGTCTCCTTGGGGTGTTCCTGTTCTATTCGTAAAGAAGAAAGATGGAATTATGCGACTTTGTATTGATTATCGGGAGTTGAATCATGTCACAATCAAAAATAGGTATCCGTTGCCTCGCATTGATGACCTGTTTGACCAGTTGTAAGGAGCCAAATTCTTTTCAAAGATTGATCTTCGTTCCGGATATCATCGCTTGAAGATTAAAACCGATGACATTCCAAAGATCGCTTCGTAACTCCGATGACGGGCATTATGAATTCCTAGTCATGTCTTTTGATCGACTAATGCTCCCGCCGCCTTCATGGACATGATGAACCGAGTATTCAAGGAATATTTGGATCACTTTGTGGTCGTCTTTATTGATGACATCCTCATATACTCCAAAACCCGTGAAGACCATAAGCAACACTTGAGGCTGATACTTCAAAAGCTTCATGAAAACAAGCTTTATGCCAAGTTGAAGAAATGTAAGTTCTGGCTTGAGGAAGTTGCATTCCTTGGGCACGTGATATCAAATCATGGAATATCTGTTGACCCGGCAAAGATTGAAGCAATTCAAAGCTGGGAGCAACCTAAGTCAGTGACCGAAGTACGTAGCTTTCTCGGCTTAGCTGGTTATTATCGAAGATTCGTAGAAGGGTTTTCTCGAATCGCTACTCCATTAATGCAGCTGACTCGAAAAGATACAAAGTTCGGTTGGAGCGAAGAATGTGAGAAGAGTTTTCAAGAACTCAAGAGAAGACTCATTTCAGCACATGTTCTGACAATACCATCTGGCTCGGAGGGATTTGTCATCTATAGTGATGCTTCAGGCAAAGGGTTAGGATGCGTTCTCATGCAACATGGGAAAGTCATTGCCTATGCCTCTTGACAACTCAAAGAATATGAGAGGAATTATCCTACTCATGATCTAAATTTGACAGCAGTCATTTTTGCACTTAAGATTTAGAGGCATTACCTGTATGGAGAGAAGGTGGAGATCTATACGGATCATAAAAGCCTCAAATATTTCTTCACTCAAAAGGAACTCAATATGCGGCAACGACGATGGCTTGAGTTGTTGAAAGATTATGATCATACCATCCAATACCATCCTGGAAAAGTGAACGTAGTAGCTGACACATTAAGTAGAAGATCATATGCGGGTATGAATGCAATATTGTCAACGCAAAGACCCATTTTGTATGACTTGGAAAGGATGGAAATAGAGTTAAAGACTCCAGGGACCCATGTGATGATGCCAAATATATGAGTGGAACCAACTTTAATCAATAAAGTTAAAGCTGCTCAAACTACAGACCTGGAGCTGATGCGTATGAAGAAGAAAGTGCAAGAAAGTGCTATTCCGGAAGCAAGAATCAATGAAGAAGGAATACTTCGGGTGAACTCCAGACATTGTGTTTCTAACGATTCTGACTTGGAGTATAAAATCATGATGGAGGCGCATAACACACCGTTTGCAATCCATCCTGGGAGTACCAAAATGTATCGTGATCTTCGACATATATTTTGGTGGAACAATATGAAGAGAGAGATAGCGGGGTTTATCTCAAGGTGTCCAACTTGTCAACGAGTCAAGGCGGAGCATCAAGTGCCAAAAGTTCCATTGCAACCACTTGAAATTCCAGAATGGAAGTGGGAGCACATTGCCAGGGATTTCGTTACTGGTCTTCCCAAGGTTTCTCAAGGCATAGATGCTATTTGGGTCATTGTTGATAAATTGACTAAGTCTGCTCATTTCTTACCGATACAAGAAACTTATACACTTGAACGTCTTGCTAGTATGTATATAAACGAGATTATAAGATTGCATGGTATGCCAGTATCCATAGTTTCTGATCGAGACCCAAGATTCACTTCAAGATTTTGGGTTAGTTTGCAAAAAGCTATGGGCACAGATTTACGATTTAGTTCGGCATATCATCCTCAAACGAATGGGTAGTCGGAAAGGACTATTCAAACTCTTGAAGATTTATTAAGACTCTGTGTCCTTGACTTCAAGGGAAGTTGGGACAAGTTCTTACCATTGGTGGAGTTTTCTTACAACAATAGTTATCAAGCAAGTATTGACATGGCTCCATTTGAGGCATTGTATGGAAGAAAGTGTCATTCTCCAGTATGCTGGGATGAGGTGGGTGAAGCAACGTTGTTGGGACCGGATTTGGTACGTATGACTGCGGAAAAGATTCAAACGATCCGACAAAGTATAAAAACCTCACAAGATCGACAAAAGAGTTATGTTGATCTTCATCGAAAAGACGTTGAATTCAATATTGGAGATCATGTGTTGTTACGTGTTGCTCTATGGAAAGGAGTTACAAGATTTGGAAAGAGAGGAAAGCTCAATCCTCGATTTATTGGCCCATTTTTAATCCTCAATCGAGTAGGAACTATGGCCTATAGACTCGCCTTACCGCCAAGTATGTCTCGTGTTCATAACGTTTTTCACATATCTATGTTACGTAAATATGTGAAAGACCCAAACCATATTATTGAATTAGAACCAGACGAGATAGAGGAAGATTTAACGTATGAAGAGTTACATGTTAAAATCTTGGATAAGAAGGATCATATTCTACGCTCTAAAGTTATACCTCAAGTCAAAGTTTTGTGGAGAAACCACGATGTGGAGGAAATGACCTGGGAGTTAGAATCTGAGATGAAATCAAGGTATCCTCACCTCTTCGACATACCAGGTACGCACCCTAATTTCGAGGACGAAATTTCATAAGAAGGGGAGGTTGTAAGACCCCAACTTTTATAAATAAAAAATAATTTTCTCGAAATATATTTTTGAATATTATGGTGTGGATTTGATATAATGTTATAGTTGTGGGTAATATTTACAAATTTTGCAAAGTAAGCAAGTGGTTATATAATATTCGATTAGCTTAGGGAATATTCGCTTTTAAAGGGAATATTCGCATTTACAAACAATCATCAGTGGACCCCACAACTAAGTATTATCGTAGTTAGAAAATGACATAATTATCTTTTTATAAAAATAACTACGAAAGTTTTACCGTTAAACCGTTGAACTACCCTAGTAAAAAAAATACGATGTCTACGCGTGGTTGCATAAGTAGCACACTTGGTATTGATTATTGATGCTTACGTAAGAAGTCACTCGCTTATACTCAATTATTGCTACAGTAATTGTTGCATCATATCTCTCATATTATTGATTCGATTATTGTCACAGTATCATCTGCATTATTTGATATATTATTAAATCAATAATTTAGATGACAAATTTATTCATATTATTAAATTGCAATATTTACAATGTCTAGAAGTTCTGGCAAGGAGAGGTTTGGTCATCTAATTGCGCGGCAATAAGAAAAAATCCTTATCGGAAAGTCCCCTCTTTCCTGGGAACGACCTGGTTGTTAAATATTATGAGTTATAATATTAATGATGAATAAGTTCGTGTTGATTAAAGATGAAATTGATAGTTCCATTGTGTTGGAATTATTAGTGTTAGTGGAAATCGACATTTATTTCGATATTAATTGATGTCTGGAAGTTTTAATCGGATAAATGAGCAATTAATTGCTATTAATTCACATGATTATAACTATTTGTTTACATGTGTGTACTATTGATTCACATTCTTGTACTATTAGGGGAGTTGGTGCAAGATTGATAATACTTGCATGACTAAGTTAAAAATGGAGGTATTGATGGAGGTACTATATTGTAATTTGTATTTTTACATGATTATAACTATTGATTCACATGATTGAACTATTGATTCACATTATTTACTATTAGGGGAGGTGGTGCAAGTTTGATAATACTTGCAGGACTAAATTAAAAATGAAAGAAAAGTTAAAGGTATTGTCTTGGTAATATTTTGAGCCCCAAATGTGCAATTATCGAAACTATATTTTCCTATAAATAGAAGCTCATTCTTCCTTCATTTCTCACCAATTCACTAAAGCTATAGAGCAATTATTATAGAGAGAAATTATAGAGAGAAAGAAGAAGAAGTCTGCTGCTACCTTTCTACCCAAAGATCCAGCTTTCTTTCTAAGGTAAGGGGTATTATTTCTTTCAGATTCATGAAGAGAGCTTCTGTTATTCCATTCTTTATTATTTTGTTGGAATAACCTATCTATGCGAAGTACCGCATACATGGTGAAATTCTTCAGTTATTCCATTCTTTATTATTCGGTTGGAATAACTCAGATATGCTGAATCTCATATATGTGACGCCCCAAAATAGGTATACATCACCTATTCTGAGTCGCCAAATATATGGTACAGAATACAAATACAACTTAATTATACAACAGTCGTATAAAATACGACATAACATAATCTAAGAGTTTTAATAAGAATATTGTCATCTAGACAATATCCACACTCAATGGAGTCCTCAATACATTTATTGTCACACTATTTAACAGAATAGTGAGGACTACTAATGCTATCATCTGGACCAGTTACTCTGCTTCCCGACTAGTCCGGTTTAGTTCTCATTTCACGAAGAGAATAAAGAAAGAAAGGGTGAGCTCAACTAGCCCAAAGAAGAAATATTATGACTAAGATAATGCAGAATAAATTATCGTTAGCCTTCAACAGTGTTAAACTGATACAATATAACAAACATCAAGTTTAACTACAGCGGAACAATCAATCCATTAAAAGAGTCAAGTAGAGAATAAAATCTATTAACTTTTATGATTTAAAAGGTTTTTCATCACTTCTATTGCTGGAACTCAGCTTAATAAATAATCCACATCATCCATGCACTACGGCCAAGGATATTCATTAGTATCACAACCACAAATTATCTATGCACCACAGGCCAAGGATATTCGTGTATTCATCAATGGTCATGATCATGCCAACAACTGTCCATCAATGCACTACGGGCCAATGAGGACTTTTACCACATCATTTGTAACATTATGGTCATGATTATACCGATTAATCCCTGGTCATAATCATATCAAGTCCATCTATGCACTACAGGCCACATATGACTTTTAACATAAAATAAACATGAGGATGATGACAATGATATAAGAATTCAAAAAAACAAGTTCAAGAATTAATTTATCCAGGAACTAATAACGTCCAAATTGTCAACATGATACTTCTTTGTAGAGTAAATTCAAGAATGCTCAGAAGAATATTTTCATGAAAAGATACTGGATGAAGCGCAAATATCAAGGATATTCCACTAATTTCGTGGAGTATAGAAGTCAAAACTTTAACCAACTGAGTATAATAAAGAATGGAATAACAGAAGAAATCACCAGGCATGCGATAGATCGCACAGACAGGTTATTCCAATAGAATAATAAATAACGGAACCAGGTCAGGAAAAATTCGCACCGACAGGATATTCCAACAAAATAATAAAGAATGGAATAACAACAGAAATCACCATGCATGCGATAAACCGCACAGACAGGTTATTCCAACAGAATAATAATTAACGGAACCAGGTCAGGCGTAATACGCACCGACAGGATATTCCAACAGAATAATAAAGAATGGAATAACAACAGAAATCACCATGCATGCGATAGACTGCACAGACAGGTTATTCCAATAGAATAATAATTAATGGAACCAGGTCAGGCGTAATATGCATCGACAGGATGTTCCAACAGAATAATAAAGAATGGAATAACAGAAGAATTTTAACATATATATGGTACTTCGCATAGACAGGTTATTCCAACATAACGATAAAGAATGGAATAACAGAAGAATTTCACCAAGTATAGGGTAGCTTGGCGTGTCTGAGTTATTCCAATGAATAATAAAGAATGGAATAACAGAAGTTCTCTTCATGAATACGAAAAAAATAACACCCCTTACGAGTACAACAAATAATATCCCTTACCTTAGAAGAACTAGATATTGGAAAAGTGAGGTAGCAGAATATTTTTCTTCTTTCTCTCTAGAGTTTTAGTGAATTTGTAAGAAATAATGAAGGAATGAGCTTCTATTTATAGGAGAATGGACTGAATAGTAACTAATTCATGAAGGTCTAAATTGATTTACTTTTAAACGGACGGTCCATATTGATTTACTATGCAGTATTAATAAATTATTCTAATAAAACAAAATCTTTTAAATAAAATATAATATATTCTATTCATAATCTAATAAAACAAATAAATTTATAAAAGTATTACATTTTATATAAAAATATTTTACTATGCAAAACACTATGCAGCCTTATATGCAAACACTATATAATAAAATATAATATATTCTAATTATTGTCTAATAAAACAAATAACTTTATAAAAGTATTCTATTTTATATAAAAAGCTTTTCTATTTTATTACATTAATAATACTAATAAAACAAAATTTATATATATATATATAATATATATATACACACATATATAAACTTCCATGACTTTATAAAAAGGCACCTCAATATATTTAACAATATTTATCATCATTATTATAATTCACAATATTAATCGACCAGGTCGTTCCCAGAAAAGAGGGGGCTTTCCAATAAGGATTTCTCCCTATTGGCGCGCAATTAGGTGACCAAACCTCTCCTTGACAGTACTTCTAAACATCGTTAATATTGCAAATAATAATATTAATAACTCTGTTATCTCAATTATTGATTTAATAATATATAAAATATCGATAATAATTGAATCAAATAACGTGAGATCTATCAACAATTCTTCGTAGCAATAATTGAACAAAATTGGTGACTTCTCACGTAAGCATCAATAATCAATCTTGTGTGCTACTATGCAACCACAGCGTATTCTTCGTACTTTTACTAAAGAGTAGTTCAACGGTTTTAACGGTAAAACTTCATTTTGTTATTTTCATAAAAATATTTTTGTTGTTTTCTCGATTCTAATAATAATTACATTTGTGAGGTCCACCAATGATTGTGCCATTTATGAATATATTCTCATTAAAATGAATATTCCCCGACCAATCGAATAGTAAATAACAACTTGCATAGTTTGCAAAATTTATAAATATTACCCACAACTATAACATTATATCAAATCCACACCATAATTTTAAAAAAAATATTTTGAGAAATTGAAATCTTTATTCATAAAATTTGGGGTCTCACAGCATACATGGTGAAATTCTTCTGTTATTCTATTCTTTATTATTCTGTTGGAATATCATGTCTGTGCGGATTACGCTAGACCTGGTTTCATTCCTTATTATTTTGTTAGAATAACCTGTCTTTGCGGTCTATCACATGCATGGTGAATTCTTTGTTATTCCATTCTTTATTATTCTGTTGGAATATCCTGTCTGTACAGATTACGCTAGACCTGGTTCCATTCTTTATTATTCTGTTGGTGTGAGACCCCAAATTTTATGAATAAAGATTTAAATTTTTCGAAATATTTTTTTGAATATTATGGAGTGAACTTGATATAATGTTATAGTTGTGGGTAATATTTATAAATTTTGCAAAGTACGCAAGTTGTTATATAATATTTGATTGGTCGGGAATATTCATTTTAACAGAAATATTCGTGACGACGTCACAATCATCGTGGATCCCATAATAGAATTATTGTTGGATTGAGAAAACGACGAAAAATATTTTATAAAAATAACTGCGGAAGTTTACCGTTAACTCGTGAAACACCCTTGTTAAAAGTATAGAATACGCGTGGTTGCATAAGAGCACACTACGATTGATTATTGATGCTTACGTGAAAAGTCACCAGCTTTGTTCAATTATTGCTACAAGAAATTATCGCATAAAGATCTCACGTTATTTGATTCAATTATTGTCAATATTTTATATATTATTAAATCAATAATCGAGATAACAAAGTTATTAATATTATTATTCGCAATATTAACAATGTCTAAAGTTCGCCAAGGAGAGGTTTGACCTAATCATGCTACCAATAGGAGAAATCCTTATCGAAAGCCGCTTTTTTTCTTGAGAACTAACTCAGTCGATTAATATTATAATTATAATAATGATGATAAATGTTGTTAAATATATTGAGGTGTCTTTTTATGAAGTCACGAGAGTTATATATATATATATATATATATATATATATATATATATATTATATAAATTTTGTTTTATTAGTATTATTAATGTAATAAAATGTAAAAGCTTTTTATATAAAAATGTAATACTTTTATAAAGTTATTTGTTTTATTAGACTATAAATAGAATATATAATATTTTATTATGCATAGTGTTTGCATAAGGCCTACATATTGTTTGCATAGTAAAAATATTTTATATAAAACAGAATACTTTTATAAAGTTATTTGTTTTATTAGACTATAAATAGAATATACTATATTTTATTTAAAAGATTTTGTTTTATTAAAAGATTTTATTAATACTGCATAATAAATCAATATGGACCGTCCATTTAAAAGTAAATCAATCTGGACCGTTCATGAATTAATTACTATTCAGTCCATTCTCCTATAAATAGAAGCTCATTCCTTCATTATTTCTTACGAATTCACTAAAACTCTAGAGAGAGAAACTATAGAGATAAAGAAGAAAAGTATTCTGCTACTTCACTACTCAAATATCCAGTTTCTTCTAAGGTAATGGGTATTATTTCTTTCGTATTCATGAAGAGAAACTTCTGTTATTCCATTCTTTATTATTCTCGTTGAATAACTCAGATACGCGGACTACCCTATACTTGGTGAAATTCTTCCATTATTCAATTCTTTATTATTATATTAGAATAACTTTTCCATACATGCAAGCACCGCATACATGGTGAAATTCTTCATTATTCTATTCTTTATTATTATGTTGAATAACTTTATCTATGCAAAAGTCACGCATACATGGTGAAATTCTTATGTTATTCCATTCTTTATTATTCTGCTGGAACATCCTGTCTGTGCGTTTACGTATGACCTGGTTCCGTTATTTATTATTCTGTTGGAATATCCTGTCTGTGCGTTTACGCCTGACCTGGTTTCGTTATTTATTATTCTGTTGGGAATAACCTATCTGTGCGATTTATCGCATTCATGGTGAATTCTTCTGTTATTCCATTTTTTATTATTCTGTTGGAATAACCTGTCTATGTGGATTACCACATGCATGGTGAATGATCTTTTGTATTCATTCCTTGTTAAATTATGGAAATGATCTGTATACGTGGATTACTGCATCGCGGGTGAAAATCTATTTGCAGTTTCATATATTCTATTATACTCAGTTGGTTAAAGTTTTGGATTCTATACTCCATGAAATTAGTAGAATATCCTCGGATATTTCATGGCTTCATCCAAGATATCTTTTAAATGGAAATATTCTTCCGAGCATTCTTGAATTTTACTCCACAAAGCAATATCATGTCGACAATTTGGGCGTTATTGGTTCTGGATAAATTAATTTATAAATCTTTAAAATTTATTCTTGAACTTGTTTTATTGAATTCTTATGTCATTGTCATCATCCTCATGTTTATATTATGTTAAAAGTCATCTACGGCCCTGGCTGTAGTGCATAGATGGACTTGGTATGATTATGACCAGGGATTATTCGGTATAATCATGGCCGTAATGTTATAAATTATGTGGTAAAAGTCCTCATTGGCACGTAGTGCATTGATGGACGAGTTGTTGGCATGATCATGACCATCGATGAATACACGAATATCCTTGGCTCAGTAGTGTATGGATAATTTGTGGTTGTGATACTAATGAATATCCTCGGCGTAGTAGTCTGAGGGGATGATGTGGATTATTTTTTTTAAGCTGAGTCTCAGCGATAAAAATGATGAAAAACCTTTTAAAACATAGAAGATAGTAGATTTTATTCTCTACTTGACTCTTTTAATGGATTTCTTGTAACGCTGTAGTTAAACTTGATGTGTGTTATATTGTATCAGTTTAACACTATTGAAGGCTAAGGATAATTTATTCTGCATTATCTTAGTCATAATATTTCTTACTGGGCTAGTTGAGCTCACCCTTTTGCTTTCATTGTTCTCTTCGTAAAATGAGGACGTAGCGAGGACTAGTCGAGGGAACCAGAGTGATCGGTCCGAAGAATAACATTAGTAGTCCTCACTATTCTATGAAATAGTGTGTTAATAAATGTATTGAGGACTTATTTTAAGTTTGAATATCGCCTGAAGACAATATTTGTATTAAAACTCACATACTCATATCAGATATTTAAGATTGTATTTGTATTACATGCCATGTATTTGGCGACTCGAGAATAGGTGATGTATACCTATTTTGGGGGCGTCACATTGGAATATCCCATGCATGCGGATTACGCATGACCTGGTTTCATTATTTATTATTCTGTTGGAATAACCTGTCTATGTGGATTATCACATGCATGGTGAATGATCCTTTGTATTCATTCCTTATTAAGTTGTGGAAATGATCATGCTAGGTGGATTACCGTCATGGCGTGAAAATTCATTTGCGCTTTATATATTCTATGATACTCATTTGGTTAAAGTTTTGCTTCTATACTCCATGAAATTAGTAGAATATCCTGGATATTTGTGCTTCATCTGATATCTTTTCATGGAAATATTCTTCTGAGCATTCTTGAATTTTACCCCACAAAGCAAAGATCATGTTGACAATTTGGGCGTAATTGATTTCAAGATAAATTAACTTATAAATCTTTAAAATTTATTCTTGAACTTGTTTTATTGAATTATTATGTCATTGTCATCATCCTCATGCTTATATTGTGATGAAAGTCATCTTTGGCTTACGTGCATAGATGGACTTGGTATGATTATGACGAGTGATTATTCGGTATAATCATGACTTGTAATGTTATAAATGATGTGGTAAAAGTCCTCGATGCTTTGTAGTGCATTGATGGGCGATTTTTGGTATGATTATGACCGAGAATTATTCGGTATAGTCATGACCATTACCGATTTAATGAATATCCTTGGCCCGTAGTGCGTGGATGACTTCGATGATGTGGTTTATTTATTAAAATTTGGTCTTAGCGATAAAATTGATGAAAACATTTTAAATCATAGAAGATAGTAGATATCATGCTCTACTTGACTCTTCTAATGGATTGCTTTTTTCGCTATAATTAAACTTGATGTCTATTGTATTTTATCAGTTTAACATTGTTGAAGACTAATGATAATTTATTCTGTATTATCTTAGTCATAATATTTCTTACTGGGCTAGTTGAGCTCACCCTTTCTTTCACTTTTCTCTTCAGGAAATGAGAACGTAGCCGGGACTAGTCGGGGAATAGAGTGACGGTCCAGATGATAGCATTAATAGTCCTCACTATTCTGTTAAATAGTGTGACAATAAATGTAATGAGAACTCCATTGAGTGTGGATATTTTCTAGATGAAAATATTCTTATTAAAACTCTTAGATTATGTTTTGTCGTATTTTACACGACTGTTGTATAATTAATTTGTATTTGAATTTTGTACCATGTATTTGGTGACTCAAGAAGGGTGATGTATACCTATTTTGGGGGCGTCACAGAAACTGTTAGACTAGGAGAGGCAAATAAGAAATTACAACTATATATGATATTGTCATGGATGATGACTTGTGTTGTACTAAGTTATGTATTCATGGAATTTTAAGCATTCAAAGTTATGTAATGAAGTTATGTTTTCATTTTATGTATGCCCTGTTAATGCAATCTAATGTCTATTGTGTATTGTGTAAAGTCCCTCCTCATTTAGGATGCCTTTTGTTGATCAATTGTTTAATAATAATGTAAGCAATGAGGAAGAACAACAGGAAAAGACTCAATAGAAGAGGCAGGGAAATGTGGAACAGAGGGATGTCATGTTCATTGCAAGCCCTGTTCCAAATTCCATTTTAAAGTAAAAGAGGAAGAGGGTGATCAAATGTCCTAATGGCATCCAAACTGCACCTTTTGTTCCAAAAAATAACTAAAACTCCAATTGCCCTGTTCCAATAGCCATGTTCCAAATGCATTGTTAATGCCCTACCTTGCCCTGCACATGCAGTTTAAAAAAAATTTACAACTGCCAAACCAAACCATTGCATATAAAACTGCCCTGCCAAACCAAACCAAACCATTGCATATAAAACTGCCTTGTATCATTGCATACCAAACCATTGCTTACCAAACCAAACAATTGCATATAAATTGCCAATACCATTACATACCAAACCATGACAAAAGAATCCAAAGTTAAATATCCAAAGTTGCAACCAAAGTTAAATATCCAAAGTTACAACCACGACAAAAGTATTCCAAATCAGCCCCAAAAATATACTAAAAATGCAGTTAACATCACAAAGGGTTACAACCATGACAAAACATTCTAAAATAACCCCAAAAATATACTAAAACTAAAATAGATCTCAATTAAAGAGCCTTCACTATACCCCATCTGCAGAACTGCTATAGCCACACTGTGTTCCATTACCATTACTTGATCCATGCCTCACACTTCCATTCCTCTCCCCAACTGTACCACCTTGTTTTCTTTTCACCTATAATTTGAGTATATGTTAGTATGTACATTTTATAATTGAAGGAAACATATAAATGATACAAATTTAAAAATCAAATAACTCACACTAAGCTTTGGCCTTTTGGCAGTATGTTGTGCTTCTGGACCATGTTGTGCTTGGGTAGGTGTGTTCTTATAATATGCTTTATTATATCCATATTGCTTGCATTTGGAACACGTCACTGGAGTTCCTTGAAAGTAGTATGCACACAAGCCAATCATGTTTGATGATAAAGCATATACTTTGTAACAATCTTATTCATTTATTAATAAAAAGTATTAATTTATTAAAGGCTTTTAATTATCTACATGATCTTTGTTTTATAATATGTGATAAACCCATAGTTTTAAGCAATGCTTTTAGAATAATGATGATGATCATTCTAATGAGATCTAAATTCTTAGAAAGCTTAAAACTAAAATAGTTCCCAATCATTGGATTACTAAATTGGGGATTAGTGAATCCTGGATAGATTGGTACATACGTTGTTGCTTGCTCATTGGATGAGGATGATTGATCTCATGATCATTTGTGTGGAGACACTAAAGCAAGTATGTAAGTGCTTATTAGAGAATAAGTTCACTTGAACGTTGGCTGCCAAGGAATACCTAATGGAGTTTTATTTGCTGTCAATAGGAATTCTCAGTAGTGATAGTAGTCAAGTAATCCTTGGACTTGAGATCATCATAGTATCTTGTGTATGATGAGTTATACTTTGACTTATTCCTTAAGACCCTTAGGGTATATCAAAGGGTATGCTTGGGTATAATAAGTTGTACATGGAGATAATGTATGATCAATAAAGAATCTACCACTTCTAATAAAAGAGAGAGAAATGTCCTATGTGATTCGATAAATGACAACCCAATAGTCCTTGGCCATAAGAAATAAAATTAGAAAGGAGTTTCTAATTTGCATTATTTGAGTTGTGCATTTAAGAGTCGAAATACATATAATTAAATAAAATAAGACTTGACAAGTAATTCCATGTCTTATATTTAATTGGGACATTAGATGGTGGAAGGATTGAATTATGCAGGTAACTATTTACTCAAAGGTTCTTTTATGATTAATGTTGAAATCTATATTATCCGGAAAGTCGTTGATCGCTAGGGAGGCTTATCCTATTGTAGAATAAATATTATTTATTTAATTAAATTAATTATTTAATTTATTTATTTAAATAAGATTAGAATTGTTCTAATTGATTTATTCACAACCGGTTTAATATGGAGAACCTAAAGGGTCACACCATAAAAAGGAAGAATAATTATTTAAGAAGTTAATGGCATAATCGTAATAATATATATGTTATGTATATTTAATTTAATCTATGGTGATAGAATAAATTAAATAGCTTAATATTTATTATTTAATATTTTAGAAATATTAAATATAAATTAATAAGAGGAGTCTTATTAATATTATTACAATTATTATTATTTTAATTTCTAAAAGAGTTTAGGAATTAATTTAATATAAGTACTCTCATTTATTCCTAATAAGATTAGGAGGTTAAATTAATTAAAAGAGTTTAATTAATTATCCCTAATAAGATTAGGGAGCTTAATTAATTAAAAGAATTAATTAATTAAAACCCAATTCCTTAATTGTTAAGGTGGGTTGCCCACATCTATAAATAAGAGGAGTCTTATTATGGGTGGTATGAGTTGTTGACTTTAATAAAGTACGTAATAATTCCAAGTTGTTGGGAGTATGCCTTTTCTATGGAGATAGAAAACTAGGGTTAGCCATAACACCCATCTTCTTGAATTTTCTTCTTCCTTGGTGGATCACCTCTAGAGGCCAAACATTTGGGTGGCTAACGTTGATCAAAGGAAGGAACCAAACCCGGTGGATTCAAGTTGAACGCGAAAAGGATTGGAGGTGAACTTGTACCTGAGGAAGCTCGATCTTCAAGGGTATGATTTTATTCTTTATCTTTTCGTTTAATTAATAATTATGCATAAAGGGTGATCCGGGTATATGGTTTGTAAATTTTTTTAAACTCTGATTTTTACCACGCTTCCGCACTTTTTATGCAATTTGATTGCGTCCATGAATATTACAAACCTAACAGTGGCATCAGAGCCAAACCTTTATGCGAATTATTAATTGTTCAGATTTGATATTATATTGATATGTGTTTAGAACAATTTAATTGGGCATAATTTTATTGTATAAAATTAAAAAAAAAAAAAATGCAGCGGAAATTTTAATGCATGCACGGAAATCTACTTTCATGCGAAATCTAAGGAACGGTTTGCCTGCCACGTTTTTTTTTTACAAGGAAGTACGGCATATATATTATATATATATATATTCATGCTGCACGGAACCAAAACCTGCCATACACGTGATTTGGGAAGCATACTGTTGCACGGTTTTAAAAAGGAAGCAGGAGCTTTTATTTTTTAGGCAGCGCACGGTTTTTGAAATGAAAAGGAACGGTTATATATATATATATAATATATATATTACGAATATATATATACATATATATATATTCTTAATTATTATATAATTAAAATAAAAAGTTTATTTTAATTTTAAAATAAAAGGTTTATTTTAATATTAAAATATAAAGTTTTATTTTAATTTTAATAATTTTATAATTAAAATAAAAGGTTTATTTTAATTTTAAAATAAAAGGTTTATTTTAATTTTAAAATAATAGGTTTATTTTAATTAGAATTTCATGCTAACTAATTAGAGTTGGAATTGGATTCCATGATAACTAATTGGAGTTGAAATTGAATTTCTTTTTTCCTAAAAATAAAGGAGTTTATTTGTGAATAGGGAAGTAAATCCATCTTTCCTTAAATAAAGGAGTTTGTTTAGATATGAAATAAGATTTCATATTATTCAAAATAAAAGAGTTTAATTGTGAATAGGAAAGAGAATCCTAATTTCCTTAAATAAAGGAGTTTATTTAGATATGAAATATGATTTCATATTATTCAAAATAAAGGAGTTTATTTGTGAATAGGAAAGAATATCCGTGTTTCCTTTAATAAAAGATTTTTTTTTACATGGAATTGGATTCCATAATTAATTAAAATAAAAGAGTTTATTTTAATTAAAGATTTTTTATATATGGAATTGGATTCCATAATTAATTAAAATAAAGGAGTTTATTTTGATTAAAGATTTTGATTAAAATAAAATAGTTTATTTTATTCAAAATTGGATAAATTAAAATAATATAGTTTTATTTTGATTTAAATTTGGATTAAAATAAAGAAGTTTATTTTGATTCAAAATAGATTTTATACTAACTAAATTTGCCCATTAAATGATATCAATATATATATTAAATGTTTATTATTCATGAGATGAATGTTATTTATTGATGCATATGATGATGTGTATGATAATAAATGGGATTGATTATGGACTATTGACCAATGTGATTGGATTTTATTTTAGTTGGATGCATGAATGTATGGGTTTTATTAAATGGGGTCTGCGTACTCGCCTTCTCTAATTTTTCTTAATGTAAATTCTATCTCCCTCTATGTACTTCCCTCGATCACGATCAAGGTTTCTATTTATTTTAAAATAGTTTTGTAATAGGAATATTTAGAATTAATTTTGAAGAATTAGAGATCGAGGAACAAGAAGCGCTTGAAGACCCGTTTGTAATAGAGCCCGGTTTAAATGTAATAGTTATATTTAAATATTATTTCTTGCACCCCTTAAGGTTTGACCTTTTGGTTCACTTGGTGGCTCTAGTGAACCAAACTAGAATAAAAGTCCATAATCAATCCGTAGAATATAGTATTCTATATGTGCATGCTTAGACTATATATATTATATATTATGCAAACACGCTTTGTATGTTCATTAATATATTAGCGTTTTTTATATATATATATACATACGCTAAACAAGATGAGACAAATTAATAACAAACCCCTCAATTTTTTATATTAAGTCCTAAGCGTTCAAAGATATTTGGAATATCGAACGTCAGCCTTCTAGCATGATAAAATTAATAGAGTATTAAATATTTAATATGAGTTTGGTGTGTCACCACAAGGCAAGTATTAAGTATTTAAGATGTTAATTTATCACATTTGATGCTTATAAAGAAAATTGAACAATATTGTTTTGTTGTGTCACCACAAGGATGATATTTTTCTTTTTGAATATATGGAGTGCTAGGTCGGACTTAACTTGGATAATTTTGATTCTTGATGTGCCACCACTTGATCAAAATAATCTAAGAGGCAAAAGAAAAGGAATTGCATAGTTGATGTAATTGACAAAAGTTGTCTACCTATTTATTTATATATAGTTTGTTGTGTCACCACAAGGCTATATACATTTGAAATGGGATCCTTATTCTCACTAGCAAATCTTCTAAATTAGATTTTGCTTAGAACTATATAAGTGAGGTAATATAGTTTGAAGAAAATAGTGAGAGATACCAATTTAAAACAAGACCTAAATTATTTTGGTAATTAATAAAAGAATGTATGTTAAAATGTTGTTAATTACAAATTCATTTACGAAATTTTACAATGTCTAAAATTACTATCATCTGCGAAGCATATTAGATGCTAAATTAATCGGACCAAATTAAACGGATTGGTTAAGGAAATTGAGAATAGTTCTCATAGTTTTGAAAGCTATCTTATGTCCTTAATACGCCTATCCTGCAATGGTTGCGATAATGCCTCGAGGAAGAGATTGCTACTTTTAGAAAGTGGCAAGATGATGCACGATTGGCTCGATCGCATCATGCTCGCATCCACGTGAGTATCGAGCTTCACGTCGACATGAAACTATGGATGCTTTACTATATTCCCGCACATCAAGTAGTTGATGGTGAGGAAAGTAGGACCGATAGATATCGAGATATCTAAGGAGCTCTTCCGATCTAGAATGACTAATGACACTTACAAAGATGCATAAAAAGTCCTTAACATAATCAATTTGATTGATCAATTAGGACAATGGATTTTGTCATGGATGGAGAGTTGAGCCAAGATTTGATCTTGCACTCACTCTCGGACTCCTTTCACAATTGTTGAGAATTTTTCATATGGACAAGCTAGATATCAGCCTCGCTGATTTGCTTAACGTGTTGAAAAATGTTGAGAGTCACTTTCCAACCAAGAAAGACCAAGTCTTACTGGTAGGGGCCAAAGGATCTTCTGAAAAGAAGAACGATTCAAAGAAGGTAAATAGAAAGGCATAAAACAAAGGATAATAAGAACAAAAGCGATACTCGGATAAAGAAAGGAGCTTGCTTCCACTGCAATAAGCCTGGACACTGGAAAGAAACTGCGAGAAACATCTTGCAGAGGCTAACCAAAGAAGCTTAGTGAAGTTTCGATTACAATACAAATTTGTTCATGATTGAAATAAATTTTTCTTTAAGTCAAGGTTCTACTTGGGTATTGGATACCGACTTTGGTTATCATAAATATAGATTTATGAAGGGACCAAGCAGAAGTAGAAAGCTAAACAAATATAAGTAATCCTATGTGTGGAAAATGAAGCAAAGGTTGCTGCATATTAGCCATAAAAACTTATAGTTTAGCAATGCCTACGGGAAAAATCTATTAAGTCAATAAGTTGTTATTGTATTCTAGTTCTTGTTAGAAATATTATTTCTATTTTATTGTTGGACAATAAAATTTTTGGCATTATAATTAAGAACAATTGTTGTTCTATTTATAATAATAATGTTTTGTATAGAACTGAAATATTACTTAATGGATTTTGTATACTTGATTTACGTGAAAAATATATTTTGCAAATTGAACAAACTAGTATAAGAAAAGGAGATGATCATTCAAAGAGTTGAATGTATGTATTTGTTGAAATACAAGTGTGAATTATTTGAAAGGTTCAAAGAATTCAGAAATGAAACAAATTGACAAAGTATTGAGATTCTTTGATTAGATTAAGGAATAAATACTTGTGCAATAAGTTTCTGGATCATCTCAAATGGTTTTCTCATAATGGACACATCCTGATACGCAATAATTGATTGATGTATCTGAAAGGAAAAATCGTACCTTGTTGGACATGGTGCGGTCCATAATGATTTTACTGACATTCTAAGATCCTTCTAGGTTATGTCCAGAAATGGTCAGCATATATCTACGGAAAATGGTAACCTCAAAAATCCATTTCCCAAGACTCTATAAAAGTTATGGACAGGGAGGATTCCTAATCTTAAGTATGTTAAGATAAAGGGTTGTCCAACTTATGTGAAACGGTTTCAAAGGATAAGCTTGGGACAAAATTTGACATGAACAGATTTGTGGGACATCCTAAAGTAAGTTTAGGGTATATGTTCTATAATTCTACTTAGCAAAAGGTGTTTGTTACGAAACACGCTGCCTTCTAAGATAAAGGTGTTTATCATTGAAAGGGTCGGTGGAGAATAATAGATCTTGAAGAGTTCAAGAGCCACAAAACACTATAAGTCAAATAAGAGGAACCTATAGATAGACTCTATTGTACCACAAACCGAATCGTAAATCGAATAAGTACCAAGATACCTAGGAGGTATGGATTCATCATGGATGATGATGATGAGGTACGCATCATGAAGATGATGATCCGAGTTACATACGATGAGGTAAGAGTTTTAGTGTGTACAAAAGGGTCGATTGGGAGCATCGTGAAATTTCTAGTATTATATGTTGATATACTACGGATGAGGAATTACATACCAATGCTACAATCAAGAAAGATAAAGTTGTCTAAACATTCCTCCATGAATGATTTGGAAGAGTATCTTAATTGGGGATATAAATCTATATAGATAGATTTAAGAGGATGCTCGACTTAACCCAAGGAACGATATTCATTTGATGCTAAAGTCGTTTAGCATGGCAAACTCAAGAGATGTCTCATGTTGATGAGCCATGGAGTGTATCTCTTAATAGTCCCCATAGACTCCAAAGAAGAGAGATTGCATGAGTGACAATCATGTATGCAATGAAATGTACGAGACCGATGTTGATCGATCATATTACGAGAAGATCACTCAGTAAGACAGTGAAAAACATCTTAAAGTTCTTAACCGGCACTAAGGATGTGAGCATACATGGTGGGTCCGAATTAAAACAAGAGGGCTTTACGAGACTCAAGTTTTTCGATTGCACCAAGACGATCGAAAATCCACTTTAAGGTAAAGTATTACCTTGAATAAAGGGTGCGATGAATTGAAAGGTTCCAAACAAAGAAAGAGTTCTTTGGTTTAGTAATAAAGACAAAGTATATAGCTATAAATGAAGCTACAAGTTGATTGTTTGGATTAAAAGTTCATTACAGAACTAGGAATAGTTCCTAAGTCTCATCTTGGATCTAAACATGTGTTGTGGCACTTTCATTTGATTATTAGAATCATTGAAAGATGGAAAATCACTATAGAGATAGTGGACTCTCATGAACAACATTACATATCCATTAACTAAAGCTTATCCAACAGCAGGATAATCGTCACTTAGAGAAGAAGAGTATGAGTTACCATGACGATTGGCTTTAGTTCAAGTGGGAGATTGAAAGTAGTATGCACACAAGCTAATCATGTTTGATGATAAAGCATATACTTTGTAACAATCTTATTCATTTATTAATAAAAAGTATTAATTTATTAAAGGCTTTTAATTATCTACATGATGCTGTTTTATAATATGTGATAAACCCATAGTTTTAAGCAATGCTTTTAGAATAATGATGATGATCATTCTAATGAGATCTAAATTCTTAGAAAGCTTAAAAATAAAAAATAGTTCCCAATCATTGGATTACTAAATTGGGGATTAGTGAATCCGGATAGATTGGTACATACGTTGCTTTGCTCATTGGATGAGGATGATTGATCTCATGATCATTTGTGTGGAGACACTAAAGCAAGTATGTAGGTGCTTATTAGAGAATAAGTTCAATTTGACGTGGCTCGCCAAGGAATACCTAATGGAGTTTTATTTGCTGTCAATAGAAATTCCTCAGTAGTGATAGTAGTCTGAAGTAATCCTTGGACTTGAGATCATCATAGTATCTTGTGTATGATGAGTTATACTTTGACTTATTCCTTAAGACCCTTAGGGTATATCAAAGGGTATGCTTGGGTATAATAAGTTGTACATGGAGATAATGTATGATCAATAAAGAATCTACCACTTCTAATAAAAGAAGAGAAATGTCCTATGTGATTCGATAAATGACAACCCAAGAGTCCTTGGCCAAGGCGAATGAAATTAGAAAGGAGTTTCTAATTTGCATTATTTGAGTTGTGCATTTAAGAGTCGAAATACATATAATTAAATAAAATAAGACTTGACAAAGAATTCCATGTCTTATATTTAATTGGGACATTGTATGGTGGAAGGATTGAATTGTCGCAGAACTATTTACTCAAAGGTTCTTTTTATGATTAATGTTGAAATCTATATTATCTGGAAAGTCGTTGATCGCTAGGAGGCTTATCCTATCAGAATAAATATTATTTATTTAATTAAATTAATTATTTAATTTATTTATTTAAATAAGATTAGAATTGTTCTAATTGATTTATTCACAACCTAGGTTTAATATGGAGAACCTAAAGGGTCACACCATAAAAAGGAAGAATAATTATTTAAGAAGTTAATGGCATAATCGTAATAATATGTTATGTATATTTAATTTAATCTATGGTGATAGAATAAATTAAATAGCTTAATATTTATTATTTAATATTTTAGAAATATTAAATATAAATTAATAAGAGGAGTCTTATTAATATTATTACAATTATTATTATTTTAATTTCTAAAAGAGTTTAGGAATTAATTTAATATAAGTACTCTCATTTATTCCTAATAAGATTAGGAGGTTAAATTAATTAAAAGAGTTTAATTAATTATCCCTAATAAGATTAGGGAGCTTAATTAATTAAAAGAATTAATTAATTAAAACCCAATTCCTTAATTGTTAAGGTGGGTTGCCCACATCTATAAATAAGAGGAGTCTTATTATGGGTGGTATGAGTTGTTGACTTTAATAAAGTACGTAATAATTCCAAGTTGTTGGGAGTATGCCTTTTCTATGGAGATAGAAAACTAGGGTTAGCCATAACACCCATCTTCTTGAATTTTCTTCTTCCTTGGTGGATCACCTCTAGAGGCCAAACATTTGGGTGGCTAACGTTGATCAAAGGAAGGAACCAAACCCGGTGGATTCAAGTTGAACGCGAAAAGGATTGGAGGTGAACTTGTACCTGAGGAAGCTCGATCTTCAAGGGTATGATTTTATTCTTTATCTTTTCGTTTAATTAATAATTATGCATAAAGGGTGATCCGGGTATATGGTTTGTAAATTTTTTTAAACTCTGATTTTTACCACGCTTCCGCACTTTTTATGCAATTTGATTGCGTCCATGAATATTACAAACCTAACATTCCTTTCCTTGAAACTTTATTAGTCTGCTTTGGTTCTTCAGTTGGATCTTTTCTTCTACATCTATTTGGCCTTCCAGCCAATCTTTTAGTCAATGGAGGCAACAAGATTGGTAAGTCAGTGGTAGGCCAACCATTACTACCACTCATGGGCTTTAATAGGTGGTTATATGACTTGAGATAGGTTTCAATGTAATAACTGTAGGGATTTCGGCACAGAAACGCAGCGGAAAAAGAACAATTTAAGGCAATTCTGAAACCTTAAACAGGATCCATTCGAAAATCAATTAACTCAGTGGTTAGAAATTATACCGATTGTGATACTGAAATTGATCTGCTCGAATCTCCAATGCAATCCAAATGAATCGCGCCTCTACGGTATCCACACGAACGCTCCGAGAATAGTCCTACGATCTGCAGAAGAAGGAATCGTGGTACTAGCCACCAAGGATGAGGATTTTCAGAACTTGTTTCTCTCTAAGAGCGGATAGGGTTTTCAGTTTTTGAATAATACCTAAAATGGCTGCTACATATCATTTATATAGCCATTAAAAAATATTATTCAAAACCTAATTTAATAAAATCCGAATTTATATATATATATATATATATATATATATATATATATATATATCTTAACTAAGTCTTACTTAATTAATATACCTATATATAATTATCCTATTAATTTAAATTAAAATTTAAATACTATCAATCATATTGATATATTTAAATATTTACAATTTAAATTAATTCCCTTTTAATTACGTTCTATGTGTGTGACCCTATAGGTTATTATTACGTTGGCAATAATTTTAAAATCATATTATAAAATTATAAACAGTGAGCGGCATCTAGTAATGCATCACTACTAACCAAGTAATAATAAGATCGATGATTCGATGCAACCTTTTCGTGACCAATGTTTCGATGTAATTTAATCCTTTTAACCTTAATATCCTAGATTAAACTCGAGTCATGGAATGTGTCATACTCTTCATAATTTAATCTAAGTTTTCTTGATCAATGAGTAGACTATATGAAACAAATCACTATTGGAGCATGGCCATGCATTTCATAGTCCTACTCAATCAAGAGGCCTATGGATATCACCCCTAATATATAGGAAGGATAAATTCCATCTAGATCACTCATATTCCTCACACGATTCATGATGTACCTAATAATCACCTTTATAGTCCACCCTATTAAAGGTGACATTTGATGATATCAAAGTATATAAATTCTCGTGTAGTAATATAGTGATTTCAGGTCGGAGGACCATTACATCATTGTCACTATGAGAATTGCTAATGACACTTCGCATAATGCTCCATATAGAATTCTCATGGTGGGTCTGTCCAGTACATCGTTCTCTAACATGTACCTATGCATTAACTTAATATCTCATATATTTATGACCAATGAGATTTGGTCATCAGTCAATCCACATACTAGTCTCAATGCATCATTGTTGTCCCATCAACAATAATACTCGACTAGGGACATTTAAGAACAATGATACTAATTATAATTATATAATCTCATGTTCAAGTCACATATTTGAAACTATATAATTTGTATCACTATTCTAAGGAATTTTATTATGTTAACATTTATATAACGCAGTAAATAAAACCATAATAAAATTATATATTTATTCAATCAAATATAATATCAAAATGTTAAGCGATTATATCAAATAATTGGCCTCTAGGGCATAAACACTAACAATAACAAGGGTCCACAAAATCCTTAACAGGCCTCTCTTGATGAAGTATCCCAGTAGCAGCATGATGGCAAGGTATTCCAGATAATTGCCACACCCCACAAGAGCAGGTTTTTTTCACTATATCCACCACATATTTACCATACCTGTCAGTATTCCCCCCCCCCCCATCCTAGTGGTGATCACAGAACCTTGTCAATTTAATAGACCTATTCATTTTAGTTAGTATTCTAGGACATAATTTTCCATCTCTTTTTAGCATCTGATCTCTCTTGATATGGATTCTCTCCATTACCTGAGTTTTTATGTCTTCAAACATTGTTAAAATGGGTTTATACCTAGCCTCTAGGATCCAACTATTAAAATACTATGACATATTGTTTGCCACTACATCACATTTGGTGGTGGTATCAAAGTAAGCCTTACTCCAAAGTTTAGGAGGGATACCTATCAAGGCAGTGTGTGCATCCTTTGACTCCTTCCCGATGTCCTTCATTGCCTTTCAAAAATCAGAAGGATTGTTGGCATTTGATGCCTTCTAGAACATCACCTTCAAAGCTGCCCCAAGGAACTTTTTTCTCCAATTTGCATATATGTGTCTTACACAACATTTATGCTCTACTTGGGGTAGTAACTCCTAAATAGCAGGCACCAAACCCTATGCAAATAAGCAGGATTGTTAGTATAATGACATAAATGTGTAATGCAAATTATTGTTAAGATGTTATAAAAATAAAATCAAACTACACCTTTTGTTGATCAGTAATTAATGTCCATCCTCTGCCTTGTTCTAATCCAACATCATTGCATAACAAATTTAAAAACCAGCTCCAACTGTCTTTATTTTCACTTTCCAACACAGCCTAAACTATTGGGAACATCTAGTTATTAGCATCTCTACCTATTGCAGTTAACAGCTCCCCTCTACAATATGTCTTTAGAAAACAACCATCAAGCCCAATAATAGGCATGCAGCCCTCCAACCAGTTCTTCTTCACAGCATCAAAACAAATATACATCTTTTGAAACCTTTTTAGAGTGCCCTGATCAGTCCTAATTTGTACAGTGCTACCTGGATTGGTATTAAGTATCTCTTGTCCAGAGTCCCAAACACCTTCATAATGCTCTGTCAGTGTTTTTTCTATCTCAGATAAGGCCAATTTTTTAACTTGCAAACACTATGTAATAGAAGATTTCAATCCATACCTTTGCTTTATTGCTTCTTGTAATTCCCTTAACTTGATCCTTGGCTTTGTTCTAATTGTCCCTCCAAACTTATCTACCAACGACCTACATCTAATAATCTTTATCTTGTTAGCCCTAATACAACTATGGAACTTAGTAGGGTAAGCCTTAATTTGAAACCATTTTTCCCTAGGAACATAGCTTGCCCAAAGCTTCCATGGACATCCTGTTGCACACTTAGCTTGAACTCTGGTAGCTTCATTAACTTTAAACCAAATTACTTTCCCCTTCCCAACTGCATAATTTTGTATTGCTTCCCTTAGTTGGTCAACCCCAGTGAAAGTTATGTATAACTCAAATTCAATGTCTTTGATTGTAGTGTTTGGATTATACACAGGAACAACTCTCTTCAGTTTAATCCTTGGATCTTCACCTTCCTACTCACTATCACTACTTGAAGAAGGAGTTACAGGAACTTCAAAGTCAGAATCTTGATATATTTCCTCCCATGGTTTCATGCCCCTTGTACCAAATTTGGTGATGACCTCAACACCAGATGAAAAAGTAGGCTCATCATAATCTTCATCAACAATTTTCTGCTTCTTGTTTGCCTTGTTCAGGCTTGCCCTTCTCTTCATCCTGCTTTTTTTCTCAGGTGTCTCATGATTATTTGATGTCTTGTTAACATGTACTGAGCTAGAAGTTTGAGTCCCTATAGGTTCAAGTACTTAACCTTCAGGTACTTCACCACACTCCACTTCAACTTCATCATCCAATTGAACTTCATCTTCCAATTGAACTTCACAAATAACTTCCAACTCTTTAATCTTTGATTTACTAATCTCTTCCTTATGCAGCCTAGCATTGATCAACTCCTCATTCCCATCATCATCACTTTCTTCACTACAGTCAGTTTTTGTTTCTTCATCTGTAGATTCATCATCATCTCCATTTGGTGCATCAACTTGCACATCAACAACATCAACTTCCTTCTGCAGTAGCTGCTCAACTTCCCTCTCACCTACCTGACCAATTTCTATCTCAAATGGTAAGAGTTCATCAGTAGAGTGGTCATAATATATCAACTAGACTAGTTCGATCACCCTCCTAAACTAGTAACCTAATACTATGGTCATTATGTATCTACTCTAAACCATACGAATATCCATACGACCAACTTTGAAATACACTGCAGTATTCTTTTTGTAACCATACTTCTTAGGTAAGTTGTATATTTTGTCAACATTTAGCCAGTCACCATCAACGTCATGAAGCAATTCTATAAAACCTCCACCATAGTGGTATATTGGTTCTTCAATGAACCTACCGCCATTATTAAACTCCACAGAAAACAAACCCATGCTGCAAAAGGTACATGGCATAACATTAGATAATAAACATTGTAAAATTGAACAATCAGTGGAAGAAATTTACATATAAGACTATTACATTTAAACCCAAATCATCGAACAATCATGCACCAAATTTGAGTCATAACTTTAACCCAAATTGACATATAAACCCAAATCAAAGAATAATCAGTGGAAGAAAAAAAATAATTTGAATATTTACATCAGTTATTCTAAGCATGTACCATGAAAAGTCCAGAAAAACACATAAGGGTGTTACATTTAAACCCAAATCGATATATAAACCCAAATCAAAAACCAATCAGTGGAAAAAATACCTTGTTTAGATATTTGCAGGAGATATTCTAAAGGTGTTACATTTAAACACAAATCGAATAATAATCAGTGGGAAAAAACTCTAACTCAGATATTTACAGAAGAATCTCGACAAAGAAAAAAATTAAACACAAACCCATACATACCTTCTAATTCGCCAGAGATTTGCATAAAAAAACCCTAGCAGATCAAATCGCGTCTTCGTCTTCTTCGTTCGCTCTCTGTGAACTTCGACTATGTTGGAATCCTAGTTTGTAGCAATCGTCTCACTCGCTCTCTCTCTGAACTTCGACTCAGACTTCATTTGGTTTGGTTTGTTTAACAGTACTTTTCTTTTGTCGCGTAATCCACCTTGGATTGGGCCATCGTGGCTGAGTCATTTTTCTTTTCTTTTAAAGAGCCACGTAGAAAAAGCTAGCGTTCATATTAACATAACTGAGCTACAGTTAACAGACTGATCCAATTGTAAAATTTTAATTTTTTTAATGGGGTAATTCAAAAAATTAAAAGTTCAGTTGTGCATTAAGTAAAACTTGTCAACTATAGTGGCTAAATTCATAGTTTTGCCATATTATTAATAAGTTGTTAGTAATTACTTATTATTTATTAGTAATTCTCTTTAACTTGATTTTACTTCTTAGCTAAATATAAAATATATTGTCTTAATAATATTACTTATTAGATATTATGAGATATTAATGTTATTAATAATATCAATATACTTATAATATTATTTTTATTAATATACATTAATGCTAATGAAAAAAGAAGATAATTTTGACAAAAAAAAAGAGATAAATTCAATTTTTCTTTCTTTTTGTTTAGTTTCTCAGGTAGGAACGAGTGAGAAGAGTCAATACCGTAAATAAGAATCGTCTTAGGGTTTTTATTATTTGTTTGTTTATTTTTTATTCTATTAATTCAACCTCTCCAACTTCAGTATTTATTGCAAAAGATGAAATCTAAATAATAACTTAAATATATTGAATAAATAAAGTACTTATTATTTTTATAAAATATCCGATTGCAAAATTAAATTAAATTATTTATTATAATTATTGTATTATTATGATAAATTATTCTTATTAACATATACTACTTCAATTAATATTTTTGTTAAAAAATAATAAAATAAAAATAAAATAAAATAAGGTTCATTTTTTAACATTAATGTAGATTATAACAAGAATGCTACTAAAATATTAATATTACTAATACCATTAATATATATTAATATCTAATAAGTAATGTTATTCATTAAGATAATATATTATAAGTCTTTATTCAAGTAATATCATGTTAAAGAGAATTATTAATAACTAATAATTAATTACTAACAACTTATTAATAATATTACTAATAATTAATAAAGTTATACTATTATTATTAGTGTTAGTAATAATTTTCTAAAAAGTAATATTAATTTTTAGCTTTGTTGGTAATCAATGTTTTGTTAGTACTGAAAGTATGAGGTGTTAAGTTCAAATATTGGGAGAATAAATATTTTTAGCCCAAAAGTGTTAAATTGACACGTTATGTGTACAAGTCAACGCCACATAACATAATAGGGTTCACAATCTAAATTTTATATAGTAAAGGGTTCGTTTTGCATTGACTAAAAAAATGGGTGCAATATCCAAATACCCTTATAATACAGGGGTCACTTTTACATTTTACTCAAATTAATATAAGATGCAAACACTATTAAAATAAGGGCAAGATAATCTTTATATTTAGTCAAACTTACTTATTTTAAAAAAAAAATTATAAGTCATTTTTTAATAATTTAATCAAACATGAGTGTAAAGCATGTTTCGAAGTGCTAAACAATGCTAAATATGAATCAGACACATGCTTATAGTGTTCATATCATAAATTCATATCTAGCATTGTTTAGCACTTCGAAACATGATTTACAATCATGTTTGATTAAATTATCATTATGTTCAACACATATGAATCATGTTTGGAGATATAATAAACATTACATGACATCTTAAATCTTTAACATCTAAGTACTTATAATGCAACTTAAGTTTGAAAACATGTTCAAGGTTGCCTTTGAAATCATTTTAACATGAATGATGCAATTCAACACATGCAAGACAACTTTAAAACTTTTATCATAAATAACTAAGTTATGATAACCTCTTTTCAAGATCAGAAACTATATCTTGTAGCATTCATGTCCATTAGCTTATTATACTAAGCTTTTCTTTTAAAATAATTTCTAACACCAAGCTTATCAAGTTAATCATGAATATAATAACTATGAATCATATATCATGCTTATTTAGTTTCGAAATTAGTTATGTGTGTGGGTTACTAAGGTCATAATTTGTAGAACATGTATTACTTCAAAGTTTGTTTTCTAAACTTTAAGTTTTCATTACAAATCTCTTACTAAATCTTGTTGATCACTTCATACTACACAAGAAAACTTTATATCTCATACTACACTCCTCTTTAGGTATATATCTAAGTCATGACATCAAGTTCTCAATATATAGCATAAACAAAACCAAAGAATCGATTTTGAGGTACGCAGTAATTGTGCATTGCACCCTAATATAAGCAGTAGCGCGATTCATATGCCGAGATCAAAAGCGATGAATGAGACACTATTTTACAGAGTATCAACCAACTTGATTCCTATCGATATAAACTTGTTCCAAACCATCATTAAAGAGTTCATGTCTGTAAGCATACTTCCTAAACACATTATAGCATGTGAATACATTTTGATTGACATAGAACTTCAAGTAATTTCAAGAATTTGACAAAACTCAACTCAAGAACACAATTAGAGTTTATACCTCCTTAAGCTTGAATTGGACTCCTCACACACTAAGTATACTTCTATAATTGCTCAACAACTTAAAACTCTCAAACTTAGACAATTACAAGCAACAAAAACTAAATATAAAGCTTCTATTTATAAAGGAAACTTGGACTGGACAATCACATTGCACTGAGGTTGAATTCATGGTGTAATGGAAGGAAACAAAGGTTACTAGAGAGTGGTTTAACAACCCACCCTCAGCCATTGGCCTTGCATCATCACCTATGCTTAGCCATTTGGAAGTTACGTAAATTAGCCTTAGGCCACTGTTCATGTACTATTGTGTCACTCAATTTAGGACAAGATCAAAATCTCAACAATAAGTTTAGTTCAGTTACCTTAACTCCCAAAAATATAATCTTAATGTACAATAGTTACTATATTAGGAAATTATGGATTATTAATGTACTCACATGAATGCAATATCTCTTATTATATAGTCTATAATATATATACATATTAATGTGTCATTGTGACGCCCCCAAAATAGGTATACATCACCCATCTTGAGTCACCAAATATATGGTACAAAATTCAAATACAACTTAATAATACAACTATCGTGTAAAATACGACAAAACATAAACTGAGAGTTTAATACGAATATTGTCTTCTAGACAGTATTCAAACTCAAATGGAGTCCTCAATACATTTATTATCAGATTATTTCATAGAATAGTGAGAACTACTAATGTAAACATCTGGACCGTCACTCCATTTCCCGACTAGTCCCGGCTACGTTCTCATTTCCTGAAGAGAATAATGAAAGCAAAAGGGTGAGCTCAACTAGCCCAGTAAGAAATATTATGACAAAGATAATGCAGAATAATTTATCGTTAGCCTTCAACAATGTTAAACTGATAAAATATAACAATCATCAAGTTTAACTGCAGCGGAACAAGCAATCCATTAGAAGAGTTAATTAGAGAATAAATCTACTATCTTCTATGATTTAAAAGGTTTTTCATCACTTTTATCGCTGAGACTCAGCTTAATAAATAATCCACATCATCCCTGCACTACGACCAAGGATATTCATTAGTATCACGACCACAAATTATCCATGCAGTATGAGCCAAGGATATTCGTGTTTTCATCAATGGTCATGATCATGCCAACAACTGTCCATCAATGCACTACGGGCCAATGAGGAATTTTACCACATCATTTGTAACATTACGGTCATGATTATACCGAATAATCCATTATCATAATTATACCAAGTCCATCTATGCACTATAGGCCACAGATTACTTTCAACAGAATATAAACATGAAGATGATGACAATGATATAAGAATTCAATAAAACAAGTTCAAGGATAAATTTTTAAAGATTTATAATTTAATTTATCTAGAAATCAATAACGTCTAAATTGTCAACGTGATACTGCTTTGTGGAGTAAAATTCAAGAATAATATTGTACCAAAAATAATTTGGACCGAAAATGAATAAATTTTTATCATGAATAGTACCCCGGCTGAATAGTACTCGAGTGAATAGTACCCCGTAAATAGTACTTCGGGAATAGTAACCCCGTGAATAGTACTCCGACATAAAAAAGTTAAAACTTATCAAGAATGCTCAGAATAATATTTTCATGAAAAGATACTGGATGAAGCGCAAATATCAATGATATTCTACTAATTTCATGTATTGAAGTCAAAATTTTAACAAAATGAGTATAGAATTCGAAATCTGAAACGAAATAATATTACTTACATACTATAGAGTATGGAAGAAAATATTATTTCAAGCGAATATTAAACAAAAATAACATCCCTTACCTTGAAAAGAAAAGTATTCCGACTTGCAGGGCGGGGAGTTTTCTATGCTCAAAGCTTTCTAAAACTCTAAAGAAATACGTTCAAGATTATAGAAGAAGAATTCTCTGATTCTGGTGTGATTTTTAATTCTAACTAAGCATCCTATTTATAGGAGAATAGAAGGGGTACTGTTTGAAATTCTCACGGACGCACAGTTTTTTTTTAAAAAATTTACGGACGTCTTATGAGGGACTGATTTTCAAAGCAATAATCAGCTACAAACCAAAAATATAATATAAACATATATATATATATATATATATATATATATAACACATGTTATTTTGAAACAAACAACACAAATCAACTCCCACCCGTATACACCAAAATCAACATCCACCCACCCACTCACACATTTAATATATATATATATATATATATATATATATATATATACTTATTATTCACACACCTCACCATTTTTCTTCCCCCATCCGTGATAATTTTTTCTCCCCCCTTACACTTGTCGACTTTTACATATATATAATATATATAAATACGTACCTTATATATATATATGTATATAAGTAATAAAGCAAAACTGAGATAACTTTCTCCTGATAATTTTGAAAAATGAGAAAGTGGGGGTTCATATAATACGCCAACCTACAACAAATACTTCATAAAAATTTTCTCAATATTTTTAACAACATTTATCATCATTATTATAATTCGCAATATTTAACAACCAGGTCGTGTGACGCCCCCAAAATAGGTATACATCACCCATTCTGAGTTGTCAATACATGGTACAGAAACAACTACAACTTTATTATTACAACAATAAAAACTGTGAGTTTGAATACAAATATTATCTTCTAGACAATATCTATACTCAAATAAATCCTCATCACATTTATTGACACATTATTTTACAAAAATGGTGAGGACTACTAAACAACTCTCTCTAGAACCTTCATTCCATACCCTGACTCGTACTCGCTATATTCTCGCCTCCTGAGAAGAAAATTGGAACAAAAAGGAAAAGGGTGAGCTCAACTAGCCCAGTAAAGAATATTATAACTAAGATAATATACAACAAATTATCATTAGTCTTCAACAGGGAAAAATCTAATAGAATACAATAGACAACAAGTTTTTAAATCAATATTCGCAGCGGAAATAATAATTTATTAGAAGAGTTAAGTAGAGAATGCAAACTACTATCTTCTATGTATGAATTTAAAAGTTCATCGCTCATCTTTTATCCCCGTAACATCAATCAATATACATCCGAATCAAATATTCATCTTTGCCTTTACGAGCCAAAGATATTCAACAATTAATCATGTTCATCTAAACACTGCTCATCTTTGCACTACGGGCCAAAGATATTCATCGAAATCATTCATCTTTGCACTACAAAAGCCAAAGATATTCAATAATATCATCATTTAAGACCGAGAATGATGAAAAATATTTTTAAAGAAACGAATCCAGTGAAACAAAATGACAAGGATTAAGGATTAAGGATTCATACTTTGTTTTATCCATCTCCAAAAATACCTCAAAAATAATCATAGTGGTGTAAAATTCAAGAATGATCAAAACATGGATACAATCAAAGCTAGTATCCAGAATAGATATTTTGGACGAAAAGAAAATTTTTCATTTTTCGATGAATAAAGTCGTATTCGTGAATAATAATCAGATATCGTGAATAGTCTTGAGATATCGTGAATAGTAACTCCGACACCAAAAGTTCCAAATTTGATAAAAACTTCAAATCAATATTTCAACATAATGATATTCAAGAAATAATATCATTACGAAAAAAAAAAAATATCCCTTACCTCACAAAGACAGTATTTCTAGTTGAAACACCGGATATAGGCTATGATTTGAACTTGCACCGTATAGCAATACTCAAAGTATACTCAAAATACTCACAAGAATATGCTCGATAATATAGAGAGAGAAAACTTCAGTTTCTTGTGTGATTTTCAATTCTAACCTAAGCACCCTATTTATAGGAAATTGCTTAGAACACCAAAGCAGAAAATTTAATAAATTAATAATATATATATATATTCCCAACGCACACTTAATTTGCCCAACATCAGCCACCAACCAGCCCACTACACAAGACTCACAACAAAAAACGTTTTTCTAATTTTAAATATTTTAAACTTCCAAAAATCAATTATTTCGGAGCTTCAGAGCTTCAATAATTCATAATAAATAGCCCATTTGCCAGAAAATTCGAATCTCACGACTTTTTATAGGAAATTCAATTCTCTACAACTTTGCAGAAGAAAGTTTTTCCAAATTCCAAACAAAAATTGATCGAAATTCACAAACGGGCGATTTTATAGGCTATAATCAAATTTCAGTCAATAAATGGGGTCCACCGACATGTTTAACATGTTTTAAACATTTATTGCAACAAAAATACTCTTCCTCCTCGTATACTCATATATCCCACATTCGTTGTAAAAATATCACCATTATTATATTATTAAAATATAATAATATATTTAAATGAATTATTTTATCAGAAAAAGATAAAATTTCAATTTTCAACAATTGTCACATTAAAAATTTTCTCCATCTATATCCACATAAAATCAATATTTTTCTTATCATATGAATCAATAATTAATTATTCACAAATAATATTACGAAATCACAATATTGACAACTGTACGGTTCCCGGAAGAGGGCTTTCAATAAAGATTTCTCACTTCTTTGGCGTGCGATTAGGTGACCAAACTTCTCCTTAGAGAGAACTTTCTAGACATTGCCAATAATGTTATCCAATAATATTATTCGGATAATATGAATTATTGTCTGATAATGAAAAATACCGTAATAACAATTATTGAAACAACAACAATATAAAATATCAACGCAACAATTATTAAATCAATAAAATACTGAACAGTAATTACTGTAACCATTATTGAGTAGTGCCTTCTTACGTAAGAATCAATAATTGGTGCAATACCGTGTGCTACTGTGTTTTAACCACCGAGTATTTTAACAATATTAACGGTAACAACTACGCCGTTATTTTTAAACAACTTATATTTGTCGTTTTCTTCATCCAATCGCTTTCCGTTATGGGGCCCACACATGGCTGCACCGTCGTACGAATATTCCACTACCAAACGAATATTCCCAGACAACAATGAATATTTTATAACCCCTTGCTTATTTTGAAATATTTGCGTATTTTACCCCTAACTATCCACATTAATCAAATCAACCCTTAGAGAAAATTAAATTTCATTAATAATAAGTTGGGGTCTTACAACCTCCCCTCCTTATGAAATTTCGTCCTCGAAATTGACGTACGTACCTGGTGTTTCGAAAAGGTGAGGATACTTCGCTTTCATTTACTTTCCAATTCCCGTGTCATTTCCTCTATAGCATGATTCCTCCACGTAACTTTAACTTGTGGTATGACCTTTCATGGCGTAGGGACATGCTCCTTCCTATCCAAGATCTTAACGGTACCTCATCATACGTTAAGTCTTGGCTATCTCGTCCCTGTTACAACTCTCTATAACGTGGTTCGGTCTTTCATATTTACTGAAATACGAGATATATGAAACACATTATGAACACGAGACATACTCGAAGGTAACGCTTGGTCTATAGGCTACATTTCCTACTCGGTCAAGAATTTGAAATGGACCAATAAATCGTGGATTGAGTTTTCCTCTCTTCCCAAATCTTGTAACTCCCTTCCATGGAGCAACTCGCAACAATACATGATCCCCTATACTAAATTCCACGTCTTTTCGATGAAGATCCGCATAACTCTTTTGTCTATCTTGTGTCGTTTGTATACGTTGTCGAATCATTTGGATCTTTTCGGTGAGTCATACGTCTTAACTTTCGGGTCCCAACAATGTTGCTTCACCCACCTCATCCCAACATATTGGAGAGCGACACTTTCGTCCATATAATGCTTCAAATGGAGCCACACCTATACTTGCCTGATAACTATTGTTGTAGGAGAATTCCACCAATGGTAAATACTTATCCCAACTGCCCTTGAAGTCTAGGACACGAGTCTTAATAGATCTTCAAGAGTTTGAATAGTCCTTTTCGATTATCCGTCCGCTTTGAGGATGGTATGCGCCGAATCGAATCGCAAATCCGTGCCCATAGCTTTTTGCAAGCTAACCCAAAATCTTGAAGTAAATCTTGGGTCACGATCCGAAACTATGGATACTGGCATGCCATGCAACCTCACAATCTCATTCACGTACATACTAGCAAGACGTTCAAGGGAATAAGTCTCCGTGACGGCAAGAAATGAGCGGACTTGGTTAATCTATCAACAATAACCCAAATAGCATTGATGCCTTGAGAAACCGTAGGAAGACCCGTAACGAAATCCATGGTAATGTGTTCCCACTTCCATTTCGGAATCTCAAGTGGTTGCAACGGACCCTTAGGTACTAGATGCTCCGCCTTTACACGTTGGCAAGTTAAACACATCGAGATAAACTTTGCAATCTCTCTCTCATATTGTTCCACCAAAATGTATGTAGAAGATCACGATACATTTTGGTACTTCCAGATGGATTGCAAATGGTGTATTGTGCCTCCATCATAATCTTGTACTTCAAATCGTAGTCGTTAGGACCACAAAGTCTAGAGTGGACTCAAGTATTCCTTCTTCATCAATTCTCGCTTAGGAATAGCTCCTTCTTGTACTTTCTTCTTCATACGCGCATCACCTCACGGGTTGGGTGGCTTGAGCAACCTTAACTTTTCTATTAAAGTTGGCTCTCTATCGTACACTTGACATCATCGCACTCATTCCCACATATGATCTTCTACTCAACACGTCGCCTACCACGTTCGCTTTTTCCGGGATGGTATTGAATAGTGTGGTCGTAATCTTTCAACAACTCAAGCCAACGTCGTTCGCCGCATGTTTGAGTTCCTTTTGCGTGAAGAAATATTTGAGGCTTTTATAGTCGAATATATCTCCACTTTCTCCCCATATAGATAGTGCCTCCATATCTTTAAGCAAGAACGATTCGCCGCTAACTCTAGATCATGAGTAGGATAATTCCTCTCATATTCTTTAAGTTGTCATGAGGCATAGGTTATGACTTTCTGTGGCGCCCCCAAAATTAGGTATACGCCACCCATCTTGGGTCGCCACTTACACGGTACATAAATTCAAATACAAACTTAATTATACATCCGTCGTGTAACATACGACAATACATAAACCGAGAGTTCTAATAGGAATATTGTCATTTAGACAATATCCATACTCAAGGAGTCCTCATTACATTTATTGTCACACTATTTAACGTAATAGTGAGGACTACTAATGCTATCTTCGGGACCATCACTCTTTTCCCAGGCTCGTCCCAAATTTATATTCTCATTTCTCAAGAGAAACGGTGAAAGAAAGGGTGAGCTCAACTAGCCCGAAGAAATATTATAACTAAGATAATGCGAATAAATTATCAATAGTCTTCAACAATGTTAAACCGATAAAATACAATAGACAACCGGTTTAATCTGCTGTTGAATATCAATCCATTAAAAGAGTCAAGTAGAAAATAAAGTCTACTATCTTTTAGGTTTTAAAAGGTTTTCATCAATTTTTATCACTAAGACTTAGTTTAATGAATAAACCACAATATCTAATCATCCCCGTACCACTGCTGGTCAAGGATTTTCATCAAATTATCAATGGTCGTGACTTTACCGAATCACCCCCAGTCATAATCATACCAAAAACTATCCATCACCGCATTACACGAAGCCATCGAGGACTTTTGTCACATCATTTATATCAAGCCATGATTATACCGAATGATCCTCGTCATAATCATGCTATGTTCATCTATGCACGTAAGCCAAAGATAACATAATATAACATGAGGATGATGACAATGACATAATAATTCAATAAAACAAGTTCACGAATTAATTTATTCAGAACTAATAACGTCCAAATTGTCAACATGATCTCGCTTTGTAGAGTAAAATTCAAGAATGCTTAGAAAAATATTTTCATTAAAAATCTTTGGATGAAGCGCAAATATCAAGGATATTCCACTAAATTCATGGAGTATAGAAGTCAAAATTTTAACCAATTTGAGTATAATAAATGAATGAAATAACAAAAGAAATCACCATGCATGCGGTGCTTGGCATGTTGAGGTTATTCCAAATGAATAATAAATACGTACTAATAAAAAGCGGAACCATGTCCCTGTAAAACACACGTATGTGATATTCCAATAGAATAATAAAGATTTTAACCAGGTCCTGTAAAACACATGACGAGATATTCCAATAGAATAATAAAGATGATAATAAAAAAAGGCGGAACCAGTCCTGTAAAACATGCATGTGATGTTCCAACGGAATAATAAAATAATAGAAGAATATCACCAAGTATAGGGATTCCAGCATATACTGAGTTATTCCAATGAATAAATAAGAATGGAATAATATAAGGATTTCACCAAGTATAAGGTATTCCGCATATACAGGTCATGTATATGGTATGCCACTTTTACAAAGTTATTCCAATGAAATAATAAAGAATGGAATAACGTGAAGTTCTCTTCATGAATAAAAAAATAACACCCCTTACGAGTACAACAAATAATATTCCCTACCTTAGAAGAAATGAATATTGGAAAAGTCAAGTAGCGAGAATACTTTTCTTCTTTCTCTATAGTTTCTCTCTGAGTTTCAATGAATTCGTAAGAAATAATGAAGGAATGAGCTTTCTATTTATAGAAAAACTGAGGGTGGCTCTTGGTCTTAACGAAGGGTCAAAATGACTCTTGGTAATATTGAAGAGACAACTACTATTTGCGAAGGGGTAATTAACCTTTGGAACACCGAAGAGGCAGTTAACTCTTGGTAATATTGAAGGGACAACTACTATTGACGAAGGTAAATACTATTGAAGAAGGTAATTACTATTGACGAAGGTAAATACTATTGACGAAGGTAATTACTATTCACAAAGGTAATTACTATTCACAAAGGTAATTACTATTGACGAAGGTAAATACTATTGACGAAGGTAATTACTATTCACAAAGGTAATTACTATTCACAAAGGTAATTACTATTGACGAAGAGACTCTTAGATGATGACATATGGCCCCCATAAAATAATCAAACTTACCACAAACGTCTCATAACAGACTCTTTATATACATCAAGGATTGAATAAATATTACCACAAATCATTTTATTTTTAATCAACACATTTTAATCTTTCAACAATTATTAATCATTTATAACTTGTCATCTCAATTAATAATATAACATATTATACGATGATAATCTTGTGACAATAATTGAATCAATAATATAAGAGATATGATGCGTGAATTATCATGTAGTAATAATTGAGTATAGCTAAGTGGCTTCTCACGTAAGCATCGATAATCAATCTGAGTGTCTACTACTATGCCACGCCAGACATTCTTGTACTTTTACCACCGGGTAGTTCAACAGTTTTAACTTGATAACACCTCCACCATAATTTTTATAGAAAGATAATTTTGTCATTTTCTAACTACGACAATACTTCCGTTGTGGGGTCCACCAATGATTGAAATACATTGTGCGAATATTCCCCGACAAAAGAATATTCCCCGACCAAACGAATATTTTATAACAACTTGCTTACTTTTGCAAAATTTATAAATATTACCCACAACTATAACATTATATCAAATTTATTCCATAATATTCAAAAATAATATTTATAGAAAATTCATCTTTATTTATAAAAGTCGGGTCTTACATTTCCCACGTTGCATGAGAACACATCCTAACCCTTTGCACGAAGCATCGTTGTAGATAACAAATCCATCCAACCGGATGGTATTGTTAGAACAGTCTTAGAAATAAGTCTCCTCTTAAGCTCTTGGAAACTCTTCTCGCATTCTTCGCTCCAAACGAATTTTGTATCCTTTCGAGTTAGCTGAGTTAATGGAGTAGCGATTCGAGAAAACCCTTCCACGAATCTCCGATAATAACCAGCTAAGCCCAAAAAGCTACGTACTTGATCATCGACTTGGTTGCTCCCACTTTGTATTGCTTCAATCTTCGCTGGATCAACAGATACTCCATGTTTTGACACCACGTGCCCAAGAAATGCTACTTCCTCAAGCCATAACTCGCATTTCTTCAATTTGGCATATAGTTTGTTTTCACGAAGCCTTTGGAGTACCAGCTTCAAATGGTGCTCATGATCTTCACAAATTTTGGAATATATGAGGATGTCATCAATAAAAACAACAACAAACTGATCCAAATATTCCTTGAATACTCAGTTCATCATATCCATGAAAGCCGCAGGAGCATTAGTTAGTCCGAAAGACATGACTAAGAATTCATAATGCCCATCTGGAGTTCTCAAGGCGGTCTTTGGAATATCCTCGATTCTAATCTTGGTGATGATATCCGAGCGAAGATCGATTTTTGAAAAGAATTATGCCCCTTGCAATCGTCAAACAAGTCATCAATACGAGGTGAGGATACCTATTCTTGATGGTGACATGGTTCAATTCCCGATAGTCGATACAAAATCGCATACTCCCGTCTTTCTTCTTTACGAATAAAACAGAGCACCCCGAGGAGATGTACTAGGGCCAGATGAAACCGATGTCCAACAATTCTCGTAGTTGGATCTTTAACTCCTGAAGTTCAATAGGAGCCATTCGATATGGGGTTTTAGAAATGGGCTTTGTATGCGGGTTCAAGATCAATAAAGAATTCAACTTCACGTTACGGGGTAGGCCAGGAAGTTCTTCAGAAATCGTCGGAAAAGTCGATAACAACAGGAATATTATTCAAATTTGGCGTGTCTTTATTCAAATCCATAACATGGGCTAAGAAAGCTTGACATCCATTTTTCAATAAACGAATAGCTTTATGATTTGATATGACAATTGATTGATTTTAATGGTTTAGTTGCTTGAATTAAATACAAAGGGTTGGTTAGGAATATGAAAACTAGCAACCTTACGAAAACAATCAATTTTGGCATGATGAGTAGTTAACCAATCAATCTCTAAAATCACATCAAAAGCAAGTATTTTTAAAGAGATAAGGTCAATGGTAAGGTGATGGTGCCAACTTGAATCAAACAAGATTTATAAGCAGTGGATGTGATGAAAGTTTCTCTAACGGAGTTTCCACGAGATAGGTCAAAGTCTAATTTCTCCGAGTCAAGTTTAAATGTTGAGCACATGCGGGAGAGATAAATGAATGGGTATGCTTGGTATCAAGTAAGGTATAAACTTCGCAAGAATTTATAAATAGCTTACCCGTGATCACCTTGTTTGGGTTCCTCGCATTTTGACCGGTCACAACAAACGCTCTTCCGAAATCTTTGACTTTGACTTTTCTCGGGATGATCTTTTGAGTCACCGTCCCCATTGAACTAGGTTTATTCTGCATACAATCTCGAAGCGATATGTCCTTCCTTTCCACAATTATAGCATACCTTGAATGTGTGTGGCGCTTTGAATGATATGTCCCTCTTTTTCGCATTTATAGCATATAACCGGTGGTCGTTCTCCTCCCTTAGAACCGATTCTTTCTTGCAAGACCTTTGTCGTCTTCACATAATCGTTGTTGAATCTCCTCTTTTAAAATCTCCTCTCGACTCGTTTCTTCTATTTACATGGCCATGATTACCACCAGAGTGGTTACCATTTTTGTCCGTCTGTATCTTTCTCCGTTTGGTTATCATTATTACATTGTTGCTATCTACGAGTACGATCCAAAGTTATGGTCCCTCGGTTGAACATACTCGTTATCTCGCTCTAACAATTGAGCCACATTAACAACATCTGAATAGAAAAAATTTATGAGAAATGAGATATTGTCGTATCTGGGGTTTCAAACCTCTCGAAATATCCAGCGTCATCGTTCCTCATTCTCCGCCAAATGAGGTGCAAACACGGATAACTCTGCAAACTTTGCCTCGTCTTTGAGACAAATCGTGTTATTTTGTTCTAATCGATGAACTCCACTTCCTTTATATAGCGAACAACTTTCGGGAAAGTATTTGTCATTAAATAGTTCTGAAACGTCTCCTAAGACATCTTTGAGTGCAATTTGGATGGAGTACGCTTCACAGACTCCCACCGATGAATCCGCCTCGCCACGGAACATAAAGGTGGCGAATGGAACCTTCATTCCTCCGTGCATCCCAAGACATCGAATATCTTGGTAATTTGCTTGACCCGTGTTTTTGCCATGATCGGATCGGCTTTCCCTTAAATTCTGGTGGTCCCAACTCTTTGAAGCGCTTGGTGTGACAACCCGTGAATTGTTATCATTTCCTCTGTATTTTGAACACGAGTCTCCTCATCCGATTTTGCATGAGCTGCAAAAGCTTCTAAACATCACCTCGTTCATCATCTCGCTTTCGGTGGTGTTGTTCACGGGAGGAACATTGTCGACTGTTGCACGCGTTCTCCTCGTTGGTGAGTACAGCGTCTCCACGGTCTCATTTCCATTGTTAATATTCTCGATTCGACATTCTCAAATCACGTCATAAAACAAGGGTTAATTAAGGAAATCAATATATCACATAATATCCTTATATCTTGACTAACTAACAAATAAGCTTAGGTAGGACACACTAGCGAAGGATTTACTCGTCTCTCCCTCCTAGTTCTATTCCCCAGATCTCCGCTGGAGATCATATCCCTAAGCTCGATACCAACCGTGGCGCCCCCAAAATAGGTATACATCACCCATTCTCGAGTTGTCAATACATGGTAGTAAAACAACTACAACTTTATTATTACAACAATAAAGCGTGAGTTTGAATACAAATATTATCTTCTGACAATATCTATACTCAAATAAATCCTCATCACATTTATTGATACATTATTTTACAAAATGGTGAGGACTACTAAACAACTCTCTCTAGAACCTTCATTCCATACCCCACACTACGTACTTCGCTTATATTCTCGCCTCACGAGAAGAAAAATGGAACAAAAAGGAAAAGGGTGAGCTCAACTAGCCCGATAAAGAATATTATGACTAAGATAATATACAACAAATTATCATTAGTCTTCAACAGGAAAAATCTAATAGAATACAATAGACAACAAGTTTTTAAATCAATATTACATGAATGAAATAATAATTTATTAGAAGAGTTAAGTAGAGAATGCAAACTACTATCTTCTATGTATGAATTTAAAAGTTCATCGTCTATCTTTTATCCTCAGTAACATCAATCAATATACATCCGGAATCAAATATTCATATTTGCACTACGAAACAAAGATATTCAACAGATTGGTCATGTTCATCTAAACACTGTTCATCTTTGCACTACTGACCAAAGATATTCAATGAAATCATTCATCTTTTGCACTATAGGCCAAAAATATTCAATAATATCATCATTTAAGGCCGAGGATGATAAAAATATTTTTAAAAACGAATCCAAAGAAACAAAATGACAAGGATTAAGGATTAAGGATTAGTACTTTGTTTTATCCATGTCCAAAAATACCTCAAAAATAATCATAGTGGTGTAAAATTCAAGAATGATCAAAACATGGATACAATCAAAGCTAGTATCCGAATAGATATTTTGAACGAAAAGAAAATTTTTCATTTTTCGATGAATAATGTATGATATTAAATGAATAGCTGTCAGAGTATCGTGAATAAATAAAAACATCTTCATATTATCGTGAATAGTAACTCCAACACCAAAAGTTCCAAATTTGATAAAAACTTCGATCAATATTTCAACATAATGATATTAAAGAAATAATATCATTACGAAAAAAAAATATCCTTACCTCCTGAAAAGACATAATATTTAGTTGAAACCTGATATAAAGCTATGACTTGAACTTGCACCGTATAAGCAATACTCAAAGTATACTCAAAATACTCACAAGAATAAACTCGATAATATAGAGAGAAAATTTCAATTTACGGTGTGATTTTCAATTCTAACCTAAGCACCTATTTATAGAAATTGCTTAGAACACCAAAGCGAAAATTTAATAAATTAATAATATATATATATATATTTTTCCAACGCATACTTAATTTGCCCAACATCAGCCATACCAAACCAGCCCACTACACAAGACTAACAACAAAAAAAAGCGTTTTCTAATTTTAAATATTTTAAACTTCCAAAAATCAATTATTTGAGCTTGAGCTTGAACTTCAATAATTCATAATAAATAGCCCTTTTGCCAGAAAATTCAAATCTCATGAATTTTTTATAGGAAATTCAATTCTCTACAACTTTGCGGAAGAAAGTTTTTCCAAATTCCAAACAAAAATTGACCAAATCCACAAGCGGGTGATTTTTGAAATATAATCAAATTTCGATCGATAAATGGGGTCCACCACATGTTTTAACATGTTTTAAATATTTATTGCAACAAAAATACTCTTCCTCCTCGTATACTCATATATCCCACATTCGTTGTAAAAATATCACCATTATTATATTATTAAAATATAATAATATATTTAAATGAATTATTTTATCGAAAAAAGATAAAATTTCAATTTTCAACAATTGTCACATTAAAATTTTCTCCATCTATATCCACATAAAATTAATATTTTCTTATCATATGAATCAATAATTAATTATTCACAAATAATATTACGAGAATCACAATATTGACAACCGGCGGTTCCCTGAGGAAGGGGGCTTTCCAATAAAGATTTCTCCTTCTTTGGCGCATGCAATTAGGTGACCAAACTTCTCCTTAGATGAACTTTCTAGACATTGCCAATAATGTTATCCAATAATATTATTCAGATAATATGAATTATTGCTCCGATAATGAAAATCTTGTAATAACAATTATTGAAACAACAACAATATAAAATATCAACGCAGACAATTATTAAATCAATAAAATCTTTGAGCGATAATTCACGTAACCATTATTGAGTAGTGCCTTCTTACGTAAGAATCAATAATTGGTGCAATCTGGTATCTTCTTGTGTGTTTAACCACCAGAGTATTTTAACGATGATTAATTGGTAACAACTAATCATTATTTTTAAACAACTTATATTTGTCGTTTTCTTCATCCAATCGCTTTCAGTTATGGGGCCCACACATGCGCTACTGGCGTCGTGCGAATATTCTGACGAAGCGATCTGAATATTCCACGACCAAACGAATATTCCCAAACAACAATGAATATTTTATAACCACTTGCTTATTTTGAAAAATTTGCGTATTTTACCCCTAACTATCCACATTAATCAAATCAACCCTTAGAGAAAATTAAATTTCATTAATAATAAGTTGGGGTCTTACAGGTCGTTCCCAGGAAAGAGGGGGCTTTCCAATAAGAATTTTTCCTTATTGGCGTGCAATTAGGTGACCAAACCTCTCCTTGACAGAAGTTCTAGACATTGTCAATATTGCAAATAATAATATGAATAACTCTGTCATCTCAATTATTAATTTAATAATATATAAAATATTGACAATAATTGAATTAATAACGTGAGATACTATGCAGCAATTACTATAGCAATAATTGAATATAACTGAGTGACTTATCACGTAAGCATCAATAATCAATATCGTGTTCTACTATGCAACCACGCGTATTACTGTACTTTTAACACCGGGTGTTTCAACAGTTAACGGTAAAACTTTCGCCGTTATTTTCATAAAAAGATATTTTTATCGTTTTCTCAATCCAACAATAATTCCGTTGTGGGGTCCATCAATGATTGTGTCATCCTACGAATATTCTCTGTTAAAACGAATATTCCCCAACCAATCGAATATTATATAACTGTTAGGTTTGTAATATTTATGAACGCAATCAAATTGCAAAAATAATTCGGAAACGTGTAAAAATCAGAGTTTTAAAAATTTTACAAACCATATACCCGGATCACCCTTTATGCACAATTATTAATTAAACGAAAAGATATGAAAAACAAACATACCCTTGAAGATCCGAGGCTTCCTCGTGCTACAAGTTCACCTCGAATCCTTTTCGCTCAACTTGAATCCACCGGGTTTGGTTCCTTCCTTTGATCAACGTTAGCCACCCAAGTGTTTGGCCTCTAGAGGTGATCCACCAAGGAAGAAAAGGAATTCAAGAAGATGGGTATTGGCTCAAACCCTAGTTTTTCTTATCTGTATAGAAAAAGAGGCGTACTCTCCCAACAATTGGAATTATTACGTATGTTGTAAAAGTCAACAACCACACCACCTATAATAAGACTCCTCTTATTTATAGATGTGGACAACCCACCTTAACAATTATGGAATTGGGATTTATTTAATTAATTAAATTCTTTTAATTAATTAAGCTTACTAATCTTATTAGGGATAATTAATTAAACTCCTTTAACTAATTTTCCTTCCTAATCCAATTAGGAATAAATGAGAGTACTTATATTAAATTAATTCTTAAACTCTTTTAGAAATTAAAATAATAATAATTGTAATAATATTAATAAGACTCCTCTTATTAATTTATATTTAATATTTCTAAAATATTAAATAATAAATATTAAGCTATTTAATTTATTCTATCACCATAGATTAAATTAAATATACATAACATATTATTACGATTATGCCATTAACTTCTTAAATAATTATTCTTCCTTTTATGGTGTGACCCTTTAGGTTCTCCATATTAAACCGATTGTGAATAAATCAATTAGAACAATTCTAATCTTATTTAAATAAATAAATTAAATAATTAATTTATTTAAATAAATAATATTTATTCTACAATAGGGATAAGCCTCCCTAGCGATCAACGACTTTCCAGATAATATAGATTTCAACATTAATCATTAAAGAACCTTTGAGTAAATAGTTCTGTACAATTCAATCCTTCCACCATACAATGTCCCAATTAAATATAAGACATGGAATTACTTTATCAAGTCTTATTTTATTTAATTATATGTATTTCGATCCTTAAATGCACAACTCAAATAATGCAAATTAGAAACTCCTTTCTAATTTCATTCTCGCCAACCAAGGACTCTTGGGTTGTCATTTATCGAATCACATAGGACATTTCTCTTCTTTTAATAAGTGGTAGATTCTTTATTGATCATACATTATCTCCATGTACAACTTATTATACTCAAGCATACCCTTTGATATACCCTAAGGGTCTTAAGGAATAAGTCAAAGTATAACTCATCATACACAAGATACTATGATGATCTCAAGTCCAAGGATCACTTGTCTACTATCACTACGAGAATTCCTATTGACGAGGCAAGTAAAACTCCATTAGGTATTCCTTAGCGAGCCACGCTTCGATGAACTTATTCTCTAATAAGCACCTACATACTTGCTTTAGTGTCTCCACACAAATGATCATGAGATCAATCATCCTCATCCAATGAGCAAGCAGCGTATGTACCAATCTATCCGGATTCACTAATCCCCAATTTAGTAATCCAATGATTGGGAACTATTTTAGTTTTAAGCTTTCTAAGAATTTAGATCTCATTAGAATGATCATCATCATTATTCTAAAAGCATTGCTTAAAACTATGGGTTTATCACATATTATAAAACAAAGATCATGTAGATAATTAAAAGTCTTTAATAAATTAATACTTTTTATTAATAAATGAATAAGATTGTTACAAAGTATATGCTTTATCATCAAACATGATTGGCTTGTGTGCATACTCCTTTCAATCTCCCACTTGCACTAAAGCCAATCGCCATTGTATCTTATACTCTTCTTCTCTAAGTGACGATTATCCTGCTGTTGGATAAGCTTTAGTTAATGGATATGTAATGTTGTTCTTGAGAGTCCACTATCTCTATAGTGATTTCCCATCTTTCAATGATTCTAATAATCAAATGAAAGTGCCACAACACATGTTTAGATCCAAGATGAGACTTAGGAACTATTCCTAGTTCTGTAATGAACTTTTCATCCAAACAATCAACTTGTAGCTTCATTTATAGCTATATATTTTGTCTTTATCACTAAACCAAAGAACTCTTTCTTTGTTTGGAACCTTTCCAATTCAACTTTGCACCACTATTCAAGATAACGCTTTACCTTAAAGTGGATTTTACACGTCATCTTGAGTGCATCGAAAAACTTGAGTCACGTTAAGCCCTCTAGTTTTAATTAAGACCCGACATAAATTTGATCACATCCTTAGTGCTTGGGTTAAGCACTTTAAGATATTTTCAGCGACTCACAGTGAACTTCTCCATAATATGGTGATCGACATCGGTCTCGTACATTTCATTGCATACATGATTGTCACTCATGCGACCTCTCTTTTTTTAGAGTCATGGGGACTATTAAAGAGATACACTCCATAGCTCATCGACATGAGACATCTCTTGGAGTTTGCCATGCTAAACGACTTTAGCATCAAATGAATATATGTTCCTTGGGTTAAGTCGAGTATCCTCTTAAATCTATCTATATTGATTTATATCCCCAATTAAGATACTCTTCCAAATCATTCATGGAGGAATGTTTAGACAACTTTATCTTTACTGATTGTAACATTGGTATGTCACTCCTTATCCGTAGTATATCATCATATAATACTAGAAATTTCACGACGCTCCCACTGACCCTTTTGTACACACTAGAACTCTTACCTCATCGTATGTAACTCTGGATCATCATCTTCTATGATGTGTACCTCATCATCATCATCCATGATGAATCCATACCTCCTAGGTATCTTCGGTACTATTCCAGATTTATGATTTGGTTGTGGTACAATAGGTATATCTATAGGTTCCTCTTATTTGACTTATAGTGTTTTGTGGTTCTTGAGCTCTTCAAGATCTATTATCCTCCCACTAGCCCCTTCAATGATAAACACATTTATCTTAGAAGGCAGCGTGTTTCGCAATAAACACCTTTTGTTAAGCAAGATTATAGAACATATACCCTAAACTTACTTTAGGATGTCCCACAAATCGACACTTGTTAAATCTTGTCCCAAGCTTATCCTTTGAAACCTTTTCACATAAGTTGGACAACCCTTTATCTTAACATACTTAAGATTAGGAATCCTCCACATCCATAACTTTTATGGAGTCTTGGGGCTAGGATTTTGAGGTTACCTTTTAGTAGATATGTAGCCATTTCTAGGACATTATCCCAAAAAGATACTGGAATGTCGGTAAAATCATTATGGACCGTACCATGTCCAACAAGGTACAATTTTTCCTTTCAAATACATCAATCAATTATTACGTATCAGGATGTGTCCATTATGAGAAAACCATTTGAGATGATCTAGAAACTTATTGCACAAGTATTTATTCCTTGATCTAATCAAAGAATCTTAATATTTTGTCAATTTGTTTCACTTCTGAATTCTTTGAACCTTTCAAATAATTCACACTTGTATTTCAACAAATACATACATTCAACTCTTTGAATGATCATCTCCTTTTCTTATACTAGTTTGTTCAATTTACAAAATAATTTTTCACGTAAGTCAGTATACAAAATCTATTAAGTAATCTTTCGATTCTATACTGAAACATTATTATTATAAATAGAACAACAATTGTTCTTAATTATAATACCAAAGATTTTATTGTCCAACAATAAAATGGAAATAATGTTTCTAACAAGAATTGGAATACAATAACAACTTATTGACTTAATAGATTTGCCCAGTAAGCGATCTTCAAACTATAAGTTTCTATAGCTAATGCAAACAACCTTTGCTTCATTTTCCACACATAGGATTACTTATCTTTGTTTAACTTTCTACTTACTTGGTCCCTTCATAAATCTATATTTATGATAACCAAAGTCGGTATCCAATACCCAAGTAGAACCTTGACTTAAAGAAAAAATTATTTTAAATCATGAACAAATTTGTATTTGTAACCAAAACTTCACTAAGCTTCTTTGGTTAGCCTCTGCAAGATGCTTCTTCTTGAGTTTCTTTCCGATGTCGAGGGCTTATAGCGGTGGAAGCAAACTCCTTTCTTATATCAATATCGGTTTTGTTCTTATTATCCTTTGTTTACGCCTTTTCTATTTACCTTCTTTAAATTAATCTTCTTTTTAGGAAGATCCTTTTGGCCCCTATCGATGAACATGGTCTTTCTTGGTTGAAAGTGACTCTCAATATTTTTAATATGTTAAGCAAATCGGTGAGGCGATATCTAGCTTGTTTCATATGAAAAATTCACAATAATTGTGAAAGGAGTCCGGGAGTGAGTGCAAGATCAAATCTTGGCTCAACTCTCCATCCATGACAAAACTCGTTGTCCTAATTGATCAATCAAATTGATAATGTTAAGGACTTTTATCTGTACTGTAGTGTCATCAGTCATTCTAGATCGGAAGAGCTCCTTAGATATCTGATATCTATCAATCCTACTTTCTTCACCATCAACTACTTGACGTGCAGAGGTATAGTAGGAGTATCCATAGTTTCAGGCTGACGCTGACGCTGAAGCTTGTTACTCATGGATACGAGCATGATGCATTGAGCCAACCGTGCATCATCTTGTCACTTTCTAAAAGCAGCAATCTCTTCCTCAGAGGCATTGTCTGCAACCATTGCATGGATAGGCGTATTAAGGACATAAGATAGCTTTTCAGCCATGAGAACTATTCTCAAATTCCTTAACCAATCCGAGTAATTCGGTTCGATTAATTTAGCATCTAATATGCTTCGCAGTGATAGTAATTTTAGACATTGTAAAATTCTGTAAATGAATTTGTAATTAACAACATTTTAACATACATTCTTTTATTAATTACCAAATTAAATTAGGTCTTGTTTTAAATTGGTATCTCCCACTATTTTCTACAAACTATATTACCTCACTTATATAGTTAAAAAAATCTAATTAAAGATTTGCTAGTGAGAATAAGGATCCCATTTCAAATGTATATAGCCTTGTGGTGACACAACAAACTATATATAAATAAATAGGTGAACAACGTTTGTCAATTACATCAACTATGCAACTCCTTTTCTTTTGCCTCTTAGATTATTTTGATCAAGTGGTGGCACATCCGAATCAAAATTATCCAAGTTAAGTCCGACTTAGCACTCCATATATTCAAAAAAGAAAAATATCATCCTTGTGGTGACACAACAAAACAATATTGTTCAATTTTCTTTATAAGCATCAAATGTGATAAATTAACATCTTAAATACTTAATACTTGCCTTGTGGTGACACAACAAACTCATATTAAATATTTAATACTCAATTAATTTTATCATGCTAAGAAAGCGACGTTCGATATTCCAAATATCTTTGAACGCTTAGGACTTAATATAAAAATTGAGGGGTTTGTTATTAATTTTCTCATCTTGTTTAGCGCATGCACATATATATATATAAAAATACGGCGTCGTATTAATAAACATGCGAAGCATGTTTGCATAATATATAATATATATAGTATAAGCATGCACATATATATAATATTATATTCTACCGGATTGATTATGGACTTTTATTCTAGTTTGGTTCACTAGAGCCACCAAGTGAACCAAAAAGGTCAAACTCTAGGGTGCAAGAATTAATATTTAAATATAACTATTACATTTAAACCCTGGCTCCATTACAAATGGGTCTTCAAGCGCTCTTGTTCCTTGATCTCCAATTCTTCAAAATTAATTCTAACTATTCTATTACAAAACTATTTAAAATAAATAAAACCTTGATCGTGATCGAGGGAAGTATATAGGAGGAGATAGAATTTACATTAAGAAAAAATTAGAGAAGGCGAGTCACGCAGACCCCATTTAATAAAACCCATACATTCATGCATCCAACTAAAATAAAATCCAATCAGATTGGTCAATAGTCCATAATCAATCCCATTTATTATCATACACATCATCATATGTATCAATAAATAACATTCATCTTATGAATAATAAACATTTAATATATATATTGATATCATTTAATGGGCAAATTTAGTTAGTATAAAATCTATTTTGAATCAAAATAAACTCCTTTATTTTAATCCAAATTTAAATCAAAATAAAACTATTTTATTTTAATTTATCCTATTTTGAATAAAATAAATTATTTTATTTTAATCAAAATCTTTAATCAAAATAAACTCCTTTATTTTAATTAATTATGGAATCCAATTCCATGTAATAAAAAAAAAAAAATTATTAAAGGAAACACGGATTATCTTTCCTATTCACAAATAAACTCCTTTATTTTGAATAATATGAAATCTTATTTCATATTTAAATAAACTCCTTTATTTAAGGAAACACGGATTTTCTTTCTATTCACAAATAAACTCCTTTATTTTGAATAATATGAAATCTTATTTCATATCTAAATAAACTCTTTTATTTAAGAAACACGGATTTTTTCTTTCCTATTAACAAATAAACCCTTTTTATTTTGAATAATATGAAATCTAACTTCATATCAAAATAAACTCCTTTATTTAAGGAAAAATAGAATTCAATTTCAACTCCAATTAGTTATCATGGAATCCAATTCCAACTCTAATTAGTTAGCATGAAATTTAATTTTAAAATTAAAATAAACCTATTATTTTAAAATTAAAATAAACTTTTTATTTTAAGATTAAAATAAACTTTTATTTAATAATAAAATAATTAAAAACATATTTTATATATATATATATATATATATACGGTAATACATATATATTATATATATAATATATGTAATTAAACTTCCTTGATCTTGTTCCTTTGTGGTGGCCACGTGATTCTCCCTTAAAATATTTTTCGGCAATTAGCTGGTTTGTAAATTGTGATACACGAAATCCTGGGCATTCCTTTAAAAAAAAATACACGTGGTCTTAATATCAATCATGGCCACCATTTATGAATTCTGCAATCCACGTATGACAGAAGTTTTTTATAAATAACATACACGTTATTAATGAGAATCTAAGTCCAAGCCTTGAAGCACGGAAATAACAAAAAACACGGAAACAAGTTACGCAATTTTTGTTTTTGTTTTTTTTTTTTTATTTTAAATTTTATACAATAAAATTATGCCCAATTAAATTGTTCTAAACACATATCAATATACATATCAAATTTAACAATTAATAATTAGCATAAAGGTTTGGCTCGATGCCACCGTTAGGTTTGTAATATTTATGAGCTATGATCAAATTGCAAAAATAATGCGAAACGATGTAAAAATCGAGTTTTAAAATTTTTACAAACCATATACGGATCACCCTTTATGCACAATTATTAATTAAACGAAAAGATATGAAGAACAAACATACCCTTGAAGATCCGAAAGCTTCCTCGAGTGCAAAGTTCACCTCCAATCCTTTTCGCGTTCAACTTGAATCCACCGGGTTTGGTTCCTTCCTTTGATCAACGTTAGCCACCCAAGTGTTTGGCCTCTAGAGGTGATCCACCAAGGAAGAAAAGGAATTCAAGAAGATGGGTATTGGCTCAAACCCTAGTTTTTTCTATCTGTATAGAAAAAGAGGCGTACTCTCCCAACAATTGGAATTATTACGTATGTTGTAAAAGTCAACAACCACACCACCCATAATAAGACTCCTCTTATTTATAAATGTGGACAACCCACCTTAACAATTAAGGAATTGGGATTTATTTAATTAATTAAATTCTTTTAATTAATTAAGCTCCCTAATCTTATTAGGGATAATTAATTAAACTCCTTTAACTAATTTTCCTTCCTAATCCAATTAGGAATAAATGAGAGTACTTATATTAAATTAATTCCTAAACTCTTTTAGAAATTAAAATAATAATAATTGTAATAATATTAATAAGACTCCTCTTATTAATTTATATTTAATATTTCTAAAATATTAAATAATAAACATTAAGCTATTTAATTTATTCTATCACCATAGATTAAATTAAATATACATAACATATTATTACGATTATGCCATTAACTTCTTAAATAATTATTCTTCCTTTTATGGTGTGACCCTTTAGGTTCTCCATATTAAATCGGTTGTGAATAAATCAATTAGAACAATTCTAATCTTATTTAAATAAATAAATTAAACAATTAATTTATTTAAATAAATAATATTTATTCTACAATAGGGATAAGCCTCCCACTAGCGATCAACGACTTTCCGGATAATATAGATTTCAACATTAATCATTAAAGAACCTTTGAGTAAATAGTTACCGTACAATTCAATCCTTCCACCATACTGATGTCCCAATTAAATATAAGACATGGAATTACTTGTCAAGTCTTATTTTATTTAATTATATGTATTTCGATCCTTAAATGCACAACTCCAAATAATGCAAATTAGAAACTCCTTTCTAATTTCATTCTTCGCCAACCAAGGACTACTTGGGTTGTCATTTATCGAATCACATAGGACATTTCTCTTCTTTTAATAGAAGTGGTAGATTCTTTATTGATCATACATTATCTCCATGTACAACTTATTATACCCAAGCATACCTTTGATATACCCTAAGGGTCTTAAGGAATAAGTCACAAGTATAACTCATCATACACAAGATACTATGATGATCTCAAGTCCAAGGATCACTTGTACTACTATCACTACTGAGAATTCCTATTGACAGCAAGTAAAACTCCATTAGGTATTCCTTAGCGAGCCACGTTCGATGAACTTATTCTCTAATAAGCACCTACATACTTGCTTTAGTGTCTCCACACAAATGATCATGAGATCAATCATCCTCATCCAATGAGCAAAGCAACGTATGTACGATCTATCCGGATTCACTAGTCCCCAATTTAGTAATCCAATGATTGGGAACTATTTTAGTTTTAAACTTTCTAAGAATTTAGATCTCATTAGAATGATCATCATCATTATTCTAAAAGCATTGCTTAAAACTATGGGTTTATCACATATTATAAAACAGCATCATGTAGATAATTAAAAGCCTTTAATAAATTAATACTTTTTATTAATAAATGAATAAGATTGTTACAAAGTATATGCTTTATCATCAAACATGATTGGCTTGTGTGCATACTACTTTCAATAACAACTTGCATACTTTGCAAAATTTATAAATATTACCCACAACTATAACACTATATCAAATTCACTCCATAATATTCAAAAATGATATTTATAGAAAATTCATCTTTATTCATAAAAGTTGGGGTCTTACAGTCACCTTTGTGAGACCCCAAATTTTATGAATAAAGATTTAATTTTCTCGAAATATATTTTTCGAAATTATGGTGTGGATTTGAGATAATGTTATAGTTGTGGGTAATATTTAGAAATTTTGAGAAATATACAAGTGGTTATATAATATTCGATTGGTCGAGGAATATTCTTTTTGTCGGGGAATATCCATACGACGGCACAATCATTGGTGGACCCCACAACGAATTATTGTCAGAATGAGAAAACGACAGAAATATTTTTATGAAAATAACGGCGGAAGTTTTACAGTTAAAACTGTTGAACTACTCGGTAGTAAAAATATAGTAATACACGTGGTTTCATAGTAGCACACGGTATTGATTATTGATGCATACGTGAGAAGTCACTCAATTATACTCAATTATTGCTATAGTAATTGCTGCATCATAACTCTCATATTATTGATTCGATTATTGTCACAGTATCATTGGCATAATATGATATATTATTAAATCAATAATTTAGACGACAAAGTTATTCATATTATTAAATTGCAATATTTACAATGTCTAGAAGTTCTGTCAAGGAGAGGTTTGGTCATCTAATTGCGCGCTAATAAGGAGAAATCCTTATCGGAAAGCCCCCTCTTTCTTGGGAACGACCTGGTTGTTAAATATTGTGAGTTATAATATTAATGATGAATAAGTTTGTGTTTGATTAAAGATGAAATTGATAGTTCCATTGTGTTGGGATTATTAGTGTTAGTGGAAATCGACATCTATTCCGATGATAATTGATGTTTGGGGGTTATATTGATAAATCGGGTAATTAATCGGATAAATGAGCAATTAATTGTTAATAATTCACATGCTTATATAACTATTTGTTCACATGTGTGTACTATTGATTCACATTTTTGTACTATTAGGGGAGGTGGTGCAAGATTGATAATACTTGCATGACTAAGTTAAAAATAAAGGTATAGATGGAGGTACTATACTGTAATTTATATTTTTACATGTTTAGAACTATTGATTCACATGATTTACTATTAGGGGAGATGGTGCAAGTTTGATAATACTTGCAGGACTAAATTAAAAATAAAGGAAAAGAGGAAGGTATTATACTGTAATATTTTGAGCCCCAAAACGTGCAATTATCGAAACTATATTTTCCTATAAATAGAAGCTCATTCCTTCATTATTTTTCACCAATTCACTAAAGCTATAGAGCAATTATTATAGAGAGAAATTATAGAGAGAAAGAATAAGAGAAGTCTACTACCTCACTATTCCAGTATTGAGTCTTCTTTTGAGGAAAGGGGTATTATTTTTTTCGTATTCATGAAGAGAGCTTCTGTTATTCCATTCTTTATTATTATGTTGAAATAACCTTTCTATGTGAAGTACCGTATACATGGTGAAATTCTTCTGTTATTCCATTCTTTATTATTACATTGGAATATCACATGCATGCGGATTCACGCTAAACTTTGGTTCCATTCTTTATTATTACATTTGAATATAACTTCTCATCTGATTACTATCGCATGCATGGTGAATTCTTTGTTATTCCATTCTTTATTATTACATTGAGAATAACACGTGCATGCGGCCTATCGTGCATGCATGGTGAATTCTTCTGTTATTCCATTCTTTATTATTCTGTTGGAATAACATGTCTATGTGGATTACCGCATGCATGGTGAATGATCCTTTGTATTCATATGAATAGTATTTTCATTCAAAAAGGGGTTTCTGCCAGGGGCAGTTTCATAATTTTTTTGACCCTCAAAAATTTTGGAAAAATTTGAAATGATAATTTGATGATTTTTCTAGATTATGTCCAAAAATGGCGATTTTTGGATGTATAGATTAAGAGTTATGGATTTTATGGGAAAATACTATTTTAAAAGTAAACCCTTATAACTCTTTGTGGTTAACTCCAAAACAGGTAAAATTTTTATTGGGAGTACATATATATAACAGGAGTATACCTTGTAAATTTTGGACAAAAGTACAATTTATGATAAATGTATAAATATTTGGCAGTTTTTGCCATATGAAAAATAGTAAATGAATTTTAAAAATTCCGAGAAAAATATATGTTCAATATAGGACTATATTCTGCTAAATCCCAGAAAAGAAATATTTTTGGGACTGATTTGGTATTTTTCATGAAAATGAACTAGTTATGAGTAAATGAATTAAATATGTTATGTGAAGTAACAAAATTGAAAAATAGGATTTTATGGCTTGGGAATCCTATATAGGGTATATCTGATTTTTATGAGGGATTTGATCATTGGTGATGAAATATTATGAGTATGACATTTTGAATGATTAAATGCATTATTTGGTAAAGTGTAAACAATTGAAATAAATTGTTTATAAGTTTAAGAAGTGATTAAAATATTGTTAGAATATTAATAATATTAGATTATGAGTTTATTAAATGGTTGATAATATTTGGATAGATTTAAAGTCTTTAATATTTATCCTTGTTTTCGTTTGATTAATGCTTATATCATTGTCATCATCCTCATGCTTATATGGTGATGAAAGTTATCTTTGGCTTACGTGCAAAGATGGACTGTTGATTATTAAATTGTATATCTTTGGCTTACGTGCAAAGATAGACTGTTGATTATTTGTTTTATAGTTGTATATCTTTGGCTTACGTGCAGAGATGGACTTGGTATGATTATAACCAGGGATCATTCGGTGTAATCATGACCTGTAATGTTATAAACGATGTGGTAAAAGTCCTCAATGGCCTGTAGTGCATTGATGGACAGTTTTTGGTATGATTATGACTAGGGATTATTCGGTATAGTCATGACCATTGATGATTTAATGAATATTCTTGGCCCGTAGTGCGGGGATGATTCGATAACGTGGTTTATTTATTTAACTGAGTCTCAGCGATAAAAATTGATGAAAACATTTTAAATTATAGAAGATAGTAGATATCATGCTCTACTTGACTATTCTAATGGATTGCTTATTCCGTTGCAGTTAAACTTGATGTCTATTGTATTTTATCAGTTTAACATTGTTAAAGGCTAATGATAATTTATCCTGCATTGTCTTAGTCATAATATTTCTTACTGGGCTAGTTGAGCTCACCCTTTTGCTTTCATTGTTCTCTTCAGAAAATGAGAACGTAGCCGGGACTAGTCGGGAAGCGGGTGATGGTCCCAGATCTTTGTCATAGTATTCCTCACTATTCTATAAAATAGTGTGATAATAAATGTAATGAGGACTCCATTGAGTGTGGATATTGTCTAGATGACAATATTTGTATTAAAACTCACAACATATGTTTTGTATTATTTTACCCGACAGTTGTATAATTAAGTTTTTATTTGTATTTTGTACCATGTATTTGGCGACTCAAGATGGGTGATGTATACCTATTTTGGGGGCGTAACAACCTTGTACTATAAAATATATAGTTAACTACCATATAATAAATGTTTACTATATTGCATGCTTGCAAAAATTAATCAAGTAAATATACTCATATTATATTTATTAATCTCTTACTCATTAATTATTATTTATTCATAATAATTATAAATCAACACATTATCAATTTAATTACCCATAATTGCAATTAATCAATATGTTTAAATCCTGCCACTATATTCAAATAAATTGAATATTTAATATTTAATAATCCTATCAATTCTTTGATATTAAAATATTAGGGTTAGTCCACTAATTTAAAAAAACTATTAGTGACTCCATTTAATCGTTTCATAAATTCACATAATCACATAAGGTTTAAATAGACTCACAAAACTAACTCATTAAAATTAAATCACCTATTTATTTAATAAGAAGTTTAAAATTAACAGTCATTACATCTGGGCTACTGGGAAACATGTCAGTTGTGAAAGAAGGAGAAGAAGAAGGAGAAGTCAATCAAAAGGAACCCATTGCTTTGACCAGAAAAAGCAAAGGTAAGAGGAAAGTGAATGTTCAAACAATAGAAGAGCCTCAAGGCTCAACCACTAATGTGCCTCAAGAAAGTTCGAGCACTGAAATTCTGGAGGAAATGAAAAAGAAGAAGTAACAGTCTGAAGAGAAAGAAGACATAGCCACCATCTCTCAGCTGCTTAATAAGAGAAAATGCAGTCACGAAACAAAGAAGTCTTCACTCACCTTTATCGAAGAGCCATTACCAATCGTAGAGTCCAGACTTACAATCACTCCAGAGGTGGATGTTGCAACAGTATCTCAGCCCAAACCAACTGACAGAGCTGAAGCTAAAAAAAGAACTGAGGCTATGGTTAAGCCCAAAACAACAAAGAGAAAGATTATCAAGAAATATGTTATTGATAATGAGAAAACCTTGAAGGAAGAAGAAAGAAAAATAGTTTTAGAAAATGAGCTTCTCGAAATCCCTGCGCCAGAAAGTGCTCCAGCTGAGGGGGAGCTGCCTGAAGAACAAATGAATGATCAAATTGAAGGTGATCCTCTCGAAATCCTTGTGTCAGAAGGCGCTATAGCTATGGGGGAGATGCAAGAAGATGTGGAAATGGAAGGTGTGGAAGCTATGGAAGTAGAAAGGGCTAAAGAACAAGTAAGCAATGAAGAAATGTTTCAAGTAGTGGAAATTTCCAATGAAGAAAATGAAGTCAAAAAAGTATAAGAGATTTATGAAGTTGAGATAATAGCAGTAGGCTGAGATGGATATAAGATAGTCAACTACAATTAGTTGTTCTCCTACTTACCAATGATGCCCTATCACAGAGCCCAACTTCTCAACTCCTGGGATCGCATGTTCTGGACCTTCAAAGCTTATCCAGCAATTTCAGTTCTTGCTTATGGATTTCCAGGCAACCTCACATTTGCTCAAAAGCTGATAAATAACCATCCTTATTCAGATTTAATCATTGTCCTCCATCAAAATTCAACTAATTCTATGAATTACCAAGATGGTTGGAAGTGACTCTTCGTCCACTAAACCAATTTCCAACTACAGAATCCCAACATTCTGTAATTGATAAACCAAATATGCCTAACTTCATATTAGTATAGTCTTCAACCATTTCTCACTCTACGAATATCGATCCTACTCAAATCGTAGAGTCACCTACTTCACCAGCTTCAACAGCCTCTCCTCCCACAAATCAAACCAGAACTCGCCAGAACTCGCATTTCTTCAACTTGGCATAAAGCTTATTTTCACGAAGCTTTTGGAGTATCAGCCTCAAGTGTTTCTCATGATCTTCATGGCTTTTGGAATATATGAGGATGTCATCAATAAAGACTACCACAAAGTGATCCAAATATTCCTTGAATACTCGGTTCATCATATCCATGAAGGCAGCAGGAGCATTAGTCAATCCAAAAGACATGACTAGGAATTTATAATGCCCGTCTGGGGAGTTACGGCGTCGTCTTTGGAATGTTATTGGTTCTAATCTTTAACTGATGATATCTGGAATGAAGATCGATCTTTGAAAAGAATTTGGCGCCTTGCAACTGGTCAAACGGGTCATCAATGTGAGGCAATGGATATCTATTTTTGACAGTGACATGGTTCAACTCCCGATAATCAATACAAAGTTGCATACTCCCATCTTTCTTTTTCACGAATAGAACAAGAGCACCCCAAGGAGAAGTACTAGGACGAATGAAATCGATGTCTAAAAATTCCTGCAATTGGGTCTTTAACTCCTGAAGTTCAATAGGAGCCATTCGATATGGGGCTTTGGAAATGGGTTTTGTACCGGGTTCAAGGTCGATACAAAATTCAATTTCTCGCTCTGGGGGTAGGCCGGGAAGTTCTTCAGGGAATACATTAGGTAATTTATTAACAATAAAAATATCATTCAAAACTGATGTATTTTTGTTTAAATCCGTGACATGAGCTAAGAAAGCTTGACATCCATTTTTTAATAAATGAATAGCTTTATGGCTTGAAATGACAGTGATTGATTTTAATGGTTTGGTTGTTTGAATTCACATAATAGGTTGGTTATGAATAAGAAATCTAACAACCTTACGAAAATAATCAATTTTTGCATGATGAGTAGTTAACCAATCAATCCCTAGAATTACGTCAAATGCAAGTATTTTCAATGAAATAAGATCGATAGGTAATGTGAAGGTACCGATTTGAACTAAACAAGACTTATAAATAGAGGATGTAATGAAGGTTTCTCCCAACGGAGTTTCAACAGATAAGTCAAAGTCTAATTTCTCCGGAGTCAAATTTAAACGTTGAGCGTAAGTAGGAGAAATAAAAGAATGGGTGAACCGATATCAAATAAGGAATAGACTTCGCTAGAGTTTATGATAAGCTTACCCGTGATGACCTCGTTCGAGTTCCTTACTTTCTGGGAGGTTACGACAAACGCTCTCCCTTGAGCAACTAGTTTTGACTTTTCTGGAATGGCCTTTGGTGCCTCCATCCCAGCTTGGCTTGGCTTCCCTGAATGAAAAAATCGAGTTAGGTGACCTTTTCTTCGATAATTGTAACACATTTTGGACTGCTGCGCAGAGTTTGGACTGATATGTCCCTCCCCTCCGCATTTGAAGCATATGATAGGTGGTCGTTCTCCTTCCTTAACAACGGGTGCTGATGCTGACGTCTTTCCATCATTGTTGAATCTCCTCTTCTTGAAATGTCTATTCTTATTGTCTTGGCCATGATTACCACCGAAGTGGTTACCATTTTTGGCATGTTGATTCCCTCCACGTTTGTTGTCACCGCTTCGATGACTGCTACCACTGGTATTATCATATTTTCGGCTGCTCTCTTTTGGTTGAGTTGACTCATTATCGCGCTCTAATAATTAAGCCCTATTAACAACATCTGAATACAAGCAAAGTTTGTGAGAGATAAGATATTGATGTATCTCGGGTTTCAAACCTCTTAGAAACATCCGCGTCATTCTCTCCTCATTATCAACTAAGTGGGATGCAAACCGGGATAACTCAGCAAACTTGGCTTCGTACTGCGACACGGTCATGTTGTTTTGCTCTAGTTTAATGAACTCTACCTCTTTCATGTAACGAATACTTCGAGAAAGTACTTGTCATTGAATAATTCTTGGAACTTCTCCCAAGTCATCTTTAGTGCGACAGGTTGAGTATGCTTTACAGATTCCCACCAGTAATCTGCCTCTACTCGCAACATGAAGGTGGCAAAGGGAACCTTCTGCTCCTCGGAGCATCCCAAGACATCAAATATCTTGCAGATCTTCTTTATCCACGTCTCTGCCTTAAGTGGTTTTGTCTCTCCAAAAAACTCCTTTGGTCCCAGCTCCTTGAACTGTTTAGCGGTGACCGTTCGAGAGTTGCCAGTGTTTCCACCTGCATTTTCGACAGGAGCCGCTCTCGCCTGATGTTGCATGAATTGCATAAAGCCTCTAAACATTCCATCGTTCATCATTTGGTCAATGTTGTTGTTTGCATGAGGATTGTCGTCTTCCTGATGCACATTATCCTGATTATTGATCTGTGGAGACTCAACGGTCTCCTATGCTCCATTGTTATTCTCAACATTCTCAGATGTCATTTTTAAATACTGCCACAAAACAAAGGTTATTTGACATGTCACATATTATCCCTATACTCTGACCGACCAATTAAATACCAAATAAACTTAGGTAGGTCATACTAGCGAAGGAATTCTCCGTCTCTCCCCTCCTAGTTCTTGTCTCACATCTCAGCCAGGGATCATATCCCTAAGCTCTGATACCAACTGTGACGCCCCCAAAATAGGTATACATCACCCATCTTGAGTCGCCAAATACATGGTACAAAATTTAAATACAACTTAATAATACAACTGTCATGTAAAATACGACAAAACATAAACTAAGAGTTCAATACGAATATTGTCTTCTAGAAAGTATTTAAACTCAAATGGAGTCCTCAATATATTTATTATCACACTATTTCATAGAATAGTGAGGACTACTAATGTAAACATTTGGACCGTCACTCCATTCCCCGACTAGTCCCGGCTACGTTCTCATTTCCTGAAGAGAACAATGAAAGCAAAAGGGTGAGCTCAACTAGCCCAGTAAGAAATATTATAACTAAGATAATGCAGAATAATTTATCGTTGGCCTTCAACAATGTTAAGCTGCTAAAATATAACAAACATCAAGTTTAACAGCAGTGGAACAAGCAATCCATTAAAAGAGTCAAGTAGAGAATAAAATCTACTATCTTCTGTGATTTAAAAGGTTTTTCATCACTTTTATCGTGATTTGATTTGACAATAAATAATCCACATCATTCTCGCACTTTTCTGGCTAAGGATATTCATTAGTATCACGACCACAAATTATCCATGCACTACAGGCGAAGGATATTCGTGTTTTCATCAATGGTCATGATCATGCCAACAACTGTCCATTAATGCATTACGGGCCAATGAGGACTTTTACCACATCATTTGTAACATTACGGTCATGATTATACCGAATAATCCATGGTCATAATCATAACAAGTCCATCTATGCACTACTAAAAAGCCACGATGACTTTCAATGAGATATAAACATGAGGATGATGACAATGATATAAGAATTCAATAAAATAAGTTCAAGAATAAATTTTTAAAGATTTATAATTTAATTTATCCAGAAATCAATAACGTCCAAATTGTCAACATGATACTGCTTTGTGGAGTAAAATTCAAGAATAATATTCTACCAAAAATAATTTGGACTGAAAAAGAATCAATTTTTATCATGAATAGTACCCCGGGTGAATAGTACTCGAGTGAATAGTACCCCGTGAATAGTACTTCAAGAATAGTAACCCCGTGAATAGTATTCCGACATGAAAAAGTTAAAACTTATCAAGAATGTTCAAAATAACATTTCCATGAAAAGATACTGGATGAAGGCAAATATCAAGGATATTCTACTAATTTCATGGATTATAGAAGCCAAAATTTTAACAAAACGAGTATAGAATTCGAAATCTGAAATGAAATAATATTACTTACATACTACAGAGTATGGAAGAAAATATTATTTCAAGCGAATATTGAACAAAAATAACATCCCTTACCTTGAAAAGAAAAGTATTCCGACTTGTAGGGTGGGGATATTCTTGAAGAAAAATTTCACTGTTTTCTATGCTCAAAGCTTTCTAAAACTCTAAAGAAATACGCTCAAGATTATAGAAGAAGAATTCTCTTATTCTGATGTGATTTTCAATTCTAACTTAGCATCCTATTTATAGGAGAATATAAGGGGTACTGTTTGAAATTCGCAAGGACGCACAGTTTTTTTTTTAAATTCACGGACGTCTTATGAGGGATTGATTTTCAAAGCAATAATCAGCTACAAACCAAAAATATAATATATATATATATATACACTTATTATTCACACACCTCACCATTTTTCTTCCCCCACCCGTAATCATTTTTTCGTCCCCCCCCCACTTGTCGACTTTATATATATATATATATATAATCGTACCTTATATATATATATATATATAAAGTAATAAAGTTAAAAGCGAGATAACTTTCTCCCGATAATTTTGAAAATTTGAGTGTCCCTTTTAGATTTTCTTGTTCTTTGGTGTTCTCATGTTAATGTGAGATTTGTTTGAAAAAAAGTGAAAAAGGTCAAACGTGTATAATGTCGACGATTTGACTTTAAAGTTAAGCCGGTTGGTGTATTTTAGCTTGGTTGCACCAACCTGAATGAAAAAGTTTTGCACATTGACCCGATGTTTTGACAACTTTGCTAGGCGAGTCTATGAAAGCAGAGATTCATTTTTGGGTCAGGGGCTTGATTATGCGGAGGGAAGGTGTTAGGCACCCCAGACATCCGTGTTACCACGGTGGCCACACTTTTCAAAGAAATTGTTATATGAATGTGTGTGTGTGTGTGTGTGTGTGGATCGATGTGCAATTATTTGAAAGTAGTGTGAGGCCTCGTTACACCTATATACACAGGTTTGAATTTTATAGAAAAATTCGGTTTTAACGAAGATATATCAATGAAAGTTTTGTAAAGAGGTTTTTCAAACCACATGCTCAATAGGAATTGAGACCTTTTCATACTTCCATTTTATTATTAAATGTTAAACTTGTTTGCTTTTATTTTTGAGATCTGAAGCATTCTCGAGAAAATAATATCTGACGATCTTAGAACTCCTCATATGGGCATAACAATCATCGAGGAAATTGAGACCTTTGTAAAATAATATACAGTACTTCTTACAATTTGAAAAATGTCCATCATGGGAACCGAATCTAGATTGATGGCCCGAACACAGTGATCACATGATTCCTAGGCTCACATGTAATCTTTGCAATTTGTATGGAAAGCGATAGCGATTTATATATATAAAAATATATATAAATATATATATATATAGACATGATCGACCACCAAGAAAGCAACTCCATGGGGATCGAAAATGTAAATATATAAAATATAAATATATATATATATATATATATATATATATATATATATATATATATATGGACATGATCACCACCACAAGTAAACTCGAGTGGGGACGAAATGTAAATAAAAAACATAAAAGCGATCAAGCCACCAAAGTAAAACTCGAGGCGGGGCGAAAATGTAAATAAAGCTGTAAAAGGCCACGAAGTAAACTCCAGGCCTGATAGAAATGTAAATATATATATATATATATATATATATATATATACATATATATATATATATATATATAGTATATATATGGATGTGAATCCGGGCTCATCGGATATATATATATAATTATATATATATATATATATATATATAAGCGATTAAATATATATATATCGGATATATATATATATATATATATATATATATATATATATATATATATATATAAGCAATTAAATATATAGATATAAAATCCGGGCTCATCGGATATATATATATATATTTATATATATATATATATATATATATATATATATATATATATATAATTAAAATTAAGCTCGGGGCCAAAAGTCAGGCTCAATCGAGGCATAACTTCGATAATGTTAGTCCATATATGAAATATATACATATATATATATATATATATATATATGATGAAATGAAAACCACGGATATAGAAGTCGAGGCAAACACACTGCTCACACGACTCTCAGCGTGTATACAATAGTGTGTGCTTATATATGAAAGAAGGCTTTATAAAATATAAGAGAGGCTTACGGTGGGCATGCCAAAGTAGACTTCTTCTGACTTTAAATGGATAAACACTCGGCTCCATGGGATAAAAAGATAGCTATATGTGAGCTAACTAGTGTTTAGAAGTGAGGAAACACTCAAAATGTGTGTATGCGAGAGTAAAATGGGCGGGGCTTCCTCGCCTTTTTCCTCCCTCTTCTTCTCGAATGGTGACCCCAAGGCTTGTATATATAGATGGATGGCCGCAGAGTACACTGCGGCGGCCATGATTATACTGCTTGTGGTGTGATGCATCCAGAGCCTCGCGGGTCCCGTCGTCTCGTAATCGTGCGTGCACTCGTGCCTTTGTAATGTCCTCTCGAACTTGCGAAACTTCAATCAGAGCATCCGAGCGAGTATATCGACCTTCTTGGACCGCTTGTGTTGAGAGTTACGTGATGACATGGATTAGAGGTTGTGCTGAAGTCGGGAAGAGGATTTACATGCCCATGGTCTTCAAGCTTCAAATTCTATCAAAAATCTTGCCACGTAATAATAGTCACTTTCGGGATTGTCGATCCTCGGCTCTTGTGGGACATTGTTGGATGTATGTATGTATGAAGTGTTGAGATGGCGTGCCATTGTCGAAGAAGAACAAGATGACGTTTGACTCCTCGCTGGGGGTTATCATGGGTTTGAGTTGAAAGTAGAGCGTTGCTTTCGGGGTTACTGGTGAGATTGGACTACTTGTTGGTATCTTGTGATATCATCTTGTTGATATGGTAAGATGACGTTGTGACTCCTCACAGGGTTTCATCGGGTTTAAGCGAAGAGCAGACGTTGCTTTCGAGGTTACATCTGAGATTGGAATTGCTGCTTGTTTGTATGTCTCACTTGTCATCTGTGGATGTTCTGTCTGCCCCGTTGTTATCTCAAGATTACGAGGTGTGTGTGCCTCGACGGGATGTACGAGTTTGAAGGCGATTGCATATGTTTGAAACAAGCATTTAGGGGTTATCGTCGGGCTACAATAATGGCATCTCTTGGGGCTATCACCAAGGATGGGGTTCTTACTCCCGATGTTTCTCTGGGGCTGGGCTGAAGCGTCAGCGGTGTTATCGTAGAGAGAACGAAGCTGTCCTCTCTCGGTGTTGTTGTTAGGTCTTTTGATCTGCATATCTCGGGGTTATCTCAAGAGATTGGAAATAACATTCGGTGTGTGTTAGGGTTTTGAGATGATGTTCTCGGTTTGTGTTAGGGTTGGGCTGAACTTCCGGTAGTATCCGGAATGGATGTAATCTGTCTTTTTCGAGGTTATCTCAAAAGAGCGAATCTACCCTCTGCTGATGTTAGTAATAGGAGTGCGAAAAATTTTGAGTGTCTGAGATGCCCTCTTTATCATATTCATGCAATGCAGGCATGGATAGGATAAAGAATACAGACACTTGAAATGCAAGCAAGATAAACATGATGCTATATGCGTGACGTGACATGATGCAAATGCATGTAGAATGCATGAATGATTGTCGGGTAATCTGTTGGGATGACAATCGGTGATGGCTTGGACATGCGATCCAAGTTTCAAGGATGTTGGCGTTGGGGCTATCACCAAAGTCTTGAATCCTGAACAACGGCTTATATTCCATAGAGGTACCTCTTGTGTGTAAGAGATGCGTGGGGATAAAGCTTTGTCTGTTTGAGGATGTGTATAACATATTCCCTCGTTACATCCGAGATTCTTGCCAGCATAGTTTGTTGTTATCGGGGTTGCACGATCTTGACGATGTGTGTATCATAGGATAAATCCTGCTTTGGATGCATTGTCGAAATTTGCTTGACCTTCATTGATGTATGTGTCGATGGTAGCATTGCGTTGTAGCCCCGTAGGGAAGGTTGCTTCGATGGGTTTACTTGCCATCGGTGACATGATGTCGAAAGTACTTGACCTTCATTGATGTGTGTATCGATGGTTGCATTACGTTGTAACCCCCATGGGGATACGTAGATGCTTGAAAGATGTGCGTTGTGACCCCGTAGGGGATACGTAGATGTTTGATAATGCGGCGTTGTGACCCCGTTACGTAGATGTTTGATAACCCCGTTGTAACCCCGTAGGGAGGTTTGATATTTAGTGGTTTTGCGTTGTAACCCCGTAGGGGGATCGTCGGGTTGTGACACTCATTGATGACATCGGACCTTTGTGGGGTATTGGGGTATTAGAGCATGATCTGTGAAAGTTGAGCTCATTGGTATAGTATACCCTGCATTGGTGAATACCTTTGAGGCGACGGGAGTTTAACTCGTGTAGAAGCGAAAACCGAGGATTTCGAGGCTATTAAAGCTCGATCGCGTAGCACTTTTATTCTGATTTGGCCTTTTTACTTGTGAGACCTCCTTTGCAACTCTAAGCTGGGCGAGCGGAGGTGTGGGACCCATGTAGGAGTGTGGCGGTGTACTGCGCGGGCCAGCAGAGTTAGCTGCTGACCCAACCATGTACTATGTATAGGCAATTGGTTTGCTTTCATAAGTCATTTTCAAGTTCTGCGTGAAGGAAATCAAGAGAGCTCTTCTTGGATCTGCTTGAGTTAGAGGCAACTTTACGCATATTACGCTTGTAGTACAAGCGTTCTTCAACATCACAGTAACACGTGCATGTATTTTTTTTCCAATTTACATCCATTTGGAAAATGACTTATCGCATGAAATGCATTTAGACACATAGTAGTGAATATAAATGCTGATATGACTTGATAAAAATATTCAACATAGCAAATGTTAGTATTAAACCATCTTTGAACATAATGATGTGAAAAAATTTGACTTTTGAAGCGATCAAATTGGCACCTTTTCTTGTCATTTCTTATCTATATGAGAGGACAAATGAGTAAAGGTAGACAAAAGCAAAATAATCACAGTAATTAGACTACACTTACACATTTTTTTTGCAATGTATTGATGCATCTGGGGATGTATATGGTTGTATATATAGGTGTCTTCTTGAATGGCCACCTAGTCATGCCTATGTGCGTGTGGATAGTCCCATTTACAAAGGGGCTATGGCAAAATTTTCCCAAAATGTAGGTATTGGGTAGTCATGCATTTTTAACTCTCTTTGTAGATGTATGTTAAAAGCAATGCATGCATGCATGTAATCATAGAATGCATTTTGAAAAGACTCGGTAAGAAATTACCACACCCTTTACGAGGTGATTTGGAGACTTCTTGTCCGGATATCATGGATCCGGATCGGTAGAGTAGTTCCATGGGACCACTTACGGTGTGTGGAGGAGGGCTTTTGAAGAGCCTCGGCGTGTTATTACATTAGACAACCTCGTCGTTTGGCGGAGGGTGGTGATCGTCTATTAGGGTTGAAGTGTTGAATGTCGAGGGCGAGGAGGAGGATGCATGCCGTCGAGGTTCTGCTCTGTTGTATGCGTGTTCCCGTGAGGGAATTGCGAGTATTTCAGTGGGCGAACCCGGATCTTACGGGTGACTTGAGTAGGCATCCTTGATATACACCTGCATGAAATGAGGTATGAAGTTAGATCTTTAATCTTCCTTATTTCCTATTGATGAGGAGTCGAGGAGTCGATGTTGATCTGCATTTGATGTAGGTTCCGGCTTCACCTGACCTCGAGGAACTGGTTTAGCATCCACTCTATGTATCGGGCCTTGCATGATGACTATGAGCGATCGTCCCGTGGTTGAGGATTGGGAGGTTCTTCTCCATTCTACCCGTCATTGTCCACAGGGGTTACCTCGGGGCATTATCTGCGGTGGTTTCACGGACTCGATCCTCCATTTGCTGAGGCTGCGAGGTGATGATGGCCTTGATGGATTGGCGGTTTATCACGGTATGGAGTTTGGAGGGGCGGTGCCTTGCAGGCGGATATCACCCTCTTGCCGTCGAGATCCTTGTTGGGAGTTCGGCGGAGGCGCTTCGAGGCGGGGCTATTAAATGCAGGTCCTTTGGCGTAGATCTTATAAGCGGGTATTGAGTGAGCCCATACAGATGATGTGAGAGTCGGGGATCGCATTCTTGGCGATTGTTCTGATGATCATTAGAAATTTTGCATAGCGAGATAACTCTTCTACGGTGTCCTTCGCTTTGATCGGCGCCACTCGACCGTGGGCCGTATAGGAGAGTATGATTGGGGTTCCTACACCTTTGCTACTTCCTCGGGGAATGCGCGTGCGATCGCGAGGGCTTGGCCAAGGCGTGGTTAGGATTCTACCCATTTCTGTTGGTGAGTGTTTCTCTTGTCTTTTCCCATGTATGGGTTAAGAGTGTTGGTTGACGGATGAGATGTTTGCCTTTGTGTTGGCGATTTTGGGCTATATGAGAGGCTTCCTTGTTTGCGTCTGTGGCGTGTTAGGTTTAGACACCTATCCACGAGGATGGAGATGGCATCATTCCATCTTGGCGGAGGTCCACATTCTTTGAGGTTTCACTCATTTATACTTCTGATTGGAGTTATTGACGGTAGATGTCATCATGTGGATTCCCTACTCTGGAGAGCATTTGGGAGTTGGTTTTGAGGATGGGTACCCATTGGGTTGAGTCGTCATTTCCACCATGAGATCCTCTCTTCTTCACGAGATGGAGGATGGGAGCTCTATTTAGGAGAGCGTCTTATTAGGAACACTTCTGAGAGAGATTAGTATCTCGATCTTGCCTCTGCCGGGCGTTATTGGCTTTTTTTAGCGATCACCGTCATTGACATCCCATTGATGGGGATTGATGGTTTTACATTGTCGGAGGGGCCCTGTTCTCGGGGAGATGTTCGGCATTGGTGGATCCCTCGTGCGATTGGAGCTCGGACCCGCGCCACACGGTTTATGGGGATATGGTTCGAGGATCCGTGATGATGATGGATTGGCTAGCTTTGTGTCGAGATCAAGACTCATGTGACATGATTGATGATTGACTTCGGCGGTTGGGCCGGTCACATCTTTTCATTCGGCATTTGGGCGAGAGATCCTGCGGTAGATACTTTTGATCCTTCCGGCTCTGGCGGCTTTGTCCCTCGGTGACCCGTATGGTTTTTGTGGTATGAGATCCTCCTTTGTATCGGCTGACATCCACAGCATAGAGATCCGGTGACTCGGGAGGAGTTACATCGGTGGGGCGGGATCGATGATGTGAACATCGACACTCTTGACTTTTTGATGTATTTTCGTTATCTCTTTTGATAGGCTCTTTTGATAGGCCTTCTGTTGTATGTTGGGTAGCTTTTGGGTAACCATTTCCACATATTTTTAGTTGTCTGAGAGATGTATTAGATGATGATATACTTAGGAATGTATGTACAGTTTTCCATTCCTATATCATATTGCCATCTATTATATCATCATGTTATTATATTATGCATATGTATGTATGTCGAGAGATATTGACATTGACCTGGATGGTCTTATGACCACGGCCCGTCTGAGATGTCTTCTTGACGATTAAGCCGTATTGATCATACCCACCATTTGTGGTGGTAGGCGATATCTTGATCATGGTATGATAGTATATCACCATCGAACGTGGTGATAAATAGATGATTTCTTTGCGACATCTTATGACCTGTGATGATGTTTGAGTTTCCCGAGATTTGTAGAGGGCATCTTTGAAACCTTTGGGTATCGGAGAGAGAGGTTTTTCGATTTGGGACCCGAGGAGTTGACTCTACTTTGGAGGTATGTATGCACGGTTGACGATCTTTGCCATTGGAGCGGACCTTGCGTGCATATGGCTATTGGAGACATGAGCGAGCGATTCATGACCCTCACCGGATTGAGGCGTAGAGTGGTCGGGGCGAGATTACATCCGACCCGTGATATCCAGCGCGTTTCTGTTTGTGAGTTTGGCTCGAGGATAGCTATATACGCGGCATTAGGGGATTTCACCACACGGGAGGATCATTGGCGTTCGACCCGAGTAGATGTCTTTGCTTCTATGCGATGTTGTCATACGTCTTCATGCTTATGCGGTACATGGATGAAATTTGGATATCGGCGTCGTTATGGCGATGAGAGCTCTCGGGGAGGTCGTACCATTGTCTGATGATCATTCTTGAGAGACTACGAGAGTCGACTACATATTCTTTGCACTTATCCGTGAGGAGTGTTCTGAGTAGCTTCGATCGTCTTTGTATGTGTGGTTTATGTCACACTTGAGGCCGATTAGCACATTTAGGCGGCGGGGGTTTTTTTTCACCCGGAGATAGCCATGTCGTACTCCTTTCGACTGCGAGTGCCTGAATCTTTGCATCGTGGTCGACTTTTTGGCGAGGATTAGGGATCCGTTTGCCATATTATGCGTGTTGAGGGCTTAGATTCACCCTACTGACTTCATTACTCATGCTCGGGCATGGATTATCTCCCTCTGGCTGGATTGAGGGCATGATTACTTACCACCCACTTGTGGTATGATGTGTCGGTTTGACCCGTTTCGAGGATTTTCATCCGTATGAGGCGCGTGATGAGTCGGTAACTTCGTCGTCACACCGTTTATCGGCGGAGGGCAGATCCGGGTTGTATGCTGTTGGGATCGTGAGAGTTGGTTGAGTTTTCTGTCGATCATCCGGGTTGTTACTGCGAGTATTCCGCATGGATGGAGCGAGAGCGCATCGGTTGCGGCGGTATCCACGATCACGAGGATTGATTACGACGATGAGGAGCTATAGAGGGCTATTATTCCCATCGATGATTTGATGGCTGGGCTGGATGCCGGCATTTGTGATGGATTCTCCCACCAGTGCCACTTGTTACTCGATATTTGACACAACATTTGGGCGCGAGCTTACATCGATGACTATATGATAGAGATCGAGGCTAGGGTAGCGATGTTGTGACTCTTGATGAGAGAGATCTTGCTCTGTTAGAGAGGATGATGAGGCTAGATCGACCGAGGATGCATTGATTGTGGGCGGGATGCTTGCTTATCTGCTAGGGATGTGGCCATTCTGATAGACACTTGATGAGATCCCGGATGATTATCGATCTTGTCGACATGAGTGCTTACATTGATGAGCATTATGCCACCATGCGGTTAGCCTCGATCTGCTAGCTCGTGTAGATACCCTTGGGCGGGGAGCTTGCGATGCTTCCTCCGTCTTCTTGAGAGAGGATGCTATGTTAGATCGATAGTCCGCATACACACGAGATCTGTAGATAGCTTTGTATTTTCTGCCTGCAGACTAAGCTTAGCCATTTTGTCATGTATACAACACGATGTATATATCAAAGCGATATTATATATGGCGGGGAAATATATTTTGATTCACTTCCCTTTTAGTTATGCCTTGATACTTGCTTGATGTTTGCTTTTTTCTCCGGGCCTTGTGATCTTGATGCATTACGAACTTATCCTTGATAGATGGACATTGAGGCGTCATGAGATCTCTCGAGAATGGATCATTGATTTACGTAAATCCTACCATCTTTGGTGTCTCTGGGAATTTGGTATACGTATGGAAAAGTGGAGAGGAGGGTGGTTTCTTCCTCTCTGAGATTGACCTTTTCACAGATGGTGGCGATACTTCTATTTGTGAGAAGCCTAGTTAATTCCATCTCTTATGGGTTGGTATTGCTCTTTGAGGCACGATCGCGACTTAGATGGTCACCAAATCTTCTATTTGTGAGAAGAGGTTGGGTAATTCCATCCCTTTGATGCGAAACCAGATGAAATGGGGGCGAATTGAAGATTGATCCCGATCTTAGTGTGACAAGTATGTTTGTTACGGTAGGGGTTAGGCGCACCATGAATGGTTGCTACGTACTCTCTGATTGAAGAGGAGATCAAGTCTGCGTGGTTTGAACCTAGTGTAGGAGGTTCAACCTTTGAATCTGGAAAAGCGGATGGGTGTAGAAGTATTTTTTTTGTTTTTGTTGTTTTTTTTAGAAAAGGTAGAAATGTTTTTGTTGTTTTTTTTTATTGCGGCCAGGACCATATAGAATATGGTTGCCTCGTACCCCGGTGTCGGGGAGATCGGTCGGCGTAGTTACGCCCCTCGGGGACGAATTGAAGGCGAAGAAAAGTGTGAATCCCATGTGCGAGGCGATATCTTTGGGGAGAAAAAAGTTTGATCCCATAATGGGGACAAAGCTGCAAGTGTGTAAAAAAAGTTTGATCCGTCCTCGGGACAAAGCTGCGCTGAGCGTGAAAAAGTTTAATCCGTCTTGAGGATAAAGCTGCGGCGTGAAAAGTTTAATCCGTCTTGAATAAAGCTGCGGTGTGAAAGGTTCGATCCGTCTTGGGATAACAAAAATTGTGAAGGTTAAATCCGTCTTGAGGATAGCAGAGAGATTGTATGAAAGGTTTGAAATGAAGTAAAACAAGTTTTTCTTGGCTTGAAGTGTATGTTTCCACGAGGCGAAAGAGTATGTAGAAAGGAAAGGGTTCAAAAGCGGAATGGTGGTGATTTGAGGATCAAAACCGGGATGTTTGTTTGATGGTAACCCGGACATAGTACCATTTCACGGTGTCCAGAGTTGATAAGTTGTGTGAAAATTCATCGCCATCCATTTCTGCTGTAATCGAGAGCACCTCTGTCGATACTTCCTTGACAACAAATGGGCCTTCCCGATTAGGAGCGAATTTTCCCTTAGATTGATCTTGGTTGTCGATGATCTTCTTCAAAACCAAGTCGTATTGTTTGAATTATTGCCGTAGTCGGACTTTTTTTATTGTAGGATCGTGCGATCCTTTCTTGATATAATGACCATGGAAGATTGTCGCGGTTCTCCTTTTTTCTATCGAGAGATTGGTGATACATGTCTTGTACCCATTGGTCTTCATCAGCGAGCATCCATCGATACTACGAGGATTCCATTTCCACTTCTATGGGGAACCTTTGCTTCCATCCATAGACTAATGAGTGAGGGGTGCCCCGTGGAAGTTCGCATGGAAGTTACGTAGGCTAATAAAGTCGAGAGCGAGAGGTCGAGCCATCCTTTGTGATTGGCGGACATTTTACGCATGATCTTTTTGATGTTTTTTATTAGCCGCTTCAACAACACCATTCATCTTTGGATGGTAGATGGCGGAGTTGAGATGTTTGATGTGGAATTTTCTGCATAACTCCTCCATCATTTTGTTGTTGAGGTTCTTAGCATTGTCGACCTGATGACCTCTGGTTGTCCATATCGACGAGATGACATTGTTTTACGATGAAAGCAATGATAACTTCTTTAGTGACCTTGGGGAAGGATCTTTGCTTCTACCCATTTGGTGAAGTAGTCGATCATGGTGAATATGAATCGATGTCCATTCTTGGCTTTGGGCTCGATGGGCCCGATCACGTCCATTCCCCACATTGAGAAGGGCCGTGGCGAACTTCGTATTATGGAGTTCCCTTGGAGGCGTGGATAGCATTCCCATGAATCTGGCATTGATAGCACCTCTTGGCGTGATCATCACGATCGACTTTGAGTGTAAGCCCGATAATGTCCCGTTACGAGAATTTTCTTGACAAGTAAGGGGCTCTCATGTGTGGGCCACATACTCCACCATGGATCTCATCCATGAGTCTCTGAAACTTGGTCTTTGTCCGACATCTGAGGAGACCTAATCCTGCATCTCTTTTGTAGAGTGCATCTCATTCGGTAGAATTTCATAGCAAGTCGATGAATCGCCTCTTCTCGATTAGGCTCGCCTCGGTGGTGTAGATCCATCTAAATAGATACTCCTTGATGTCTTGATACCAAGGGTTGTGGATGGGAGGTAGCTCATCGATACTTCTCAACGTAATTCCCATAGGCGGGGCTTTTGCGAGTAAGCGTGATGTTTGGCATGTTTTTCCTTGTCGGTATGTAAACGAGGAGGCCCAGCGTTGCTAATGCATCTGCAAAATCATTCTATTACGAGGAATGTGTAGAAAGGAGATTTCTTGAACTCCAAAGCCATCTGTAAAACTTGCAGATGGTAAAGGCGACAAATGTAATTCTTTGGTTTGATAGATTCTTGTGGATTGCTTGATTACCAATTGGAATCCCCAAAGGCGATTAACACTTTGATGCCCGTTGAGCGGCAAAGTTTTAGCCCCATGATCTGACCTTCATACTCATTTTGTGTTGTTGGTGTTGACAAACTACAATTTAATGGCGACGGGATCTTTGCTCCCCGTCTGGGATATTAAAAGCTGCTCGGCTCTCGAGCCTTACATATTAACACTCCATCAAAATACATTCTCCACGTCTGGCGTGTATTGTCTTGATGTTGTAATTGAATTGTCATTACCCCTTCGTCGGGAAAGTATGTTTCTAAGGGTTTGTAATCCCCTGCGGTGCGGCGGCGATTGATCCATAATTCCTTGACCTTTGACAGACTTTTTGCATCCGCGTGAAGCGATGTCAAATTGCTTGTAGGATCAAGCGCCATCTGGAGACGATCGACAATTGATATGGGCTTCTTGAACACATACTTGAGAGGATCCATTCGGGATATGAGATGGGTTGTGTGACCATGGAGGTAATCTTGTAACCTCATGGAAGCCCATGCTAAAAACACAACAAGTCTTCTCAATCGAGTGTACTTGTGTTCAGCGATCTTTGAATCTTTTCTTTGAGGTAATAGATAGCTCGTTCTTGGCCTCTATTGTCTTTTTGCCTGACATCGACCCATGGCATTGTCATTTATGGACGGTACATGAGCAGGGGAACATCATCCACAGGAGGTACCAAAATAGGGCGTTAATCGAGTTGCTCTTTAATGGTAAGGAAGGCTTTTCGACACTCGTCGTTCCATTTCATGGAGGAGTTCTTCCTTAACGACTTGAAGATAGGCTCACGAGTTCTTTGTGAGTTGAGAAATGAATCTGCTAATGAAATTGATTCTTCCCAAAATCCCCGTATTTCCTTCTCTGTATGCGAGGAATGGGCATTTCCTTGATGGCTTGGATTTTGGTAGGATCGATTCAATCCTTTGTGGTGACTAGGAAACCTAGCAGCAACTTGCGACTTAACACCAAAGGCGCACTTGGCGGGATTCAACTTCAAGTTGTACTTACATGACTTGTTGAAAAGTTTTCTGAGATGGTCTAAGTGGTCATCCTCCTTTTGGGATTTGACAATGATGTCATCCACGTAGATCTCTATCTCTTTGTGCATTAAATCGTGGAAAAGAGCCATCATAGCTTCGATGATAGGTTGCCCGGCGTTGATGAGGCGAATGACAACCGTCTGTAGCAAAAGTTCCCCAGGCGTGATGAAAGCGGTTTTCTCACGATCTTCCTCGGCGACCATAATTTGATGGTACCCATGAAAAGCAATCGACAAAGGAGTACATGCGTATTGAGCGATGTTGTCGATAAGAATGTGGATAAAGGGCACGGAAAAGCTATCTTTAAAAGCAAGCTTTGTTCAAATCCACATAATCCACATGAACTCGCACCTTTTCCCCTGGTTTTAGGCACGGAACAATGTTGGATATCCACTCAGGATATGTAGACACCTGATGATGCCGACTTGAAATTGTTTCACATTTCCTCTTTGACTTTTAAACTCCATTCGGGTTTGAATCGCTTTGAGCTTTTTTACTAAGCGGCTTGAATCCTTCTTTGATGGGAAGCGATGAAGAACAATGTCGATGGACAAACCCACCATGTCTTTCATGAGACCATGCAAACACATCCACGGAATTGGGTTAATAGTGCGACCATGTCATTCCGTTGATTTGTGGTAAGGTGCGAACCAATCTGGATTAGCTTAGGGTTGTCTAAGGTTAGAGATTGAAAGGAGTGGTTTGATCGAGATTGGGTTTGGGTTTATCTGCGACCCGTTCCTTAATCTCTTGAGGTGTCTCAATGTCCTCTTGGATGTCCATCAAGTCAGAGTCAACTTTGCATCAAAGTTCTGACCCTTGTGGAGAGAGGCAGCGTCATCATCGACAGGGACGGGCACATCTAAATTCGAGTCTGAAACAAAAGATGCTTTCACTTAATATATGCAACTTTCGATCATACAAAAGTGTTAGCATGTACTTGATAAAATAAGCTGCTAGTCTTGTAAAGGAAAGCAAAGCAATTAAAGTTATCTACGAGGCGGAGGATTTTTACGCCCATTTTACCCTCGTCGACCCGATGAATGGAGTCTTTGCTCCAATTATCGAGGAAAGTCTGATGGATTGCGATGATGGAAGGATCGTCATTGTCCTCCTTCTCCCGAATGATAACCATGACATCTGGGCAATCATCGTGCAGGGTGTATCTATTTGTATGTTCATCATGAACAATGGCGAAATACTGCCATCATCAAGCGAGGTCGTGTTTACGTTTTGTTCCTTTTCTTCCACTTGGGATCGAGAATCGGCACCTCTTTTTTGCTTTGATTGGCCTTGGTTTGGAAATAACATAGCCACAACATGTCTTTGGAACCTTTCTTGGAGATTGCATTAACTTTCGTGAGGTAAAGGTATAGAAAATCATCGTCTTGAGGAAGCTTGAGGAACTTGCTTGTGCTTATGAGGATTCATGTGGCTGGGCGGCGAGAATAGCCTAGTCATTTGTTCGATTTGATGGACATTTGAATAGGGTGCTTAATACCTACTTATCTTTACCAAGCCTTGTCGGGTTGATGACCCATGACATCATTTCTTGAGTGGTAAAATAAACCTCGGCGAAAATCTTGGAGTGCGGGAAGTGGCGCTCCAATAGAATGGTATTGCGTGTTACTCACTTCCAAAGTATGGAAAAAGCTGGCGGGTTCAACTTACGAATTGAAGGCGATAATTGGTAGAGTTCCTTGTTAGGGACAATCCATTTCGGCGTTGAGCGGTGACTAGGCTTTGTTGATAATGTATTTGAGTTGTTGATGTAGCGTGGAGGAAACGACTCCGACCATGTGTATCCATGGTCTCCCCGATAGCGGGTTGTATCTGAGTCTATCTTGAGGGCGTGGAAGGATACATTGAATGTATTTGGACCAATCTCGATTGGCGATTCAATCTTCAGCGGAAATTTCGTGGGATCCATCAAAAGCTCGATGGCCAGTGTGGTTTGCTTTGGATCCGCTTGAGATTGATATTCATCTTTACCAAGGTGGCATAAGGACATATATTTAGAGATGAGCCTCCATCTATCAATACTCCTGCTAGCATATACGGAAAAAAAAAGCTGCAATATCTGAAAACTTGCGATGGCCGGTCCCTTGGGAGGTATGTATGTCATCGATGAAGGATATCACATTGTTGTTGAAAATGTGATCAACCAAATGTTGAAATTTTTCCACATCCACTTGATTTTGGCAAATAGGCTTCTTCTAAAACCTTGACAAGATCTTAGATGATGATCCTCGGAAGAAAACCAAATCGATATCGAAATCGGTGTGGAGCTTCTCATGACTTAAAACCACTTTGGCTTCATTGTGGCCCATAGTGCGGAGGAATTTTCAATCTTCTCCACGGGCGACTTCCCTTTGCTTCTGAAGTAGGTTTAATAACTTGGTTGAGGAAGATATGATGGATTTTCCTTCGACACTTTAGCGCGATAGTATGAGGCGTGGATCCTTGACTTCTCCATAATTCCATGGAACGTTGTGTGTGGCGACAACGAGATATTGTGATGCGAAAGATAAAAGAAATTGGCTCTGAGTGCGGCCACTTTCAAAGGATTGTCGACTCCTTTGAGTTGAATTGGTTGTATGGGAAATACTTTGTGATCTCATCATCCACTTGGGATATAAGCTCTCTTGATCCCTTCCATTTGGTAGGACATGCATTCCCACCCTTGAGTTATGCGGTGTAATCATCATCTGCTATTTGCGGGACACCTGCTATCGATAAGATTACGAATAAGATGGCGGAGTGCCCAACATTCTTACATCTTGTGTGTGCGAGAATGTGAATGATATTGACACATTTCATCGAGTTGAACCATACTGGCGAGGATTGATGGGAGGGAGAAGGAAGGTAATTCTTCCTTTGTTGATCGACATCATGTAATATCTCTCCATAGTAGATTGGCCCAAATAGGTGAATTCCTACGATTGGCAAAATCCGAGACGGGCTTTAGCATTTGCTCGCTTCACAACCTTATCCTCCATAGCTTCGCTTTTTAAAGGTGGTGAGGAGGCATTCATAACAAAAGGAAGGAGATAGGCATGCTCTGCTGATTAATTAATTGTGTGACTTGATCTTTGGTGGGTCACCGATTACGCGATTGTTCAATTTGTTTGGAAAGAGCTTTCATCTTTTGTTCCATGGTAAACTGGAACTTTGCATAATCCCATTTATCAACACCATCTTTGATGGGTTGGGATGATTCGCCATTAAATTGGAACCTTATAAAGTGCTCCAGTGATCGTGTTGACCTCTTCTTCTTTGTGTTGAGGAAGAGGTTATCTTGCACATGAGGTTGATCTGGTTTAGTGACCACGATCTCACCGTTGTCTATTAGATCTTGAATCTTATGTTTGAGGGCCCAACAATCTTGAGTATCATGTCCGGTGCCCGGCATGATAAGCACACTTAGAGTAGCATTAAAACCCCTCCCATTAGGGTTGGTTGGTGGAAGAAGATGTGTAATTTTCTTACGAGCGATCGGAAGAAACAAGAATATTCTCGGCGAGTCCCCCAAGGGTGTGAGCGTTCGAGGTCGCTTTACTTCTCCACTTTTAGGCAATGGAGGGTTTGAAGATTGTCTTTGGAAAAGGGAGTAGTTTCTCCTCTGCATAGGCGTGCTTGGATTGCCTTTTTGTCCTTGTAGTATCGAGGAAACATCCTCTTTCTTTCTTTTATGGACCCTCAGGGTTGTTTCCATAAGATCCGGATTGGATGTGCTCGTACATGACTTTAAGAGGCGGCTAGGTCTTGAATTTTACCACTTGATCCCATCTCGGCCATCTCGTAGTGTTTGATCATTTGAAAAATGGTTTGCCAATACCGGCTAGAACTCTTTCATAGAAAGGAGCTTCTGTACATCTATGAAGGTCGTGACCATTTACGATTACATCATGGAAGGAATAACTTGAAGACAAAAGCGCCTCCACCTTTGAGCATACTCTAAATGACTCGTTAGGCTTGTTTCTTGACCTTGGTAATTTAGTGCCGTCGAGGAGCCATCTGAGATTGAAAACTATATTGAGTAAGGAAGGCGTGAGCCGACTCTTCCCACTATGGATCTTAGAGTTGTCTAATCTGGTATACCATGAGCAGGCTTCTCGGTCGGACTTTTTGAAAGCAATTTGCATTGAGCTTTTCATTTTCTGCGTAAGACCCAGAGTTCTCCTATGAACACCTTTAAATGTGTATAAGGATCCCCTAATCCGTCATATTTCTCAAAATCGGGGTCTTGAATTTCTCTGGATATTGAACACCGGGAAATATGCAAAGTGCGTATGAAACAACGCCGTGTGTTCCATCCCTTTGAGAATGCGGATAGTTTCCTCCATTTGAAGGACCTTTTTCCTGATATCACCGGTGTGCGGATCTCCTTTGAGATGGGTGTTTTCGGGGGTCTTTGTTGGTTGTATCAAGCAAGCGTGTTTACTGAATTTTTTCAGGACCTTGAACTCCTCCTTGTGTAGGATTACGTATGTGTAGGTATCTTACGTACCACAGTAGGCGTGTAATTCTTTTAGTAGAAACAACCAAGTCATGATTTTTTTACTCGATCCATCAAATTCTTCTCGGGAAAACGACATTAGGTGATCGGAAGAAGACATGATTGGTTGTAGGCTGTGGCCTTTTTGGACTTTGAGCGAGAGTATGAGCCCATTGCTTCCCTACAAAAGACTTACGTAGTTTAGTCTTAGGGTAATATAAATGTTATCATAACATGTCCGTTTAGGAATTTTGTCTGCAAAAATCGGTTGTTAATTGATAACATGTATGCATGCACATATATTCTTCATATTTTTCATTACATATGATGAATGAACATGGAATAGAATTACACAAGTAAATGTTTTTTTGAGTAATTTAAAATGGAAAGTATGAAGAGACTTTCTCGCGTTTGGTTTATCGGTTGACCTATCTTAGGGTTACTCTCATGGCTTTTTTTGGCGTGAAGGTTCCCGGATCATCGCAATCTACTTGACGGGAAGTTAATCCGGTCGTTCAAGCTGAAGCGAATCTGGTGGTGCCTTTCACGAGCCCCAGGAATCATTCTTCCCACAAGTCCGATAATCAAACACAAGCAGGATAGCCTCTGGTGGAGGGACCACACAACATACATTCACATCTGGCGTGTCTCACCGTTTATATGCAAAATGATGACATGTGCGAAGCACTAATATCACGAGATAGATATTTAGCGGTCACGATAATTAAGATGCGTTCGTACACATTCATCGTAAATGTAAATGCAACATTCACACACAAGCATATAACAATTTTGAAAAGCTTGTAATGGCGGCTTAAGCCCTCTTCTTTGGAGTCCCAATGAGTCGCCACACAATGTCGGCGTCGGGATTTTTTGAGTGTCCTTTTTAGTTACTTGTTCTTTGGTGTTCTCATGTTAATGTGAGATTTGTTTGAAAAAACAAGTGAAAAAGGTCCGACATGTATAATGTCGACGATTTGACTTTAAAAGTCGCCAGGTTGGTGTATTTAATTGGTTGCACCAACATAATGAAAAGGTTTGCACATTGACCCGTGTTTTGACACTGCTAGGCGGTCTATGTGAAATAGAGATTCATTTTGGGTCAGGGGCTTGATTATGCGGAGGGAAGGTGTTAGGCACCCCCAGACATCCGTGTTACCACGGTGGCCGCCACTTTTCAAAGAAATTGTTATATGAATGTGTGTGTGTGTGTGTGTGATCAATGTGCAATTATTTGAAAGTAGTGTGAGGCCTCGTTAGCACCTATATACACAGGTTTGAATTTTATAGAAAAATTCGGTTTTAACGAAGATATATGATGAAGTTTTTGTAAAGAGGTTTTTTCAAACCACATGCTCGATAGGAATTGAGACCTTTTCATACTTCCATTTTATTATTAAATGTTAAACTTGTTTGCTTTTATTTTTGAGATCTGAAGCATTCTCGAAAAATAATATCTGACGATCTTCGAACTCCTCATAGGCATGATGACCATCGAGGAAATTCGAGACAACTTTGTAAAATAATATACAGTACTTCTTACAATGAAAAATGTCCATCATGGGAATCGAATCTAGATTGATGGCTGAACACATGATCACATGATTCCTAGGCTCACATGATCTTGCAATTTGTATGGAAAATGCGATGGCGATTATATATATAAAAAGTATGTAAATATATATATATATATATATATACCATGATCAACCACCATGAGAAACTCCTCCATGGGGATCGAAAATGTAAATATATAAAAAGCGGTAAATATATATATATATATATACATGATCAACCACCACGAAGTAAACTCGGGTGGGGACGAAATGTAAATAAAAAATTTAAAAAGCGATCAACTTGCCAGCCCACAAGTAAACTCGAGGCGAAGACGAAATGTAAATAAAAAGTTGTAAAAAGCCACGAAGTAAACTCCGGGACGAGAAATGTAAATATATATATATATATATATATATATATATATATATATATATAATATATATGGGATATAAATCGCGATAGCGATAAATATATGTGAATCTAGGGCTCATCGGATATATCATATATATATATATATATATATATATATATATATATATATATAAATATAATTAAACATATATGATATAAAATCCGGGCTCATCGGATATGATGATCGACCCGACATATATATATATATATATATATATATATATATATATATATATAATTAAAAGCAATTAAACGCTCGAGGCCAAAGTCTAGGCTCAATCGAGGCATAACTTCGATAATGTTAGTCCATATATAAAATATATACATATATATATATATATATATATGAGAAAAATGAAAAACCACGATAGAAAGAAGTCAGCGAACACACACTCACACGACTCTCAGCGTGTATAACGAGTGTGTGTGCTAATATGAGAAGAAGGCTTTATAGAATATAGAGAGAAGGCTTACGGTGGGGCTGCCAAAAGTAGACTTCTATGACTTTAAATGGATAAACACTCGGCTCCATGGGATAAAAGATAGCTATATGTGAGCTAACTAGTGTTTAGAAGTGAGGAAACACTCAAAAGATGTGTATGCGAGAGCAAAATGGATGGGGCTTCCTCGCCTTTTTCCTCCTCTCTTCTTCTCGAATGGGCCCCCCAAGGCTTGTATATATATAGATGGATGGCCGCGGGTACACTACTGCGGCAGCCCATGATTATACTACGGTGGTCGTGTTGCATCCGAGAGCCTCATGGGTCCCGTCGTCTCGTAAATACGTGCGTGCACTCATACCTTTGTAATGTCCGCTCGAACTTGCGAAACTTCAATCAGGAGCATCCGAGCGAGGTATATCGACCTTCTTGGACCGCTTGTGTCGAGAGATTTGCTGTGACATGGATTAGAGGTTGTCTGAAAGTCGGGAAGAGGGTCTATGCCCATGGTCTTCAAGCTTCAAATTCTATCCAAAATCTTGCCCACGTAATAATAGTCACTCGGGATTGTCGATCCTCGGCTCTTGTGGGACATTGTTGGATGTATGTATGTATGAAAGTGTTGAGACGACGTGCCATTGTCGAAGGAACAAGATGACGTTTGACTCCTCGTCGGGGTTATCGTCGGTTTGAGTTGAAAGTAGCGTTGCTTTCGAGGAGTTACATTTGAGATTGGACTACTTGTTGGTATCTTGGTGATATCATCTTGTTGATATGGTAAGATGACGTTGTGACTCCTCACCGGGTTATTATCGCCGGTTTAAGCGGAAAGCGAGCGTTGCTTTCGAGGTTACATCTGAGATTGGGCTGCTTTGCTTGTTTGTATGTATCAACGTCATCATGGATGTTCTGTCTGCCGTTGTCAACTCAAGGTTACGCGGTGTGTGTGCCTCGACAGGATGTCTACGAGTTGAAGCTTATTGCATATGTTTGAAACAAGCATTTAAAGGGGTTATCGTCGGAGCTGCATGGCATCTCTTGGGGCTATCACCAGGATGGGGTTGCTTACTCTCAGTGTTATCTCTGGGGATTTGGGGCCGAAGCGATCGCGGTGTTATTGAACCGAACTTCCTAGAGCCTAATGGATGTAACTGCCTCTCTCTCGGTGTTACCTTCCCGCAATGGGTCTTTTGATGCATATATATTCTCGAATATTATCTCAGAGATTGGAAATTACCCACATTAACGGTGTGTGTTACTCCATTTGAGATGATGTTCATCTTTATTTGTGTTTCATTACATCCGGCTCTACTAGAAACATGTCACCAGAAAGAAGTCGAAGAAGAAGGAGAAGTCAATCAAAAGGAACCCATTGCTTTGACCAGAAAAAGCAAAGGTAAGAGGAAAGTGAATGTTCAAGCAACAGAAGAGCCTCAAGGCTCAACCACTAATGTGCCTCAAGAAAGTTCGAGCACTGAAATTCTGGAGGAAATGAAAAAGAAGAAGTAACAGTCTGAAGAGAAAGAAGACATAGCCACCATCTCTCAGCTGCTTAATAAGAGAAAACGCAGTCACAAAACAAAGAAGTCTTCACTCACCTTTATCGAAGAGCCATTACCAATCGTAGAGTCCAGACTTACAATCACTCCAGAGGTGGATGTTGCAGCAGTATCTCAGCCCGAACCAACTGACAGAGCTGAAGCTGAAAAAAGCACTGAGGCTATGGCTAAGCCCAAAACAACAAAGAGAAAGATTATCAAGAAATATGTTATTGATAATGAGAAAGCCTTGAAGGAAGAAGAGCGAAAAATAGTTTTAGAAAATGAGCTTCTCGAAATCCCCGCGCCAAAAAGTGCTCCAGCTGAGGGGGAGCTGCCTGAAGAACAAATGAATGATCAAATTGAAGGTGATCCTCTCGAAATCCTTGTGTCAGAAGGCGCTATAGCTATGGGGGAGATGCTAGAAGATGTGGAAATGGAAGGTGTTGAAGCTATGGAAGTAGAAAGGGCTAAAGAACAAGTAAGCAATGAAGAAATGTTTGAAGTAGTGGAAATTTCCAATGAAGAAAATGAAGTCAAAAAAGTATAAGAGATTTATGAATTTGAGATAATAGCAGTAGGCTGAGATGGATATAAGATATTCAACTACAATTAGTTGTTCTCCTACTTACCAATGATGCCCTATCACAGAGCCCAAATTCTCAACTCCTGGGATCACATGTTTTGGACCTTCAAAGCTTATCCAACAATTTCAGTTCTTGCTCATGCATTTCCAGGAAACCTTACGTTTGCTCAGAAGTTGATAACTAACCATCCTTATTCAGATTTAATCATTGTCCTCCATCAAACTTCAACTAATTCTATGAATTGCCAAGATGGTTGGAAGTGACTCTTCATCCACTAAACCAATTTCCAGCTACAGAATCCCAACATTCTGTAATTGATGAACCAAATATGCCTAACTTCATATTAATATAGTCTTCAACCATTTCTCACTCTACGAATATCGATCCTACTCAAATCGTAGAGTCACCTACTTCACCAGCTTCAACAGCCTCTCCTCCCACAAATCAAGCCCCCATACCTGAACCTCCTTCGGACATTCCTTCCTCCTCAACCAACAATTATTTTGATCTTGCTCTTGCTCTCTCAAACCTGTAAAACCAAAATACAAGAGCCTCTCCTCTAGGCACCCAACAAATACTTAAGCTTCTCTCAGATCTTCCCACCAAATCTGAGCTGTCTAATGCATCATATTAAGTAACTACGGATATTCAAGAAGATCTTGAAACTCACTCTCTACTTGTTCATACAAGGCTGAACCACTTGATAGATGCTGCCAACACCCTTCCCAGCAATATGAGTTCTGAGGTCACAAAAAAGCTTAGGGAGATCATCAAGGAAATGATCCACAACATAAATGAAAGGGATCAAATTTACCTTCAATCTGCTTGGAAGCACAAGGAAGCAGTTATCTTTCTGAAGAAGACTCAAGAAACTCAAAATAAACTTGTTATAGAAAGCCTCTCAAGCCTATGATCTTCCATTCAAGAATTCAAAGATTACTCTATGAGTCAGATATAACAAACAGATACTGTCTTGGCCATTCTACAAAAGCACAACTCTCAAACTGACTCTCTGGTCAAAGAAAATCATGAAGACATTACTCAATCCAGAAATCAACTCCACAAACTTGTCCAAGGCATGAATCGTTCGTCAGAAGACATTCGAACCCTTGATGTTGACATAAAGGGGAAGAATAAAAGGAAATGAGAGAAAGGTAAAGGAAGAGGAAAAAAAATTGCTTAATCTTCAAGTAGTCCTCCCACAAGACAACCACACTATCAGACTCCACTACTTGAACATCATCAACGCCAACCAATTCTCATGACGCAACCGCTAAGGAGTCAAGGGCCATCTCCTAGCTCACAAGGGGTAACCACTACTGGCTTGAACATGCCGATTGGAGACCCTGCCTTTATGAACAGACATGACCATGGAGAATGGCTAATTCAAAGTGAGATAGAAGATAATGCATGGAGAGATGAAGCCAGCAGGAGAAGGAGAGCTACAGAGCATGTCAATCCTTAAAAAAGCAAAAGGCAGAAGAGATAGAGATAAGTTGAAATTTATTTATTATTGATGTAACTAAGCTATGATGTAATATCTGCTTTACAACATCAATAAATTCATGCTTATTCTCTAGAGATTTCAGCTGTTCACTAAAACACTAAGTCATATTTACTTTCTAGCATCCTCCATTTAGAAATGGATGGGAATTGCATATTCAAATTTGATGTTGAAAGTAAATAAACATGCTTATATGTAAAGTCCTTCAAATAACATATGTACAAGGACTTAGGTGATAGATCAAAATTGTTAGGCTGATCTGTGCTTTATGTTTATCATTCTATAAATAAATGTATAGAAGAAAAGATCAAAGCTGTTGGGTTGATCTACTTTAAGATGTAATAGATAGGCATCAACAGAATTGTAGTCTGTTGAGCCAGCCGAGGGATTGCAGAAGCCAAGGAAGAATCGTAGAGTATCGAGAAAGTTGCTACAGAATCGTAGTTTGCTTTGGAGGGCCTCACTCAGAATTGTAGAGTTGGTCCAAGCGCCTGCCGAGCTAAGTCAAGAATCGTAGTCTGCTCTCGGAAGCGTAGAGTCTGCAAAAACAAGCAAGTCAAGGATCGTAGTCTACCAGTGCTTAAGAGAAATCGTAGTGTTCTCCTCTATCAGTCCGAATCAAGCACGAATGTAGACACCACGATCATGATCGTAGTGTATCTCTTGTCAGCATTAAAAGCATCGAGCCTTGTCCATTAGTTGAAGAATAAAATACTACAAATGAAGAATGGATTATAGACGTTGAGACTTTCGGGAATCCCAATGTTCATCGTTAGTATGTATCGAAGAAGCGTATTGAATAAGCTAAGGAAAAAAAAGCGCATGCTCAATAAAAAGTTTTTTTTCGTGTTAGTGTGAGATAGCGATGCCGCTGGAGTGTCGATGAGTCAAATGGCTAAACATCAAATTTCCAGGAAGTCACCATCGGTGTTCAGAAATGTCTGATGCATTTAATGATTCAACGGACGCCTTCAAACGAACATATTTCAAAGGCTCTTTTATATACAAATCATCAGACATAGATGCAAAGATAAACAAGTACACAAAAAAAAGCTGAAGAACACTCAACGCTCAACTCTACGATCAAGAAAGAAAGCTTGCTCAGCTACTCTGTTCTTTCGAACATATGCTTAACAACAACTGAGTATCACTACCCAAGAACTCAACTCTTATTAAGTGTATTCCAAGTCTGCTGGACTTGAAGAGTTCTAAGCGAACTAAGAAGTTCCAAGACTGCTGGTCTTGAAGGAATCTAAGTGATTCAAAGTTTGTAAAGATATCCTTAGTGGATTTCCTACTCGAGGAGTATAAGAGTGGACTAGGAGCTTTGAGTGCTCTGAACCACTTAAAAACGTTGTGTCTTTTATATTCTTGCTATAACTGATATATCTGTTATAACTACTTATCTCCTATTAACTTGGTTTATCTTAAAAGGGAACAAACAAATCTTATATTTCGCTGTGGTTAATTTATCTGACAAGAATTTTTAAAAAAGAAAATATTTAAAATATCTATTCAACCCCCCTTCTAGATAACTATTGTGCCTCTAGGAACTAACAAGTTCTATTAAGACTTTGTGGCAAGGACAAATAGTTGATTTATATTATTATAAACATGAATTATGAATTTAACTATAATCTTTGGTGGTTCAGGTGAGGAAAGGTGATGAAAGTTCTATTTGTTTTGGGTACAACAAAGAACTGTTGATGGGTATTACATGGATGAAATATTAATGATGGACTTTTAATTTGGAGGAGATAGTAGACATTATGTTCTACTTGACTCTTCTAATGAATTGTTGTTTCTGCTGCAGTTGTTGATCTAAAACTTGTTGTCTATTGTATTTTATCATATTTTTCCTGTTGAGAACTAAGGATAATTTGTACATTATCTTAGTCATAATATTCTTTACTGGGCTATTTGTGCTCACCCTTTTGTTTCATAATTTCTTTCAGGTAATAAAAGTGTAGCTGAGTCGAACGAGAATAACAAGGGAATAAAGTGATGGTCTGTGACGGTTGAAGTTTCTCAATACATTATAAAACAGCGTGACAATATATAATTATATTAAGGACTTAAAAATGTATGTGTCGTATTTTATACAACATTTAATACTTAATTTTGGTGAACAACAATAGGATGAGGAGAACCCGACTTTGAAAGCGTCAAAAATACACCCTATTAGAATGAGGATGACATAAATCTTCTAGTGTTCCTTTGAAGACTTGAAATAATTGTTGCTGTATTTTATATGACATCATAATAATTTGGGCGTGTATATTGTCGTATTATATTCAGTACAATATTTGTATTGAAACTCACAACTTATGTATTGTCGTATTTTGCACGACAGTTTAACAGTTGTATAAAGGAAGATTTGTATTTGGATTTAGTAGTGTGTTTTTAGCGACCCATAATGGGTTGTGTGGACCAATTTTGGGGTGTCACAATAGTAATATTTGGTTAAAATAATTTTGTTGGGATTGCATTTATGATTTGATAGGAGCCTGAGTTTTTACAGATGGATGCAGAGATAATTCATAGACAGATGCAAAATGTTGTTGTTGCCAATTACCGCGTTTTCATTTCAACTGCTGATGCATTGTTTTTCATTTGCGAGGAAGTTTTTTCTATTGATAAACATATGAGATTAGAGTACCCAAAATATTTAGATTTTTTGCTCACTTTCACTTTCAAATTTTAATTATTTTTTTCCACACAAGTAATATTTTTTATTTTTGAATTTCTTTTCCTGAGCCGCATAGATAAAAAAATTAATGTCTGCTTATTTTTTTTTTAAACAAAATGACCCAAATTTAAAATATTAATTAGTTTAATGGGATAATTTGGAAAATTAAAAGTTCAATGGTGTAATCAATAAAATGTGTCAATTACAGTTAGTAATTCATTAATTATGTCGATAAAAATTTAACGTTCATTTATTTTTTTTTAACGGAATGACCCAATTTCAAAATAATAATTAATTTAATGGGATAATTTAAAAAAAAATAAAAGTTCAATGGTATAATCAGTAAAATCTATCAACTACGTCGGATATTTAATTAGTTTTGTCATTACCATACATATATAGAGAGAGAAAGACGGATCCGGTTAGCATGAAATTATTTTTTTGGTAAGTTTGTCAATTGGCCAATTGAATATTGACACACATAAAATTTCGGCTGCGTGTCAGTATTTTATTGGTCAATTGACTAACTTACCACAAAATAAACTTTATACTAATCACTTCTGAGAAAGACTTCGTTCTAACCGGAAAAACAAAAGTCATGTCAACTGCTCAATCTCTCAATCATGCATAATCATAACACAACATTGACTTCTGAGCCCTAATCCATACATTAATCTAACAATCTTCCTCGACTCTAACTTACCTATCTTAACGATTTGAACCCTAAATTTCACTTATATTGTGTTATTAAGTTTTACAATAGATGAAAAACTAAAGTATTTTATTTATTTATTTAATTTGTTATTGAGTTTTTTAATGAACGAAAATTTTTAAAAATGAATAGAAGACTTGACTAATTTTTTTAATAAAAATTTCCATTTCCAATGAACAAATTTTGACAAAAACTAAATAAAATAAACAAAACTTTTATAATCTTTATAAATCAAGTTTTTCTTGTCTTGTTTTTAACCCTTAAGAAACACAATTTTATTAGGTTTGTGAATTATAAATTGTTATGCAAAATTTCTTAGAATAAATTATTCCATCAATTTTAAAATATAAGATAAATTTTACAAAATCAAGTTAATGTAAGATATTTTTAAATTTTAAATTTATATTATATATTTTTTTGAAAATAAATATTATTTCTAGTAGTACTTCTACATCATTCTCAATTTTATAATTCGATTCATTTATAAGCGAGATTCATGTATAAATGAGATATATTTCTTGGTCTTATTTTAGGAATTTGTAAAAAAAAAATACAAAATTATTGTAATTTTTTTTCTTAATATTTGTTGCTTATAAAAGTAAAGGCAATATATGTAGTATTTTATAAATGTAATTAAAAACTTTTGAGGTTGTTGGACCGGGTATCCATAAAGGCCTAAACCCGACTCAAAAACCGGACATGAATTAGGGGCAAAACAAACCCTACACTACAATTCCCAATTCAATCACTACCCGTTCTTCTTATTTCTCCCTCTCTCTCACTCTCGTCTCACCTCGTAGCAAAAAAAAATAATTCATACTTTATTCTATATCAACAGCAAAGTTATTCATAATTATTTCCATTTTTCATCATTTGAGCTACACCGAAGGGATTTTTTCAAGTTCTATCGGTAAGAAACAACTCATTCAATTCTTATTTTAGGTTAAAATTTCGGCATACAATTTATTTATTTATCTTAATTACGAGTATATTATATGGACAGGATTTTTTGGTAGTTTTTTTATGCTACGGGCGCTGTAATTTATCTGTAGATGGCTGGTTTGTTGGCTGGTATTCCTTCGCAACATGGAATGTACGAAGGAGGTTCATACAATCCATCTCAGGATAAGCAGCCGGAGGAAGGAGGCGGCGGCCGGTGGTATTTCTCTAGAAAGGAAATTGAGGAAAATTCCACTTCTAGACGAGACGGTATTGATCTCAAGAAAGAGGCCTATCTGCGCAAGTCTTACTGCACTTTCTTACAAGATTTGGGCATGAGGCTTAAAGTGTAAGTTTTTGTTTTATATTCAATTAAATTATTTTTCTTAAATTTTCCATGTTTGTTTTTGTTTTTTTGGAAATTTCCTGTTAATGTTAATAGGAGTATTTTGGTACCTAATGTTTTTTCTTTTAATTGTGGAAGTTCTTGAAGCTTTTAGCATTTTATTTTGTTTATCTGTTCATATCATCCAAAACAGCTCCCTATTCATAAAACTAGTGACTACCCTTTGGAACTTGGGGGAATGGAAAGGAAAAAAAAGAAGCAAAAAAATATTAGAAATAGGAACAACTCACCTAATTGATACAAGTTTATTATATACAGTTCAAAAAAATCTAATATAATAAAAAATTAATTTATTTTTATTCTCCTTTCATTTTTGCAAGAAATTTGTTTGTAAATGAACACACCAAATGTGTTTGTGAAGTATTGTGTTACAGTAAACATCTGGCTATGTGAAGTATGTTTTACCTGATTATCCCCTAATCCTTTAGTAACATGAAGCAACTCTTTAACATAGAAGGATTTACTTGCTTAGTTGCTTTAGTGATTGTACTCTCCTACTCCCGTGTGGAGGATTAGTGAGTGTTGGTCTTTAAATTGGTCCAACTCTTGAGAGTTTTGTCATTTGTATGCATATTTGGTACATTAATGCTTTGGCCTTGAAGATAACAAGATTTTTCAATATCAGTTGTACAGTTTTTTCAACTTAATGCTATCTGCTCTTCCCTTTAGGTATTACTTTGTGCCTTGAGTGTTCCTGAAGAACAATAATTTTTGGCTCAACATTGATATGTAATGAATTTCTTGAGTGCAGGCCCCAGGTAACCATTGCTACAGCAATAATTTTTTGTCATCGTTTCTTCCTTCGTCAATCCCATGCAAAGAGTGACAGGAGGGTGAGTTCTCTCCTGTTTTACTTGAATATTGGTTTTCATTCCTTATTCAGAAACCTTAATCTATTGTATTTGAATGTAATTATTAAAGAAGGAATACATTATGTTGCTGGAAACCTTGCATCTAGGCATTGCCACATTGCAATGGATGAGAAAGTATCAAAGTACTGGTCTGGTGGAACATGAAGAAAATAATTGAACAGCTTGGTTGTGTTTGTAATAGTAATATATGCTAAATTACAATAGGAAACTAGCTGTTAAATGTTATTTGCGCCTTTTCTCTTTTCTTATATTAGGGTTTCTTTTTGGAGAGTGGGGTGGGTGGGGCAGGAGCTGAGAGTTTGATCTACTTACATTAACTTTATATATCTATTGGCTAGTGTATGTGCATAATACTTGACAAATCGCGAATTGAATCATAGGATTCAGTAAAAGTTGCAAAGAATATGTATGATTATTATATTTAAATACATAGGAGAAGACAATTTATAAAGTCTATTATACATAACTTTGGTGTAAACTCCATCGGACAACATGGTTCACATTGTCAAAAGGGTAAGCAAGATGCCTTCATAGAAAGATACGTGAGTTTGATTCTCACACTACTTTCATTTTTTGATGCATCATGTTGTTCTTCAATTCAATGTAATATCCCTTTTGGGATCACTAGTCTTCTTTCCTTAACCATGATTTAAAATTCGCTCGAAGTATTTAACCCTTTCACCTTTTTAAACCACTGTTGAAACAACACTCCAAATCTTCAAGTTGAAAAAACCTATAAACAAAGAATTTAACAAGTTGAAATTTGAAAACAAGAAGCAAGTTAAGGATATAAAATATAAGGGGTTACAACACTAAAAAGAATTAGGAAAATTGAGATTTATTAAAATTGTACCTACAAAGAATACAAATCCCCAAATGTTTGAAAATTCTTGAATTTCACAACTTTTAAATTATAATATCCATGCGAGAATATTGACTATAATTGTATATATTAGATTCAAAGAAAAAAAGAATTTTGTAATGCGTTCGTAAGTCTTTGTAAAGTGTAAAAATCACATGTAGAAAATTAAGAGATAAAGAGTGGGTAATGAATAATTTGATGCTGAAGTATGGTAAAGACAGAGTACTGGGAAGAAAAATAAAAATCGAATGAAAAAATGAAAAAAATGAGGTTTTGACTGTAGTTGTCATAGCGTTGCCATGGCGACCCTAGGCGTCTGACACTGGAGCATGGCAAGGCGGCGTCTTGGACGCCTAGATGCCAAGGTGAGCGCTTTGGCAGCTGCCCCCAAGTTTGGTGGTGTTTTGCTTTGTGGACCTTGACTTGTGTTTGATAGGGTTAAGGTTTTGATTGGGTAAAATCAAATAATATCAAGCCAAAACTTTTATTTCAAATGATATTGGACAATTAGGATGGAGGAAATGACAAGGCTCACAAGCCACAAAACACAACTTAGAAATCAATTCATATCATGGTTCAAAGTTTTGGCGTATTGGAGCGGTACTACAACCTTGATACGAGTTAGAGAATATCAGATCATTCATTTAGAAGGTATGTTTCAACGAAATTTTGGCTTATCGGTGTAGGGGGATGGTTTCAGACCAAATAGCGGAGAAATTTCTGTACAAAGGGGAGAAACATTACAAAAAAATGTATTTCATACATTTTAACCAATACCTAAATTGGTATTAAAAAATAAATAAAACAGTATTAAATTAACTACAACTTATAAAATTATACTTAAACTACTTAGCAAAAAAATAATTATACATATTATATACCCCCCTCCGTTCCCCAAAAGGATGAGTAAAGTACAATTTGCGCACATATTAAGAAAAATAAAATTATAGGAAAGAGAGTGAAAAGTTCCAAATTTATTCTTAGTGGGTCCACAAGATAATATAAAGTGATAGATACTTTTATTTTTTTATACTAATGGACTCCACTAAATGACATATTTACCCTTCACTTTATGTATTTTATCTCAATCTTTTGGGGACAAAAATTTGTAACTTTAGTCATCCTTTTGAGTGTAATGTTGGACTGTTTAGAGAAAGTTGCTCTTCTTTTGAGCTGTTGAGTGATAGGATTATTTTTCTTGCTTCTCTTTGGGCTTCTTCTATGGGGTCTTTAGAGTTATCTCTGTGACTGATTTGTGTAGAGATTGGAGGGTCTTTTTTTATTTTTGTTTTTTACTCAATTGAGGATGGACTTTTTGTTTCCCATTTTATTGTATCCTTTCTTTTTCTTTTGTATTAATAAAATTTCTTGTTTTATAAAAAAAATATCTTAAGAATTTACTGGTCAATTTTTATGTAATGTAACTATTGGAAAATGCTGTGTATTGGATAGTGTTATTTTGTGAACTTAATTTATCCATCTTGTTATTGTTATTATTTAGATTTTTTTTTTAATTTTTTTGAATCTTCTAACTAGCGTGACGACTCTTGTCGATGGAAGCCAATATTGACTCAAAAAATGTCCTTTTGAAATATAGGTTGAACCCTGATTCGTATTCAAGTCTGAAAAATAATGAAGGATTACAAAACTTATATAGAGAACCAATAGTTGGAGACAAAGTAAAAAGCCTAATTTAAATTTTAAAATGGAAATGACTCCTAAATATATTTTACTAATACAATTAAACTACTAGAATAATCTAACTAATAAAATATAATTACTAATAAAAAAAAGTTATCTTTAAACAAATATATAAAAGTAATTAATCTCTTAATCTTCTTTTTCTTCACATCAATTGTTATTTGTATCTTTATTTATAAATGTGTATTTATTGAAATACACTAGAGGGGACAAACCTGAAGAAAAGAAACTCTATGACTGATGATTTATCTTTGTTGAGATTGGAGAGCTGCCCTTTTTAAAATTGTTTTTCTTGTTTTTTTTTTTGGTTGGGTGCACTCCTTGTCCCCCTTCGCGTGTATTCTCTATTTTCATCTAATATATATATTTTTTAAATATAAAAATAATAACTTTGTGCAATGATCAAACTAATATCAGAAAGAAATATTTATGAAAAAAATTGTGTTACAATTTGGCTTTCTGTGGAAATATTAATTTAGTGTTTCTCTTGTCTCAAAATGTCTTGCAGACCATTGCAACAGTATGCATGTTTCTCGCGGGAAAGGTTGAAGAAACTCCTCGTCCTTTAAAAGATGTTATTCTTGTTTCTTATGAAATTATAAATAAAAAGGATCCTGCCGCAGCACAGAGGATAAAGCAAAAGGTATTGTTTATTTTGTTGGGTGCTTATACAGTTATACTAATTTTTACTACTTAGTGCTCTTAAAGTATTGTTTGTTTTGTTGGTTGCTTATACTAAATACTTACTGGTGTTCCTCTGATTGGCATACCCCTTATAACACGTTTTGATTGCTTCATAGTCTGTATTCTGCTTCCACAATGTCTATGGATAAAAACAATTTTGATTCCATTGCAGGTAGTATAATGACATTGATAGATACTTTTGGATGTGTTTTTTCCATTCAGAATTAGCTTTGAAGACATATTTAAAACACACCTGTGTCTACTTAAGATGTCTGATGTTTCCACAACAATCATGCAGGAGGTATATGAACAACAAAAAGAAATGATTTTACTTGGAGAGAGGGTTGTACTTGCTACTCTTGGATTTGATCTTAATGTGCATCATCCATATAAGCCCCTTGTAGAGGCTATAAAGAAATTTAAAGTTGCTCAAAATGCCTTGGCTCAAGTTGCATGGAATTTTGTGAATGATGGGTATGATGTTGCTTATTGTAAATTTGTAATTTTATATAATGCCCTTCCATGGTCAAATTTTCTTCTGCATTTTTGACCTTTTGACCGGGAAAAGCGGCATGCAGGCTTCGGACATCTCTATGCTTGCAATTTAAGCCCCACCACATTGCAGCAGGTGCCATTTTCCTTGCTGCCAAGTTTCTCAAAGTAAAGCTCCCATCTGAAGGCGAGAAAGTTTGGTGGCAAGAATTCGATGTCACCCCACGCCAATTGGAGGGTTGGTCTTGTCTTTCTACAAGAACAACTGTTGTAGATTGATTATATTGGATATTGAGCCAACTATGCTTTCTTTATTGTATTATTTCTCATTGCACAGAAAGTGGAAATTTTTTAGATCATGGGTGCTTTAATTTAACATTGTATAATTTGCTGCCTTTTGAAGGGTGGGATTGGAAATTATGTCATGTGGTAGTTGAATGATTCTAAACAGATTTTTTGGTGTGTCGAATGTTACCCTTTTAACTGTACTTCTTTGTACCTTGCAGAGGTTAGCAATCAAATGTTAGAACTGTATGAGCAAAATAGAGTGCCACCTTCTCAGACTAGTGAAGTTGAAGGAAGTGCTGGAGGTGGAGTTACAACACGAGCCCCTATAAAAGTTCCTGCTGCAACTGAAGAACATCTTTCAAATAATAGTAATTCTCAAGACGGGGGTGCTACTTCAAAGCCAGGAGCCTTGAAGTCGGTGTCGTCTCGTCCTGTTCCCGATCAGTCGCATCTTGATAATCATGCTGGTCCTCCAAGGGCGACACAAAATCAAACTAAAGATTATGTAAACACAGGCATGAATAGCAAAGTAGACCACAAAAGAGACGGTGATGTTAATGATAATCAGTGTTATGACTCAGAATCATTGCCTCAACAGGGGAACACGAGGGAAGTACAGAATAATTCAAAGTATAGTTCTGAGGGACATGGTGAGGATGACCATCAAAGGAATGCTGGAAGAAGTGACATAAGGGAATCAAGGGACAAATATCATGGTCGGAATCTGGATCATAAAGACGGCAAACTTGGTCAGTCACCTCAAGATGCTATTGTAAAAATTGACAAAGACAAGGTAAAAGCAGCTCTAGAGAAACGAAGAAAGGCCCGTGGTGTTACAGCTCCGAAAATAGACTTCACAGATGAGAGCGATCTCATTGAGAGGGAACTGGAAGATGGTATTGAACTGGCTGCCGAGAACGAGAAAGTAAGGCTGGATAGAACGCAAAACTGGTCCAAACCTTCAAATCGGCCAGATAATGACTATGGGCATCATGTGAAGCATCAAGATGAGGATGGTGGTCACCAAAGAACAAAATGGCAGACATCTGGACAAGAATTTGACAATGTAGAAGAAGGAGAAGTGGCCACTTTTGATGATGCTGACAGAGGATATCGGTCACCTAAGTCGAGCAATCACAAGAGGAAGGCTGGGAGCCCACCTGAGAAGCCAATGGAGGGAAAGCAGCGCCACGATTATATTCCTGCATCCCATCACCATATTCACCATGACTTTCCAGAAGATAGAGATGGGTTGGTGAGGCCTGCTTATTCAGAAAGGGATCACAAAAGGCATGTTCAGGAGAATCATGTTTGAAGAGTTTTCACCGCCAGATCACCCATATGTATGCCTGAGGATAAAGAGCGTTATCTATATATTTTCAGGTGGGTGCTATATATATGCCCTACTTTGTCCACAAACATTGTTTGTCAGGTTATGATTTCCATGGTCAAAAACAACTATTTTAAGAATGAGACCATGGAGTTCTGTTTCAGGTGGATTGTTTAAAAAACACAAAGATGAGTTTGGAGAATCTGTAAAAGGATTGATGTGAGGTTATTTATTAAAGCTTTTGGCTTCCCCCCTCTTTCAATTTCTAGAAAGATTTGCCCTCTTCTGTATAAATTTTAAGGCAGGAATTTAGTGATTGAAATAGTGGCTCATTATTGCAACTCATAATTTATTTAGCATCATCTCTTTCTTGGAAAGGAAAGGGGCAATGTGTAGCAGTAGATGCCTTCTATTTGAAGCGTAAGAATCAGTTTATGGCTGTAATTGCGAAAAATATGTAGCATTTGTTATATGTTTCTGTCGGTGGGATCCACTTTGTGAGAGACCATCTATAATAATAAGATAGAATTGGTTCAAATTTATTCTAATTGATTTGGACAGAAAAGAACAAGGACGACAGTTCAGATTCATTCTAATTTTCAGAGGAAAGGGGTGGTGGGAGAGGAAGGAGAGAGGAAATAAAAGTGGGATTGTTGAAACGGAGAGAGTGGGATGATTTTGTTATGCCCTTCAGACATGAGCAATTATTAGTATAAAAATATTAAAAACACGTGAAAATATGAGTTTTCTCTTTTTGTTTCTCCTTTGTATAAAATACATCTCTCTTTAAAACATGCAGTTTATATGAGAACACAATTTGCATTTATATGGTGGTGAGACAAAGAAACAAATAATTATGCAGTTTCTGGAATTGAATTAGTAATATATTATTTGATCATTATAGTTAAAATGAATCACCAAAAATAACCCTACTATCATATATAGAAGTTATACAAATCTTAAATGAGTAACTTTGTTAATCACTTGGACACATCTATAATGGATATTTGTAGTGAATAAATATGTTCATGCTAAAACCCTTTTTGCATAAATTTATTTAATTTTTTAAAATTTTGTTTATAACACCTTAGACATGGTATATTTTTTTTTTGGTAACATTGCTTATTTAATATTGAAATTTAGAACTTAACTTTGTTATTATTATATAATTTAATTTTTAAAAGTTATAGTAGTATTTAACTGGCTCTCCAAAATATCTTAAAATGACAATTATGGGTAGATATCTAAATTATTTTAGTACAGGGACTGAAGTGAAAAATAAAATAAAAATATGGTACTCCCACCCCTTCCTTTTCCAGCTAAACCCCTCCTCCCACTCTCATCCTCGCTCCTAAACCCCCCCAAAAGGCAAAAGACCAGAAAAGACCTGCGCACAACACAAACCCTAGTCTTCAAATATCTCATCTCAGTTTTTGGCCAGAAAAAAATGGCGGAATCTCTTGACATGTCTCTCGATGCTATCATCGAGAAAAACAAGAAATCAGGTGGTGGGCGCGGTTCGTCCAACTTCTCCAGGGCCAGAGGCCGCGGGGGCGGCAGCGGCGGCCGAGGCCAGGGTAGAGGCGGCCGCGATATTCCCGGTCCAGGTCCAGGTCCAGGTCCAGTTCGCCGGTTCCCCAACCGTGTTCAGACCAGAAGGACACCGTATGTTACACCTCAGGTGATTTTTAAGCTTTTCGTTTTGTACTACACTAGTAATTCTGAAGTTTTTGCTTGAAATTAGTAATTCTCAAAGAAACTCTCTCTGTATACATGTGTCTGTGAGGAGTATATTGCTTTACTTAGGGCAAAAGTTATGGGGGACAAAATGCAGGCAGTTCATCAAATGCAAGAGCTCTTGGTTGCGGCGGGAGGGTCTGATACTGATTCAGAAACGAAGCTATACATATCTAACTTAGATTATGGAGTTACAAATGATGACATCAAGGTAATTTGTTTGTTTTTTTTTCTCTTTCATACTTTGGTTTATGTTCTTATGCTCCTATGTAAGAATGTTCTAGTTAATGGTTGTTTGAATTTGCAGCCTAAAATTTTGAAGAACATAAACACCTAATATTTTATTGGCAGATGACATAAAGGTTTAAAAATAAGATTGCTAATGTTGGAGCTATAACTAATACAAATTGGAAATGTTTCATATGGATGGAGATATTAAAAGGCCATGTATACCTTGTGACATTTAGTCAATTTTTTCATTTGTATTTTCTTAGTAATAGATATAGTCGGTGTTAGAGCTGTTTTTGAAATTATGTTGCATCTGTTTAATACTTGCAATGGGTAAATGAGGTGATTGAATGACATACATGACAAAAGTTGAATTCCTGAAAAAGCAAACTTGCCATGGTGGCTGCTGGGTGTTTTGATTTTGTTTAGTCATTAGGATGATCTTTGAACATATCATACATTAGGTTTTTGTTCTTGAAATGAGAGATGGGTAACTGCTCTTTAGGTCCTTGTCTGTTTGTTTTGTGGAGGAGAAAAAAAAAACTGCTATTTAAGTACAACCAAGGTGAGCTTTGCAGAGTAACTGATTTTTTTTAAGAAAAAAATATTTCAAAGTTTCTGATGTAGATTGGTTAGACGCAAGCGTAGATGCAAACACATTGAGCGTGTTTGATTTATTTTTCCAGTTGGAGGAAATTTGAGGTTGAGTTGGTAGACGTTTCCCAAAGAACTTATTGGTAGGATACTATTTATTTTTTCTTTTTCTGTGGTAGGATAGTTTCTGGCTTGGAAAATGTTAGTTGTACGTTGTATGCCAATGTTCATGGTTATGCATTACATGCCTACTTTCTTTAAATTGTTTATGCATTACATGCCTATCGTTATCTTCATATGTTCAATTTGTTGGTCGATAACTTGTCTTGTGCTTATCGTTGTTCTTGTACTTGTGTGAATGTTCGCTGATGGAAGAAATTATTGCAATCTGTGATGATGAACAAAGATGATGTTCAACATGATTATTTATATTACTTTTTTTTTAATTTTGTTTTTGTAACTCTTTTCTGTATATTTGCTTTCCCTTTCTGATTTTCCTGGGTAAAGCGTGTTTGAGTTGCAGATTGTATGGTGGTGATGGTTTTGCCGCAGTGTGGGTAAGGGGAAATTGCTGTAGTGGTGGCTGTGTTTTGGTTATGCTGGTGGTTGGTTGGGTGTTGGTTCTGTTATGATGGCAGTGGTATTTATGCGACCATGTTTTGGCTTCTGAAGAGGCGATCTTAGAATGTTGGTTTGAGTTTATTAACTGACTGTAAGACTACTTAGAGAACAGCAGAAATTAAATGATTCAGCACAAACCAATCTAACAAGTGGTTTTAATTTTGATATTACAGTTATCTGTATAAATTAAAATGTGACTGCAACAAAACCACGAAGTGAAAAGAAACGGTCCAAAGATTCCTAAGTGCATTTCAACAATGGAGAAAATGGTCAACCAACTCATCTGCAACACCACACATCACACATCGATTTGATAATCTAAGACCTCTCTTCTTTGGGTTATCTTGATAAAATACAGTTTTTCTTGTGATTTCATTAACCTTCCTTTTGCTACATTTTAATAGTTTATTTATCTGGTAGAAAGAATTACTAAGCAGCAGTGGTCTTATATGTTCACAGACTGACACTTCTTGGACTTTCAGGCATTCCTATGATGGTAGGACACAAAACACGCATTCGAAGTTGCTGCATGACAGTCATGACATTTATCCTTCTGTTGCAAAGGAAATTGAAAAAGAAAAGTACTGATTGTGAATATTCATATCCATAAGTCCCTATAGCTTATTTATCTTACAGAAAAGAAGAAAAAATGTTTTCACTTATCCATATATTTGTAGTTGCAATATCTTTCCCATGGTCTAGTTGTTTTAAATTTTTTTTCATGCTCGCTTCATGTAGTTCTCGTTTCCTTGTTTATTTCCATACATTATAACAAAGGAAGACTAGAATCAAGCACTGCCATTAACATTGCATGGCTCTTTTCAGGTGCTATTCTCAGAGGTTGGTGTTTTAAAAAGATACTCGATTCATTATGACAAGAGCGGAAGATCAAAGGTACCATGAGTGGTTTGGGTTACTCTGGCTCTTTAGAAGAAAAATTTCTATGTGCTATTGGCTTAGCAAATATGTTTATCTTAGGGAACTGCGGAAGTTGTTTTTGCACGTCGATCAGATGCTTTTGCTGCTGTCAAGAGATACAACAATGTACAACTTGATGGAAAACCCATGAAAATTGAGATGGTAGGTTTGAAACTGGTTACCCCTGCTGCCATCACTATTCCTCCAACTTCCAGTGGCATTTTGGGAAATCAAGGTGGTGCTTTCAGAAGGTACACTTGTTTTCACTTCTTCCCTTCATCCAATGTTGACTCCTTTTGCATTATAAGCTTGATTCTATAATAAATTCCATTTGCAATGCGGTACATTAGTGTCTGGATTTTGATGATATACAAAGTTGTGAGTGTACTTTCACTTATTTCTTTTTCTTTTCTTAATTCTTTTTTGTTTTCCTGGATCGTGTGGGGCTGTAAGCCAAGAGAGAGAAAAGATTCTTCTGCTTTACATTATTTGTTAATATTAAAGGACACTGAAAATAAGGGTTTTATTAGTGTTTGCTATAGCATCTCGCCATCTTGGGATTTCTGGGTAAAGGAAGCTGCAGTTCAACAATGTGTGCACTGTGCAGTTGTTTTTAGTCTCTTAAGATCAATTGCTTGTAATGATCAACGACAATTGATACTTGTGGATCTCTGGTCAATATCAATGGTTTTGAAAGCAAGTAGTTGGTCATATTTTTTTTTGGGTTGTTAATCATGTACTCTTCTTCTTCTTCTTCTTCTTGTCGTTGATCTTGTACTTTGTCTTTCATGGACTCTATACTTCGTGTGGTTCCTGACTCCCTCTCTTGGGGTTGGGTTTGAATTGATTTTACAATAGCATAAACCTATGTACAACAGAATATTAAATTTCCTTTTTCTTCACTAATGCTGTTCATAAAACCCTTCACTCCCTATCCGTTATGTGTACTATTACTCCAAACTTTTGTATTATATTTGTCAACTGGAATTCTTTTGATAGTTCTGATTTCATTCTTTTTTTCTTCACGTCTGCCATGCATAATCCTTCCTTGCCCTATCCCCAATGTGTACTATTACTCCAAACTGTAGTTATATATTTTCAATTGGTAAGTTCTGATTTGATTATTTCTGTTTCATCATCATACAATAGACAAGAAAGGAATGCAGGTAGGGGGCGTGATCGTGGCAGTGGTGGCCGTGGACCTGAGAGAGGCCGTGGACGAGGGAGAGGCCATGGTGAGAAGATGTCAACTGCTGATCTTGATGCTGATTTGGAGAAGTATCACAAAGAAGCTATGCAAATAAACTAAGGGCTTTCTTAAATCTCCAGTACTAGGGCATCCTACTTCTTCCCCCTAATGTGGATGCTATATGATGATATGATCTTTGTTGCTGTCATGCTTAATGCTAGTCATTGTACACAAAGTGCTATTTTTTACTGAGAAGAAACTTTACATATTGGATACCATTGAATTAATATATAGTAATTATTACTTTTGGTTAGCAGTAAACATAATGGTGGTTTAATGGTAGTTATGCCTGAATGTTGTTATGTCTCATATTTGTTGGCGTTTGAGGTGGCAATGGAGGTTTGTCCACAATGTCAGACTACAAAATCTCTAATGATGCAACTGGTATATAGAAGGTGCTATTATGTAGCAAAATTTATACAGGCGCCTTTTTAGTGGGGGGGATTCTGGAAGTGTTCACACGAAGCATCATTTACACGACAACTTGTTGAATTGTCTATAGGTTCTAATGGCATTAGCCTTAATTATCTGGAGACGGTTTATAATAATATGTTTCATGATTTCACCATTGTTTTTCAGCAAGAACAGTTGCATCTTACTAGGTGTAATTTTTAAAGGAGAAGTTGGGATTTCCATTTCTATTTCTCTTTGTATCCCCGAAGTTCTTTCTCTCATTCTTATTTATCTTGATCTTGAGAAAATTGAGATACAGCCTTTAATAACAAGTCAAAATACGAATTAAAACACACTAGGATTATGGCATACTGTATCAGAAAGTCACCTTCACTCACCTACTATTGAAACTCTCTTTATTTCGTAACTGCAGTCCCATCTCATATATATTGGGGAGCAAATGAGGTCTAAGTTTCTGATGATATTTCCTTCAATATTAAGGTTCAAGACTAATGAATTCAACAAATCAAATAGAACTCGGTATTTGGAACAGGCAAGTGGTTTTTTTTAATGGCCTTTCTTAACACACTGGACTTGTAAGAAAAACTGGATGAAATCGAGGCAACACAGGATAGGATTGAAAAAACATCTCAATTCTTACAGGGATATGATATTATGTTCCCAAGCTAAGAGAACCACTCTAGATTTGGACTACTGTTTTTAAAAAAAACACTGTAATGCATCCTTGATGATATAGTAAATATAGGGGCACATTATTTCCGGGTGAGACCCACTTCATGTGAGACCCACTTTATTCTCGTGTGAGAAAAAACTATATGAAACACAGAGACATATCATATCCCTAAATATAATGGAGGGATGGGGTCAACTAATCATTTCCATAATGTTATTTTTACTGATCAACCACTGAAGTAAAAGAAAAGGCTCGAGAGCTTGAAAGGGGTTTTACTTTCATTAAAATCTCAATCTTTACAGGGGGGGAAAATTTCTCGGCAGTAATTTTACAACCATTCCAGTATAACGAAATTTGGGATAAGAGGAAGAGAAGAAGGGGATGATAACTAAAAAGCCACACTAAAAAAGAACAAAAAATGAAAAGCAATCAATATATAGAAAAATATATACCAGACATCCTTTGCAAATGCCCTCCTTTATTGTCCTCAAAAATGAATCCAGGTTTATGATCCAATCCGCAACTGTGGTGTTTTCGTTGCTATTTCGACAATTCGACTAGAATTGCAGCATCAGCCTGTCTTCAGTTCAGTCGAGTGACAAAGCATCGATGAACATCGCCAATAGAAAAGCTTATCCTGTACAAGGACCATTCCAATGAAGATCCGTAAGAGCGACAAAAATTGCTTTTGCACATGAGAAAAGGAAAATATTTTAATATATTTAAAAGTTAGCAGAGAAGAAAGCTAAGAAACAATTAAAGAAAAAAGATATTTTGTTATTTCTGACCTTGGAACACGATAAAAGAACAATCTTAACCCTCTCGAGTTACTTAAAACCTAACCCTTTTAAGCAAATGGAGATAAAAAATACTTCGCCCGTCCCAAAAAAACGAAGGCAAATGATATTATATTTTGGAATGTAGTTAGTATAATGTCATCTTAGGCCTAAATGCCCTTAGTCCAACGAAGAGAAAGAAGGAATATAGAAAAAAAACTAAGGATTTCAAGGTTGCCTCTTAAAATCAATTTTACAGAGGATGGTGGTGAAGAAGCATCTACACCCAGCTCGACTGAACTCAATGCCTTTTATCCCAAACTAGTTGAAGTAGATTGAAATGAATCCCAAATGTAGTCAATGTTCGAAAAAGCTAAAATCGGTACGATGCGTTTTTCTCTGGGCTATGCGAGGCGTAAGCCTCGAGGCGGGAGCCTTGATTTAAAGACCTAAAAGTCCCCAAAAAATTATGAAAAAATACTAATAAAACCATAAAATAATTCATCATTACAATTAAGGTCATAGAAGACATAAATAACCAACGTCACAGTAATGTATCATTACAAAACATCAAAACAACATAATATCATCAAGTACTTATCAGTGTTCTAAAAGTCGGCCTAGTCGGCCGACTAGTCGTCGACTAGGTCGGGGTCGGAGGCTCGCCGAGTCGACCAGGCCCTAGTCAGTTGATTTAGTCACTTGCCGACTTAGTCGGCCTCAAGTCGGCGACTAATCGGTAAAGTCGGGGCAAATCGGAACAAATCGGAGTATATCAGGGTAAAAAACAAAACATATGAAATGTTTGGGGTCATAGTGTAATTTATGGATTTTATTTATAACTTTTAAACCCTACCTGACTGCTGCTGCTTGTTCTTAGGAAAAAAATCGAACGACGACGCTACTGCTTCTTCTTCCTTCCGAGCCGACATGCTTAGCCTCCTTCTACTTTGACCAAGACCTTGACGCCGACGCCGACGCCGACGACCATACGCTATCTGCTTTCATGCTGACTCCTTCTCACTGCTACTTTGAAATAGCTTTACCTTTCTTCACTTTCTCTTTCTTCTTCGACGACGCCAAAGCTACTCGGTAGTACTTTTCCCATTGCCTCTCTCTCTTCTATTTTTTTTTTTTGTAAACAGTTTACAAATACTGATATTAGGCTTATAAGGCATACTGATATAAGGCTTATAAGGCTTAACAGTTTACAAATACAAATACTGATATTTTTTTTTGGTTTTAGTTAATTAGTTCCTTAGTGGGCATTAAAGAAAAGGTTGGATAAATTAAATTAGTTAATTTTTTTAGTTAATTGTAATATTTCATTTTAATTTTTAAATTGTTTCAACTTCATTTATAAATTAAATTATTAAAATCTGACTGGGGTTTGGAGAAATGACTGATTTTATATTTTTATGCATAGGTATAATATCACTATCAATGGCTCAATCACCATCTTTGTCTTGGCTGACCTCTCTAATACTTACGAGTGTTCGATATTAAAAAAGAGCTTCAGATGATATTGGATGGGAATATGGCTTCCTTGTAAATCCTAACAACAAGGATCGTTGGAGATGCAAATTATGTGACAAAGAGTATGGTGGAGGAGTTTATAGATTGAAACAACACATAGCAAATATCAAGGGAAATGTAGCATCATGCTCCAAAGTCGACGAGGAAGATAAAGAAAAGTGTAAAATGGCACTTGACAAGGTAGCAACTAAAAAGAGAGACAAGAGGATAGATGGCGTGAATGTTAGAAGCAGAAGTGGAAGTGGAGGCAATACCAAAAGGAAATGAAGACGAAGAAGTTGAAGTTTTAGGGTCAAGGAAGAGGCCCCATTATCTTGGTCCCATAGATAGATATGTCAAGGGCCATCAATCCGGATTTGAGTGCAAGTAAGAAGATGCGACAACAAAACATGAATGATGCACTTTGGAAAGAGAGAACTCATGATGTGAATAGGTACTTGGTTCGATAGATGTACGAAGCCGGTATTCCATTTCATGCTATTGGCAGTGATAGCTTTAAACGCTTTGTTGAGACGGTGGGTATATTTGGCCAAGGCTTCCAACCCCCAAGTCAATACCAATTAAGGGAGCCGTTGTTGAAGGAAGAGGTGGAGAGAACTAAACAATCACTCAAGAAACAAGAAGAAGAGCGGACTACAACGGGATGCTCTATCATGACCGATGCTTGGACCGACCGAAAAAGAAGAAGCATCATGAATTTATGTGTTAATTGTAGGACTGGGACTTGTTTTCTTTCTTCTAAGGAAGATTTGGAGGTGTCACACACGGCTGAATATATATTTGGCTATGTTGACAAGTGCATTGATGAAGTTGGGGCGCAAAATGTAATCCAAGTAGTCACGGACAATGCCTCTAATAATATGGCAGCGGCGGCATTGTTGAAGGCCAAGAGACCACATGTTTTGGACCTCATGTGCAACCCACACAATAAACCTCATGCTTGAAGGGATTGGAAAGCAACAAAAGTTCAAAGACACTATTGAAGGGCAAAAAGTTCACTATATTATTTTATGGTCATCATAGAACATTGGCATTGATGAAAAAACATACAAAAAAGAGAGACATAGTGAGGTAGGGTGTTACTAGATTTGCAACCGCCTTCTTGACAATCTGAAAGTATGATGGAGAAAAACAAGAGTTGAATATGATGTGTACTACCAATGAATGGGGAGCCCTTCCGTGGGTGAAGACCATGAAAGGGGAAAGCCGCATTTACTACTACGGTGATGAGTCTGGCGTTTTGGAATAGTGTAACTCTTTGCTTGAAAGTGTTTGCTCCATTAGTGATGGTTCTTCGTCTTGTTGATGGGGATTGGAAGCCCTCAATGGGCTTTGTGTATGGAGAGCTCAAGAAAGCGAAAGAAGATATCAAAGAGGCATCTGAAACAAAATGAGGGTAATTACTGGCCAATACTACAAGTCGTTGACACAAAAAGCTTAGGTCGACGATAGTCCATTGCATTTGACGACTTACTTTTTGAATCCATTTTACCTCTTCAAAGATCCTACCATGAAAGATGATTCAATTATCATGGATGGTGTTTTTTACTTGTGTTGAATCTTTCTTTCCGATGATTTTGAAGTTCAAAATGAGGTTATCAATAAAGAGTTGTTGAAGTCTGAAGAACAAAGAGGTGGATTTGGTAGACCATTGGCCGCAAAGGGATGTGAGAAGAACAATGACACTTATGATCTGGGTAACTTAGTAATTACTTTTCTAGTTTTCTTTTCTTAGTTGGTAACTTAGTTTCTTTTTTCTCCAATCAAGTAACTTATAGTCAGTACTAAATTACTCATTGAATTGTGCTTCTTTCATGATTAGTTGGATGGTGGTCTAACTATAAGGCAATCATACACCCACTTGAAAAAAATGGCCATTAGAATTCTCTCTTTGACTTCGAGTTCATCCGGGTGTGAGAGAAATTGGAGCACTTTTGAGGGAGTAAGTACATATTCCCTCTCTTTATTATATGTTGTAATTTTTTAATAAGGGTATTAGAATTATTAACTTGAGAATTTTCTTTAATGTATAGATACATACGAAGAAAAGGAATAGACTTGATGCAACAAGGTTGAACAACCTAGTGTATGTCCAATTTAATGCCAAACTTGTCAACAAGAAAAGAAGGGTAAAGGAAAAGGATGTCTTAATTACTAGTGAAGCAACAAATGCACAAGGATGGATTGTTGAAGGTGGTGACGATGAAGTTGAGCCGGGTTCGGGACTAACATGGGATATGATTGGGGAAGCTATGGGAGCGGATGAGGTCCTTCTACCTAGAAGAAGTGGTAGAAATGTGCGAGAAGTAGATGAAGACGAGTTTGTTTCAGAAAATGATGACAACGAAGAGGAAGATGAGAATTATGAGTTTGAGTCCGATGGAGAACAAGTCTTGGAGGGATATGGAGAAGAGGAGGAGGAGTGATTTACTATTGATTTTGTGCTACTTAGTTTCATTTGGTTAATTTGTTTTCATGTTTTGAACTTAGAGCGTCGAACTATTTGGTTTTACTTAGTTTCCATGTTTTTATTTGATGATTTGTGTTACTTATGTTATTCTACTTATTCAAAACTTATGAAGGAGGAAGGAGAATATATATTTTTTAAAAAAAAATTGAAAATCCGACTAGCCGATCAATCCCCAATTAATCCCCTAGTCGGTAGCCAACCGACATAGGACCGACTAGCGACTTTTAGAACACTGGTACTTATATAGTGATCATCCATCACTATGTAAGTATTGTATCATTTGTATCTAGCGGCTTGAATAATAGATCAAATCCTAGATCATCATCCCCATCACCATCATCATTATCACTATCATCACTAAGAGGATCCTCCATGGAATCATCATCGTATCTAATAGCTTTGTCATCCTCCTCATTGTCAATGCTAAGATCCTCAAACTCAAGTTCTTCATCAACCAATTGCAATCCCTTCCCTTTATCTAAAAATAAACAAGTGAATATATATTTAATCCAAATGACTATGTTTTTTTAAAGAACACTTTAAAAGCAACTTAAGTAATGACACTAACCTTTTGACATAGTTTTTGAAGGCAAAGTGTTTCTCTTTCTCTTTTGACTTCCTTGTTTACTACTTGTTCCCCGAGTCCCTTGCCCTCCAAGTGTAATCTCCCTCACATTAGTCTTTTCTCCCCCAACTGTCTTCTTATTCCCATGAGTCCTTTCACCCTCCTCCATATCATCATTCCCAGAAGTCAGTCCCGAGATATTTTCATCATTTCCCCCCGCAATCTACTCATTATTAGATGACACATTTTCAACAACCAATGGATCTTCTCCTTCCGTTAGTGCTTTTTTCTTGATCTTTCAATTTTTTATTGTACATAATGTAAGCCAATGAGTTAAGCCTGGATGCGGACAGTCGATTCCTTCTCTTTGTATGTATCTATATTACAAGTAATTTAGCATTAGTGACAATGTCAGATCTCATAAAATCTTAATAAATGATTTATATCTAATAAATACCTGACTGAAAGTACTCCAATTACGCTCACACCCCAAAGATGAGCAAGTTAAACTCAGAATCTTCACTGCAAAGTTTCTTAATTCCGGAGCTTCATCTCCATATGCGATCTACCAATCAGCTGGATCAATATTAAAACATATATCAATCTTACCGGTACACGTTTAATCAAAATGAAAGCATAAACAAACATTAATCAACGGTACTTACCGAGAGCACGTTTCTTACACGTGTTTTTAGCATTTGTGTAGCCAAATAACCCTTGCCTCAATCTGAATGCATCCATTTGCAAATCAACTCTCTCTCTTCCACAAATATAGGAATAAGCTTGTCCATACAAGAGTACAATTCCACCTTAACTTCTGCATTGGCATAGAAATTGTCTTCATATTGAAAATGAGGATTCAAATAATATGCAGCGTGCAAATGCCTATGCAACTGATTATCCCACTTAGCATCTATTATGCTCCATATCTCTTTATAGACCCCCTCCTCATTATCCAGATTTTTTGCAATCTCTTCTTTTGCATTGTCCATGGCACCATATAAAAATCTCATTCCCGGCACCGTCTCTGAATCTGCCATCCTCAATACACCTACTAAAGGTTTTGTGGTCTTAATTGCATATCTCACACTACCCCAAAAATTCCTATAACTCAGTATGATTTTTCTCGCCTCCTTACCTTCAGGTTTTTTTGCCCAAGCACAATTTGCCCACTCCCTAGATGTAAACATAGCCTCCAAAGGCTGTCTCAAACTATGCATACTCTGCAAAATTAAATAAGCAGTGGCAAATCTAGTGGCGGCTGGCCGAACAAGGTCTTTATTAGTGTTTGCCCTCATCAATGCCAAGATCCATCCATGATTGCTTACCTACATAATGACATTTATCAAAAAATAATAATAATTCAAGTATTCATTGAATAAAAAAATTATAACCAAATAATAATAATAGTAATTACCTTCTTTGTTTTTGTTAAAGCATTTTTATGTTGAGGCAACTCTCCAAGCTTTTCAAGCATCAAATCAATGCAATGCGCGGCACACAGTGTCCACCACATACGTGGCATCTTCTCCATTAACATCCTCCCCGTACTTTATAATTAGATGCATTGTCAAATGACTACTGAATAATGACAAGGTCTTCTCCCACTTCCTCAACAACATCATCAAGTTGTTTAAACATCATATTAGCATCTTTAATTGCATCAGATGCATCAACAGATTTCAAAAATACAGTTCCATGGGGGTTGTTCACAAGAAAGTTTATTAGCTGTCTTCCCCTAATATCTTTCCAACCATCCGACAAGATTGACACCCCCGTATGTGCCCAAGTCTTCTTTATCTCCTCAACAAAGGTCTTTGTAGTCTTCTCTTCCTTCTTCAATATCCAAGAGCTAAGCTCGTATGGGGTAGGGGGTTTCAAAGCACGACCATAGTTCCAATAGACCGACACATTTATAAATGAAGGACTATCTGCAACATTGAAGGGAATCCCGTTTTCAAAGAAGAATCTACCTATATCAAGACAGACTGCATTACGAGCCTTCTTTGAAAATACGGTACGCCTTGTAGTAGCATCATCATCACCAGCATCAACATCCACAACAAATCTGTCCATGGGTCCCCGAACTCCCCTCTCGGAGGCACTACCCACACTTGAACCTCCCATTCCTAGGGATGGATGACCACCATAATAAGATCCACTTTGTATTTTTTCAGCTTCATCTCTTTGTCTTTCCTCCTTGGAGTCCATATTTTTCTTCATATATGAAGCCAGCTCTTCCTTCACTTCGCTTGGTACTTTTTTGCAAGCCTCGATGTTACAATGATTACCCACAAGATGATTTTTCAACCTTGTAATCCCTCCTATGCAAATTTTCTTGCAAAAATTGCATTCCACATATAAATGGACTTTATTAACTCCAAGGGCTGCGGTGCCATATTTCCATGCAGGATCTTTCTTACCCATAATCTTAATTCACTGTAAGTGTGTAATAAAAAAACCAAATATAAGAATACAATATATGTTAATCAGAACATATATAAAATATATGTTAATATATCATATATGTTAATATATAACAAATATATGGTAATAAGTTAAAAAAACCTTAATAGAAATTAAATTTTTTAACAGAAATTAAAAAACCTTAACATAAATTAAAAAAGTTTAACAGAAATTAAATAAACCTTAACAGAAATTAAAATTACATTAACATAAATTAACAAAACCTTATTATCTCACAAGAATTTAAGGCTGGAAGCCTGGAACCCACGAGGACGAGCCGACGACCCAAGACCTAACGAAGAAGACGACCCAGACAAGACAAAGAAAACGACCCAAAACCAGACGAAGAAGACGACCAGACCAGACGAAGGGAAGGAGAGGCGGACGCGATTTTAGGTTAGCAAATTTATGAAACGAGTTTGTTTTAGGTTTTTTTAAAGCCAAACCAAGGCTCTCGCCTCGCGTACGCCTCGAGGCGCAACGCCTTGAGGCGGACACCTCGGCCGTAGAAGGCATAAAGTTCGTCGAAGCCCAAAATCGCGTATGCCTGCCTTAGCCTTTCGACGCCTCGCCACGAGGCGTACGCCTCGAGCGCTATTTCGAACATTGAATGTAGTTATAAAAGTAGAAAAGCAAGACAAAAACTTAGAAAATTAAAACAAAATAAATAAGAAAAGCATAAAATATACATAATTTGAAATAAAAAAAAATGGAAAAGAACGGATAAAAACACATCCACGTATACGAAAAGTGAATTGATATTTCCACGAGAGAAATTGATATTTCTTCAAGGCTCCCCTCACATGAGTAGAAAATGGGGCCCAGATTTATGTCAGTGAGACCTTGCGGAAATATCAAATTTTTCCGTTGTGAAAATATCAATTCCCTTACAAAAAAACATGAATACACATGAAGAAAAAGCTAAAATGAAAATAAAGAAAAAAAAAGGGGAGGAAAGAAAGGAGCGGAAACTCACTCCTACTCCTAAGTCCTATCACATGCCTTGTAAAAGTGTCAAAAGACATTGTGCATATGCAAAGCTTTATTTTAGAGAAGGTACCTGAAGATGGTCCAATCTCCTGGTCAGATACTTCCAATAGATTAATGATGCACGGTACTCAGTTAAGGTAATCTGGACAACTTTGTGTTCCTGGAAAATTCAATGATAACCCACCAATTCTAAATCTTCGGATCAATGTCAAGCTTTGCAATTGTTCTCCACTTGAAGTTATCTCCCAGTCAAAGATCCTATTAAACAAATAATCTGGAGATATCTAAGCAAATTTCCACAAGGAGGCGGTAATAGATGCCCTTGAAGACGTATTTGAGCGGCTAATATTCCCTTCTCAAATACAATTTTTGGCTGGATAAACATGATTCTTCGAATCAGATTTCAAGCCCTGCATGTTCAACTTCATGATTTACATATGAGCACCACTGAAAACACTGCGATCATTAGCACTGATGGTTTGAGATTTGGAAAGGCAGTCTCAAAATTGAGAAAAAAACCACTACGACCCAGTTCCATAGTCACTCATTTAATAGCTGAAGTATCCCTCGCATCTGAAGGTATGGATTCTCCAACAGCTTTTCGTTGTTACTCTGCACACCAGTAGTAGAAACCACCGAGAGGTTAGTTCTATGTAAAGAGTAAAGATGCTAATACTACGGACTATCTAGTACAAATCAGATGTTGAGGACGACTTATTATAAGAGTAACCAAACACCAAATTAAAAAGTGTTCCAACATTGTCAGAAATTAAAGGCTAAAATCATATTGCAGATACGGCCGCACCTGCTGAGCTCTGTAAACAAGGCATGAAAGCATACGTTGGTAACTTTCAGGTTCTTCTGTCATCATTCTCTGCAAAAATTCCAAGCTTTATATCAGTTTACACTACTATGAGCTTAAGTGAAAAACTTAAAAAGAGTGGTCATGGAAAAGAAGATATTTGCCTTCAGAAGAAAAGTTGAAGAGTAATATGCCACCCTTGAGTCTGTATCATCTAACAGCTCCCTGCCAAAGACCACAATGAAAAGTCATTAAATCTTTATTCAAATCAAGAGCCTTATTCGCATAGCACATAATTGCAAAATCACCTAAAGAAATCGTCACCACCAACTTCTTGGAAAGCGGCAGGATCAGCAGTGCATTTGCCAACTAAAAGTAAGAGAAGGGTGGCTCTTATATCTGATGCGGCACCAGGTATGTTTCCTCTTCCTTTACTACCAACAGAAACACCCAATGCAATATTGTCGGTTGCTGCACCAGCAAGTTGAATCAAAGGCCAATAAAACAAAGCAGCAGGGACCCGTGCAACTAATTGCATGGGAACAATTGCCTGTCCTCGTAGTAGTAATGCAGCCATTGATGCCGTCTCACTGATAAGAGTATCATTCTCGCTGCCAAATTTGATTTTTGTGTCCTCCAAGGGCTCCTCCCCACATAAAATTTCTGACTTAATATCTTCATGCATTGCATCTCCAAATGCCATTGAAGACGAAGGGAAAACTTTCAGGCACAGTTGGGAAAATAGAATAAAGCACATCTGTTTAGAAGCAGTGAAGAGACATAACAGAGTAAGAGGGATTATAAAGATGAAATACAAATAAGAAATTTTTTCCTAGGATCACAAAAAGTTACTTCATTCTGAGTAATATCTTTAACACTATTGGCAACGTGTAAATTACACAAAAGCAAAACAGCATGTCTACTGAATATCTTGTCTTATGTGGTAATTATTCAAAATAGCCACAGAAAAAAATAAAATAACAGATTTATTCGAATTAAAAGGTACAGCGTTTGCTAAATATTTTTCTGAGGACTTGCTTCTAAAAGTCTACCAAATTTATAATTCTCCATTCAACCAATATAAACCTTATAAATTTACCCTCTATCATATTTATTTTAAATAGGATCAAGGAATAGGCACAAGACAGAAAAATAAAACCAATTCGATAGTAGTTAAATGAAGAGCTATACAATATAGAAGATCTTTTACATCTTTAAGTCTATTGACACAGTTATTAAATGGGTTTTGGTCAGGTTGGTATTTATTGTCAAGTATGGATCTTAATACAAGATGACCCAAAAAAACTAATATTACCATCATGAAGGTTTTACGAAAAAGTGTCTAGGTTCTCCAAAACAAATACCTTCAAAATATTTAGGCGGTTTGTTTCATTTATCTGAGCCACCAAAGACAGCGCAATATTCATAATGTCTATTACTGCATTTGCTTTCTCAAGAAGACTCTTGTCATGTAGATGTTCAACCACTTCACTGCTTGAATGTTGTAGTTTATTCTCGTCTAACAAAAATTTGCATCTTATAAGAAGTCTATCTACAACAAATAAGAAGCCCAATCTGATAAGGTTATTTTTTGACTTCAAAAGTCCACACAAAAGCCAAATCGATAAGGGGACATCTAAAGAAGCTGAATAATCATTAACACCAGCAAGAGAAATCTTCTCCCGGAAGTTTTTAATATTTGACCATATTGCATCCCTTTCCTCGCTAATTTCTGCCATGAGCAAATCACCCAACCATATATACCCATTCTGACGATAAGCTATTCTTTCTGAATGAAGAAGAGAATGTAAAGTGGCCCATGCAAGCTTCGCTTTTATGCCAACACTGTTTCTCACAACTGCATTCTCAATGCTTTCCAGGAAGTTATAAGATTTGGACATCTGTATCAAGTGGGAAAACTCTGCGTCCAAATAAGTAAATGAACCCACAAGTGTATTAAACTTCTCAATGATCTTCTCCAATAGCTGCAAATTAAAATTAATTCAGACTTACAAAACAGTAACAAAGTTTAAAAGATTGGTTTCATTTTCATGAGAACAGGACGGACAACCAAGTAATCAGAAAATCACTGCATCTAATACTGCCACCACTGCAGAACTCTAATAGGACAAGCAGAGCAAGGCATGCAACATAAAAAAGACAAACGAACAGTAAAAAAGGAACACCATTTACTAATTTCCATACAAGACATGGTTGTGACATGAAAGATTAAATGATTACTTTATTCCCTTCTGTTACCCGAGGGGAAATAATATTTATTCTTGAAGTATAATACAAATATGCTAGTTTCACGTACGCGTTCTGATCAAGTCCCAAAAAACTAAACGTGCCATAAATTTTCTTGTTTAGGCATTTGATGGGCTCATTCTCCAGTGCAGTTTGAGCAGAAACACATTTTGTTGGATCAGCTACAACAGAAAGCCTGGGCAGGCCCAAATTAACTATCAAAATTCCCCCAAGTTTTATTTTCCCATAAAGTTGGAGAGACATTTTGTTAGAAGATATAGTTTCCATAATTATTAATCTTATCCCATAATTAGTGCGTATACATTGCTGTAAATTAGGGATTGATGATATACTTGTGTATATAAACCAATATAATTGAGGAATGAATCAAGAAATAATTACCTAAAATCAGGTTCTTCTTTTCTACATGGTATCAAAGCCCGTTCCTTAACAGAAAACTCGTTTTCTTAGTTTGCTCTTGCTGCCATTCTTATTTTTCCTCAGAAAGCTAGTTGAACAAATCTGTATAAAGAAATTGAGACCATAATTAGGTTACCCAGTGTCAGGCGACCACCATAGGAGTTTCCAACCTCTGACCTACTGCCAAATGCGCTCTCACATGCAACCACACTCCCGACGCCACACGCCACCTTCAGCCGGCGCATGTGCCTTCTTTGACGATCGTCTGTTGACGCGGTTTTTCCCATAGTGTTCGTCTCTCCCTCCTCTTGCCATCTACAGTGGTTTTGTGGTGTTTGATTCAGGTTAATCCATTTTTCTTCTAGTCAGTAGCTTCTGTGGTTTCTATTTGGCCTTGTGCTTATACTGTTTCACCGTGCTTCTCTCCAATCGCTTCTTCTGCATAAATTTTGTAGTGCAATTATTGATATCCTTTGAAAAGTTTATTCTCCTTGAGTATATATTCTATCTACCTGTTATATGGCGGAGCAAACAGTAGAATGGAACAAGAAGTTGTCAGAAGCCATACTCTTAATTCAACATTGGTTCTCGGCCCCTTTAAACTGAATGTAACCAACTATTAGGCATGGTCTTAAGCGTGTCGCATGTCAATTGAGGCTAATTGTATGCAACATTTCATCAATGGAACAACTTCTATGCCTGAAAAATCTGGTATGGCCCAAGAGGAGTGGAAATTTGATAATTCCATGGTGAAGACATGGATTTTTAATTCGATGGAACCTAGTATGTGGAGTAGTTACATGTTCTTAGACATTGCCTATGAGATTTAGAAGACTCTCTCAAACTTTCTCTGTTCTGGTGATATGTCTAAGGCCTATGACATTTGTAAAAGAATGCGTGAGCTGGGTCAAGGAGAGAAGACTGTGGCTTAGTATTTTTCGAAGATTAATGCACTTTGGCAGGAGCTTGATCATTACCGAATTTTTTCAGCCAAATGTACGGAAGATGTAACAACTTATCAAAAGTTTGTTAGTGAAGATAGAGTTGTGGATTTCTTGGTTGGTTTGAACGTGGTGTATGATCAAGTTCGAGCACAGTTAATTGGTTAGACACCATTTCCATCACTGCGAGAGACTCATGCTAGAGTCCAACAAGAGGAAAATTGACGTCGGGTGATTGTTCTAAATTTAAATCATGTTGACCGATCAGCTATGGTTGCTTCGTATCCTAAGAGAAGGAGTCCCGCGGATGCGACTACTGTGGGGAAAGAACCATACCAGAGATCGATGTTTTAAGCTTCATGGATGTCCTAAAGGGCGTGGAGGTCGGTTTGGTTGTGGTCGTGGACGTGGTTCCCATGCCTATATGTCCACTACAACGCTTCTTGTTGATGCATCCAGTACCTCAAAAACAAATATTGCACTCTTCGAGGAAATTTCAGCCTTCCGAAAATTCTGTTCAAAATCTATTTCTTCTCATTATGCCCAATCAGGTATACATTCTTGTGCTTTTAATGTTTCATCAACTAGCCCTAGTTGGATCATAGACACAGGTGTTTCAGAGCAACTGATGATTTCCTTTCTTCTATCTCTGGGAGTGGTTCAATTGTTTGTACTCCTTCATTGACATTATCATCTGTTCTTCATATTCCTTCATTTACCGTAAATTTATTATCTGTCCAACGTCATACTGAATCCTTACACTACTCGGCCACTTCATTCCCAACTCATAGCGTTTTTCAGGACTTGGTGACGAGGCAGAAGATTGACAGTGGTAGTGCAGTTGGTAGTCTATATTATTTAGATGTTCCATCGTCTAACATGCCTCTAATTAAGATGGAACTACTACTCAGGCTCTTCAATCTACGTCTGACTCTAGCCTGACTTCTCTTCATCAATGGCATCGACGTTTGGGACATCCCTTTTTATCAGTATTAGAGTCTTTGTTTCCATCTCTAGTCAAGCAATGTAATAAAATTCAGTTTTTGTGTGAACCGTGTGATTTGGGTAAGCACAAACGTTCTATTTACTCTGTTATTAATAGTCGACATTCTGAATCCTTCGCTATTATACATAATGATGTGTGGGACCCTCTCGAGTTGTTTCCTGTTCTCGCCATAGATGGTTTGTTAGTTTATTGCCATTCTCGTGTAACTTGAATCTATCTTCTTCGTTCCAAAAATGAGGTGTTTGATTGTTTTCAGAAATTTTATAAAATGATTCAAACCCAATTTGCAGCTAAAGTCAAAATTCTCCATAGTGATAATGGTCGTGAATATAGTAATAATAATGTTTTTGTATCTTATCTATCTGAGCATGGCATCATACTTTAAACCTCTTGTGTCAAAATCCAGAACAAAATGGAGTGGCGAAAAGGAAAAATCGACACTTACTGGAAGTAGCCCGTACTCTTATGTTCACTATGAACACACCTAAATTCCTATGGGGAGATGATGTTCTGATTGTTGCATTACTGAATTCCTAGAATTCTTGGGAACGTAAGTCTCATTTCTTTCCTTCAACACACAACAAGTTTATCTCCTTCGCCTCAAGTTTTATGTTCATGATAAATCTCCCACTCGGGAAAAACTAGATCCCAAGCCTCTTAGATGTGTTTTCATTAGGTATTCTCCAACCCAAAAAGGTTATAAATGTTATCATCCTCCTTCACACAAAGTATTTGTCACTCGAGATGTAAATTTTTGGGAATTGGACTCTTTTTATTCTTCCTCACCTTCTCTTTAAGGGGAGGATGTTATTGATGAGGAGAAACTTCCTCCAGAGGCTGGTATTACAAGTAGTACTATACCATCTTATCCTTCTCCTGTTCTTGTTGTTGTCTCTGTTGAATCTAGACATGGGGAGTTATATGCTAGACAAAATGAGCCTGAGTTAAGGACCTAAGGTCACCATTTCTGCACAACTGCACCAATGCTGCTTAGAGCCTAGTCCTGATAATGCTAATGGTGAGAATTCTAATTCCACTTGTTCTTCTAATGATACTGAACTTCCTATTGTTCTTAGAAAAAGGGTTAGATCTTGTACTCAACATCCTATCTCTAATTTCTTAGCCTATAATAAATTATCTGCATCCTATCATTCTATTGTTTCTTCCTTGTCTTCGATATCTATTTCTCAGGGGTGGAGAGAGACAATTAGCGATGAGAACTAGAAATAGAATATGATAGAAGAGATGAATTCCCTGAAGAAGAATGATACATGAGAATTAGTTACTCTTCTTTATGGAAAAAAACCAGTTGGTTGCACATGGGTATATACAGTCAAACATAAGCCGGATAAGACAGTTAAGAGACTCAAAATCAGAATAGTTGCAAAAGGGTATACTCAAACCCATGGGATTGATTATAAGAAGACATTTGCTCTTGTGGTGAAAGATGAATTTTGTTCGTACCATAATCTCATGTGCAACAAATTTTGGCTGGGATTTTAAGCATTTGGATGTAAAAATGCGTTCCTTCATGGTGACTTGGAGGAGGAAGTGTAACATGAAGATACCGGGTTTTCTTCATCTACAACCAAGGGTAAGGTTTGTAAGCTGCGAAAGGCTTACAAATAATGATAAGATTTGGGTACAAGCAGAGTCGAGCAGATCATACTCTGTTTGTTAAACAAATTAAAACAAGACTACCATTCTTATTGTTTATGTTGATGATATTGTGGTGATAGGGGATAATAGAGAAGAGATAGTTAATCTTAAAGCAAGATTGGTCAAAGAGTTTGAAATCAAAGATCTTGGTCCTTTGAAATATTTCCTTGGTATTGAAATTGCAAGATCTTCCGGTGGGATTTTTCTATATCAAAGAAAATATGTGTACTTGATCTTCTAACAGAAACTAACATGTTGGGATGTAAGCCTATTGAAGTTAATCATCATCTAGTAGGTGGCACATGACCTACTATTGATAAAAAAGGATATTAATGGACGATTAATATATCTGTCTCATACTAGACCTGATATATCAGGTTAGTAAGTTTGTATATGCATGATCCTCGTCAATGTCACATAGAAACTGTCTATAGAATTTTGAGGTATCTCAAGTCTGCTTCTGGGAAAGGTTTATTGTTCGCATCACATGGTCATATGAGAGTTGAAGCATTTTCCGACTCAGATTAGGTTGACTCTATAGAGGATCGTCGTCCTACAACTGGTTACTGTTCATTTGTTGGAGGCAATCTTGTTACTTGGCGCATTAAGAAGCAATTCGTAGTAGCAAGATCCATGAGGCCGAATATCGAGCTGTCGCCTTGGGTATATGTAAGCTAATGTGGCTTCGAATTTTGTTAGAAGATTTAGGCATTACAACTAAAAGGCCTATGCAGTTATTTTGTGATAATAAGGCAACCATTAGTATTGGAAACGACCCTGTACAACACGATAGAACGAAGCACATTGAGATTGCCATGCACTTCATTAAAGAAAAGTCAACTAGTAGTCTTATTTGCTTACCTTTCGTCAAAATAGAACATCAACTTGCTCATATTTTGACTAAGGGTCATAGTAGTAAAACCATTATGTTTCAAGTTGGGTATGCGAGACATTTATACACCAACTTGAGGGGGAGTGTTAGACGATATAGTTTCCATAATTATAGTTCATCTTAGTGTGTATATATTGCTGTAAATTAGGGACTTCCATAACTGTAAATTAGAGATTGATGATATACTTGTGTATATAAATTAATGTAATTGAGAGGAATGAATCAATAAATAATTACCTAAAATTAGGTTCTTCTTTTCTAAACATTTAATGTGGATTTTTTTTGACAAGTAAATGAAACATTAAATGTGTAAACTGGATGCTTCAAATTGTAGATGAAAATTCAATACTGATAAGGTTTTACAAATGCAGGAAATACATAATAACACAATTAGAGCTCTCTTATGCTGTTTAGGAAAAGTAAATGTATAATTAAAGTAAAGACTTATGTCAATGGCCTATTACGTGATGCCACCAGAGTCATAAATACTCAAAATATTCTCATGGCTTGCCCCCTATCTCGTTCAAAACCTTCTTTAGAGATAGTGGCGAGGACCCCGATGAGGACATTTTGAAAAGAAAATCACTACTAATCACAAATAAATAAATAAATCAGTAAAAATAAGAAAAAAAAAAAACAAAGTGCAAGGGGCCTAAATATTGAAAATAAAAACAAAACAGACATTTTAACTTCAAAAAACACTCCTTCCACAGATATTTAACAGAACTACTAAATGACAAAAATCTCTATGCAACATTTTACACATAACTTTTAGAAGCAGTTGTAATGATTATGGCGATGTAAACAGAATCAATAATAACAATAATGCCAATTACAAAAAATTAAAAAGAAAACTACAATATAGCTTCTCGTTTTCAAACTCAGAAAATTGAGGCAATAAATCCCTCGGTCCATTTTTTGGGGATACGGATGGGACATAGGCACTATTACGACATACACAACGTTAACAATAATAATAATGACAATTACAAAAATTTAAAAAGAAAGAGAAAATATAGCTTTTTTGTTTTCAAATTCGGTATTGGGGCAAGAAATATCTCGGTCCATTTTTTGGGTATACAGATGGGACATAAGTACAATTAGGTCATCGGAATTCTCTTCCTCTTGAATATATTAAATAGAAATTATGTGATCACATGATAACCCAACAGCATGTTATCTATTTGAAAACATACACAACAAGCATTCTTTGATCTCTCAATATATGACAAAATCCTTAGTACAAACACAAATGAATTAGGGTATTACCACATTGAGTCGGTTGCTGTTGGCATATCTAGACAATGCTGCAGCGATTGATCTTCTCAAGAGGTCCCCGATGCCTTCCACCCCAAGCTTGAAAGAAATATGCAAAGCTTCAGGTGCATCTCTTGCTGAGTGAGCAAGGTAGCAATGGCTTGACACTCGCCTTCACTATACTCAGAAACTCCAGCAGCTATGCATGTCTCATTTATTTGATACAAAACATAGTCGAAAAGAACCATGTAAAGATTTCTCCTGTCGTCCCTTAAGTTTGCAAGCATGAACTGCATTTGTAAAATCATTGTATTAGGTCTAATTTTTTGCAAGTAAAAGAAGTCTAATAAGACAAAGGGGTACATACAAATCATCATCTGGTATCTTAAAAGGTCACAAATGATTTCAATTATAATCATATCTAGTAAGGTACACAATTTAAAATTCTATTCTAAGAAAGGAGTTCAAATTTTTCTAGACACTTTAACTACTTCGAATGGTGAATATTAGACTTTTGGAATGCATGTTCTCAAAGCATGCAACAACTTCCACTAATTTATAACTTAGAACACCTACTTAAAATAAGTAGGGACTATTGCTTGAGATAGTAAGAAATTAGTGGATGCCTGAAACCAACTTTTTTGTTTATTATTCATCTTAGTTAATCTTGCCAGTATTTCAAAGGTTCCAATTCCCCATCCCCCTCCCACACACACAGGAAAAAGATTAGCACAGTACCTCTACAAAAACAAACTCGATTCCTCCAATCAGATCAACCTGCTCAACACAAAATTTAGGAGTTGCTGAACTATATGTGGTAGGTTCACTAGGAACTTGATAAAACATGTTTGCTAACATGCAAATAAGCTTGCAATGAAGTATTTCAGCCCAGGAATTCCTTCGGCTAATCTGTATAAGCACCTTAATTACCTGCAAGTATATAGAGTAAATAAGATCAGACCAAAAAGTTGTAAATATATAGATATTGTCCATGCTTGATTTCCATGCAGAGGAGAAAACAACTTCATTTACTTGGCAGAAATAGTGTTTCCCGTAGAGGAAGCTCATTATTTATGTAACAACCTGGGCCAAATCCGTCCGGAGTCCAAATCAAATCATAACATATCAAGGGTCAACCCATTGTCTTAATAGTATCTTAGATAATCTTAGCCCATTACAGGCTCACCCAAAAGGTCAAGATTGAAAGTAATATTGATAGTAGCTTGGTTCCTTATATATACATATCAAACTATCTCACCTGTTCTGATGTGGGACTGAGAAAGTTACAAACTTCCCCATTTAAATATCTGACATCCTTGTCAAGCCAAACACATAGTCACAAAAAGCCTAGAAACCGTCTCTCTAGCCACTGTGAGACAACACTAACGGCTTTCGTGTCCCCACTTTCGGCCCTCTGTTCATTATGGGATCGTACCAGCCACTTTTGTTTCCCCACCTCCGCCAACCCAATCAGATGACCCAACCCGAACTTTTACAAGTTGACTCTAATACTATATAACAACCCATGTTAAATCCCGAATCCGAATAAAATCATAACATATCAAGGGCCTAATCCACTGTTCTAATAAAATCTTCTTGAGTCATCTAAAACCCACCACAGGCTCATCCGAAAAAGCCATTATCATCATCATCATCACTATCTTCACTCTCACTATTATTATTATAGTTTGGAAATTAATGTAAATGTATAAATCAATTTATTAAGTAATGTGCAGTTTCTCATTAGGGTGATGTAGCAGTACAATGATATCAAATATGTATGGTTGGTACATATTCTTTTCTTAGATTATCCTATTTATGATATAAGTACACTTTGCAAAGTAATTTTTAAACTTATAAGAATTTTTTGTTGCTATTTTTGGTATATAAAAACTATTATCAAAAAATGAAAAATATAAAAAAGAAGCAAATGGAGCCTGCCCAAATTTTACCTGCATCTCTTAAAAAATACTTTCTCTTTTTAGGTGGCAAATTATAAATCAAAGAATATAAACAAAACTAGTTCCCATATTGAACTACCACATTTTACAGATTGTAACGTGTCAAATTGAAACTGATGCTATACTCATCCTTTATTTTCTCTTTGCATTCACTATAATCTCTTTATTCCATCTGTTTTGGTCCTTAGCCTAATTTTTTCCTGAGAATGGAAGGACGATATTTGTACTTGATCTCTTCTTATTTGCAGATTGTAACATGTCACATAGAAACTGATACTCATCCTTTCTTTTTTATTTCCTTTCACTATAATCTCTTTGTTCCATCTGTCTGGTCCTGAACCTAATTTTCACTCGCTCTCTTCTTTATTATTCGTCCTTCGTTTCTGAAACTATTTCTTTCCACAAAGGCTTCTTCCACATCATTCCCCCCAAAATTCATAGCAAGTGGAGACGGATCCCTTCCGTCTTAACAATCACCAAAGAGCAAAATGTTCACTATTATACAATTCTTACGAATCTGAAGCTCTGAGCAACGAAGAGCATACTTTCGCATATTCATCAGAAAAGAAAATAATTGCATTAAAACCAAGGAAAACGACTCACTCTTATGTCAAGATCCTTTATTCTGCTCCTGCGGATTTTGCCTCTATCACAAACAAAATAAAGTAAGCAGCTAAGGGCAGAAGCCCAAACAGATTCTTCCATCACTTCTATCTGCGGAAAGAATGTCAAGTAGCTTCAGACCATGCAATATGATAAAAGGCATATGTCAAAAAAAATGAACTTATGAGAAAATTGCTCATATGAAAACAAACTGAAAAGGAAGCATAACTATACAGTTTGAAAATAAATAATGCAATTCCTTAAGAGCCTTGAAGCATTGAACTTATGCTTTAAGAAGTTTCCAATTGATTGTAACCTACACATAATTTATAAACGAGTCATAGGTAGGTCACTGATCATTCCAAGCAATACATCTCACTAAAGAAAAGCTTTATTTAAGGGGTATCACTCAGTTGCTTGGTTTAGGAGGTGGTGTGGTTTTTGTATTTCTTTCCTTTTGTATTTGTCCCATGTATATGGGTGGCACCTCCTTTTGGTGTCTTTCTAATTTACATTGACATTACTTATAGCAAATATATATAGGGTGATGGAGTTCTGGTACCTGAACAAGATGAAGTAGAAGCTCATTTAAAATTCCCAAAATCCAAGACTCAAAATTATCAATAGCTGAGGAATTTCCCATCTTAAAATAATCCGGCTTTCTCTTTCCTTGGGTTGCAAGTTGTGCTTCGTCATCAAGATATGGTTCTTGAGAATATTCTTCTTCAATTGTAGAACAATCACCTGCTATCAAAGGCTCTAACAAATGAGCATGAACTCCAAGATTTAAAATTAAATCGAAAGCACGAGCTTTTGAAGCAAGTCTTGGAGAACTAAGCATTTCCTGAAAATAATTTTTTTTAAAAAAGAAAAAGAATACTGTTAAAATTCTATATTGAAAAAAAAGAGTAGAAGAAGAAATAGGAATGTCTAAACACTTCCTCTAATAAAAAACCAATACAAAAATGTCAAAGTTGCACCTCAAGCATAGATAGAGTTAGAGGAGCAGCCGTCGCAGAATCCATAACATACCTACAAAACAATGTTGTGCAACGATCTTGTGAAGCAAATTTGAGAAACAATAAAAAAACAGAACAAGCCGATAACATGGTTAAATAGAAAAATATCTGGAGTCCGCACATACTAAAGAATATAGTCTTTACACTGCAAGGCAATATTCTGACTGAACTTTTTAAGTCTAATGTGGCAATTTTGGCTGTATATTCTTTATGGACGATGAATTATTTAGATTATTACTTTTTCATTTTGACTTGTCAAAAAAGAGCTATCAACGCAGAATCGAAACAGATATCTTGCAAAATCTTTCTTAGCATGGTACCTCAATTATTTACAGTATAGAAAGATGATAAAAATGGAAGCTGAAAGTTGGCTTATATCCATATTAGAAAAGTTGAGACTCTGACCGAAACATAAACAATTTGGTTGGAACTTGGCATGAAGTTGAGAGAGTTATTCAAAGGTTGGAACCATATTTTTAATGATTGAGGTGGTGGACAACTATGATGCCCACTTGCTGAGCATGCTATGGCATGACTGGAAATGAAATAACAATGCCATACTATGGAAGCCAAATCACTAAAACATCAGAATATCAGCTTTTTTGATACTCATACTGCATCATTGAATCTGGATAATAACCAATATGGTATGTACCAAAAAAAGGTTTCAAATGCTATAGTATAGTTACCATCCAGGGAGAATGTGTGTGTGTGAGAGAGAGAATTTGACAAAAAGAGGGTGTCCATATAAAGCTCGAATTAAACAATACCAGAAAACAAATACAGGGGAACGTACATGTCAATTACAAGTTTGATGAGAACGCTAACAGCAACATCCATCGATGGCTTTCCACTGTTGCTACTTAATTTAGACGACACTGTCATGAGGTTAACACTTGGAGAAGGCGACTCTGAGCATACTGCAGCAATGACCTCACATACCTCAGCAGGATTCAATTTCAACGGTTGTTGTTCACTGTTATATACCATTACATTCAAATAGAAAGTGAAAGTTAAAACTATATATGAACCATTCAAATAATCTGTCAACTTGTAAATTGTGGATGTAAACACCAATGGTATTGAAGAAAATAGAAAAAACATATCACAACTACAAACATGTCACAGTAGAAATCAATAAATCAACATTTATACATATATAGCTTATTTTGAGAGTAGAGAACAGAGAATTGATTGTAGCATCAACAAACAGGACATTCTCATCCGTAGGATAAAATAAAGCCCCCACAATAATTACTGCACTCTGTGGGACACATACAATCAGGTATTCACATAGTGGTGAAGCTCATAATAAAAAAACTGTTGAATCTCCATCCCACAATTAAGTGCCACTTTAACAAGCAATGTTTTACGAATAACCTATAAAATCGATGTTTTAATAATACCTGTAGTGGCGATACTGGAAAAGTGGCCGAGGACGTGGACGGAAGGTACTCACAGGGGAATCTTCCCTAAAAACAAGTAACATTATTCTCAGACAATTTATACAACTTGAAGTACTGTTAGAGAATTTTATAGCTTAATGCACGGTTAAAATTTTAAATACAACACTTGACAATTACAGTTACTTTTAACTTATTAAAATAAAAAATATAATACCTTTAGCTACTGAACCAATCTGATACTTTCAATTCCCCTTCTTGTTTTTTCCTTTTTATGAAAGTTTATTTAAGAAAATAGTAATAAGTACAACCACTTCCTTCTTATCATGCTTAATCTTGTGTTACCAAGTGCTAATGTTAATAATTACTGACTTACCTAATTTATGTTTTTTTAATAGGTAAAGCTATAAAATAAGTGTCAACGCTCTAAATAACTTCCGCAATCTATAAAAATCTACAGCAGAAAATGAAAAACTTACCAAACTAAAACCACTTCCTTCTTATCATGCTTAATCCTGTGTTACCAAGTGCTAATGTTAATAATTACTGAGTTACCATTTATGGCTTTTTAATAGGTAAAGATATAAAAAAATTTGTCAATGCTCTAAATAACTTCCGCAATCTATAAAAATCTACAGCAGAAAATGAAAAACTTTCCAAACTAAAACCTTAGCTTCTTCAGTCACACTCAAACATAACATATATTGAACTCCTCGAACATCTAATCTTCACCAACTAGAAAAACTAAAAAGCTTTGTAAAATAGAAACACCACCAAGTTTTGAAACAAAAACAAAATCACAGCAGATTGAAGTCCTGCTTTTAAGTAGGAAAATGGAAACGGGAATGGTGAGAAGCTAAAAAGAAAAATATCAATGAAAGAGAAAACAATAAATAAATATGCATATATTGGTGCCCCTAAATGGTTATGGTTGATCACAATTCACAAATCATTTTGCACTTCTAGACTGCAAGTAAAGTTTTCACCGCTGACCTTGGATGGAACACAATAAATATAAAACAGTAAATTATTTATCACTAGAATAAATTTAGATACATTATTTTGGTGCAACAACTCATCAGAGAGTGCTGAACTCAGGAAGAAACTTATAAATTCATCTTGCTGCTAAAAATAATAATCTGATTTGACAAAAAAATCTTATAATTTAACTTGGTTAGCTTTATTTTATCATTCAAATAATCAATTAAATAGTACTCCGGTAATTTGCCATGGAATTAAGTAGGTTTCTTCGGTAGGTTTCAATAAAGATTTTCCTTTAATATAGGATATTAACTTAACTTATTAACCCAATTAGTTTGGACTAAAATGTGTTGTTGAATTGAATTGGTTGACAAGATATTAACTGAACATGGACTGTAACATCAATCATTAAAAGTTACAAAGTATGCATTTCAAACTTTTAGGAATTCTAATTGAACATGTATATGGGGTGCATCGCAATTCCATGGATTTCATGCTAAACACTAGAGTTGGAAATCCAAATTTAGATCCATATTGACTGCTAAAGTTTTAAGTTAAAGACATCCTAACTGAGGCTTTTAAATTTTGTGCAGCCATAATATCTAAAAAGTTGGATATTGATTGCCACCAAGAAAAATTTTATTCCATCAATAATAAATCAGTTTTATTTTGTTAGAAACAATTACGAAATATAAAAGTAAATAACACACACATATGTAGTGAAAACGGGAAGTACACTCTCGCTGATGCAGGAATGGACACCACTTCAACAACCAACGTCCATTTAGAACTCTTTTAAACCCCTATCTGCAAATAACTCCGACTCACGTACAATCTTCACTCGTCTTTCTACAAATTGCTCCATTTGAACAACGTTATTTTCACTTGCAAGGGTTCCTTCCCAATTTCTTTCTCCCCTCATTCCATCCCCAAATTTCTTTATAGGGTTCCTTCCTTTAAATCCACCCAAACATAAGATCAAGGAAGCTATCAGTCATAAACTCACCCAACTTCAATGAAGAAAAAGAGTAAAGATGGTCGTGAGGCGGAAAATGGCTGGGGTGGTCAATGGTCATCATCAATAGCTAATAACCTCGGCAATAAATTCTCAGGTACCTCTCCCCCCCCCCCCTCCCCTCCCCTCCTCTCCTCTCCCCTCCCCTCCCCTCCCCTCCTTCTCTTTTTATCATTTGGGAAATAATTTAAACTAGTGGGGGAAGTTCAACAATGGGAGATAACAGTGGGTTTAGACATTTAGGGTTAAGGGGTTTTGAGTTTGTTTTTAGAGGTGAGGGTTAAAAATTTGAAGGATTAGGGTTTCATACTTGGGGTTATGGTGTAGTGTGTATGCGTCATACACTTCATGAGTTAAGAAGAGTGTACCTCCCGCGGAACAATATATATGTGTGTATATGGTTAACACTTCACAACGACAAGTTAATACTAGTTTGATTTTAAGTTTTTAAAAGGATTGTCTGGCAATCTTTTTTAGATTATAGTTTCTTTGTTTCTTTAATCACACCTTCTCTGCCAACTCCGGATACTCTAGGTCAAATCGTTTTGCGTAGGGAATTAAACTAAGTCTCAAATTTGGAAGTTGGTATCAATGTTCTAAAAATCGCTTGACCCCTACCCTTCGTGGGACTTTTCTAGGCAATGTTTTTTGAAATAATTATTTTTATAACACTGAATTTATAACTTTCAAATAAATAAGTAAATAACATATTATCAATCATGCTTATCAAGTCGTCGCCTAGGCGACGACTAGTTGACTCTTAGTCGTCGAGTCGATGGGAAGAATTAAGTCGTCTGGGCGACTTGGTCGAAAGCCAGAGAGTCGAGCGCTCAGCCAGAAAAGGCGTCGCCTCGGACGACTTAGCAGCGACGTGGACGACTGAATTTCAAATCAGGCGACTTGGATTTATGGGTCAGGTATGGTTTGACCTAAACTTAACTGAGTTAAAAAAAATCACGAAGCTAAAACCTAATGGATCAATCGATCGCAACTTGCAAGCCAACAAAACTTATACAAAGAGGGAGATGGGAGATAGGGGTGAACAACAAAGAGGGAGAGCAAGCAACTTACCGCGTCGACTCCAACAGCGATACGACTTCGAAGACTTCGGCTTCGGCAGTGACGACTTTGACACCTCCGGTATGTTCTTCTTTTTATCTATTTCTCTTCTTCTCTTCTCTACTTTCTACTCTAGTACTTCTACTCTTCTTCTTCTCTTTCCTTTGGATATTCTTTCTTTTTGAGAGAAACAAAGAGGGATAGCCGGAAGCTCTGCTCTGTTTTTTTTGGTATTCTGTTTCTATCTTCTTTTTGGGTTGGGGTAATCCGACTCCTTTTAATTTTTTTTATATGATATATGCTTATTTGCTTAGACCATAGTACACGTGCCAACTTATCTAATGGTCTTGCACTCTGTCCTACTACACGCATGCATGAAGTAATTGCTTTTTTTTTGGTATGGTCTAGTCCTGTGCAGAGCCAATTCAACTATAATTCAAGAGATTAGAGAAAAAAATAGTTATATAATATAGTTTGTCATATGCTATAAATGTTAATATATATAATTTTATACATATAAATTTTATATTGTCAACGACTTGTCAACTTGTGGACAACTAGTCGCGCGCCTTGTTGTCTAAGCGCTTAAGCTTCTGGCTGTCGTCTCGCCTCAACTTGGCGCCTTGATAACTATGTTATCAATTAGGTCAATAATTGGTGATAGGTTTCAATGAGAGCATCAATGTCTCAAAAAAGAATTTCTTCCAATGAAAGCATTCATTTGTAACCAAACATTTTATTACTTTCACTAAAAAATCAATAACTATGCAAAGTATATATTAGATGTAAAGATTTTAAATTGTAAATTTTTATATTAAGTTTATGCTATTTGGATTTGGACATGTATAGAATTGAACATGAAAAAATATTTTGATTCTTTTCAAAATCACAAGGGAAAAGAAAAAGAAAAAACTTGATCCCCTAGGCTCACCTAGACTCTTGAAAAGGTTTTTACAATTTAGGCCAACTCAAGGTGTTTTAGGGTCGATTCTACCTACGTGGCAACATTGTATGTAAGCTAGTAATAGATATTTATATATCAAAATATTTTGTATTTAAGTGTGGTAATTAGAAATTTAATCCTTTTTAGAGTTGGTTATTAAGAGGTTTGCGTATTAATGGAATATACTAGTAGAATTTAAGTATTTCTGCCTGTTTTTAGTGATACCTTATTAGAACTTATATTATTTTTGTTACCGGGGCTTTCTAATTTGTAACTTAGTGTACAAAGGTTATTGTTCAGTATGGGACAGAACCTAGCAATCTGCTCCAGTTGTTACCTGAGTTTGTAGGGCGTATCCTCTGGTACTACTGGTAGTGTAACTTACTTTAACATGGTTTAAACTCCTCAGTTTGAAATAAAATCATAAGTGGATTATTTGTGATGTAAATTAGGAACGTTCTTGCAAGTTGGAACATTGTATGCAAGCTAGTTTTATATATTTATATAACAAGATATTTTGTTATTTAAGTGTTTGGTAATCAGAAATATAATTCTTTTTGGAGTTCATTATTAAGAGGATTGTGTATTAATGAAATATATTAGAAGAACTGAAGAATTAAGTATTTCTTCCTGTTTTAAATGATTCCTCATCAAAACTTATATAATTTTTGTTACCAGGACTTTCTAATTTGGAACTTAGTGTACAAATATTATTGTTCTGGTATGGGTCAGAGCCTAGTGATCTGCTCAATTTGTTTTGCTAATGATCTCGGGTTGTAAGCATTCAAATTGCAGTTACCCTTTATAGAACATCCTCCTCACTCCCGTAACACACCAGAGAAGAAAAGCACAAAGTATATTACATTTTATAAAGGTAAAAACCTTGACATTCTCTAGCTATCAAATATCAATACATTGGAGCAAACATTTTCAAGTCCACACCATAGTTAGATAATTAGATTAAGATCTCACCAACTTAACCCTTTTACCATTTATTTGTACTTCATAACGACAATTCCAAGCTCTAGCCCAGCTATATTGATTGTAGTTGATCATACTATTTTGTAATCATTGCCCTAATAACAGTTACCCTTGGACTATGATGTAAAGAACTAAAGCTATTAATAACAACAAAAGCTTACACTACTGACATCATCAGCTTCTTATAGTCAGTCACCTGTTGTGTTAGTTGCTGCCCATGTACTGTGAATCTAGAGGAGTTCCTACCAAATTCACTAGCTATGAATAGACTAGAATATCATTTCCAAAATTCCAACTAATTATTCTTTGGATCTAAAATGAGCATAATGCTCGGCTTTATAGAGATAGGTATTTATCTTTCGATTCGTTGCAAGATAGGATTTTTTTTATTCTTCGCTAATTTATGGGTATCTGCTGTGTCTGTCTTTCAGGGGATCTGTATCTGGTCTTTGTAGAGATTGGAGTACTGCTCTCTTTGGAGTATTTTCATTTTTTCAACTTATTAGGAGCGGGTTGACTACTTGTTCCCCCTTAGCTTGTATTATCTCTTTTCATGTATAAACTTTTCTCTTTTATCAAACAAAAAATAGTTCAAGCTTCAACAATGAAATAGTATCTGGGTGAAATAGTATCCAGGTGAATACCATATACAAAACTGAAAGAATTAGAAGAGCAACAAACATTGAAATTTAAGCTCCACAATGTATCCAAGTTTTATTTATTAGAGACCATAGAGGAGCTAGTTGAATAAAATCATTCCAAATATCACTTTTATATGGCTCAAGTAGGAGTTTGTCCAACCTTCAAGTAATCTAACAAATAATGCCTCTTTGTAAACTCACAACACGTCGCTATACTAGGTTTTTGCATTATGTTAATTACTTTGTCTCTAGGTATTTTATTTTTAATAGTAATACTTACATGAGACCATAAATGAAAGCATGAAATAAGAGTTTAAATACTTGCACACTAAAAAAAGGAGGCAAATGTAATAAACGAGTGAAAATTTTGTACCTAACCCCAGGATCTTCAAATTTCAGTCTATGATGCAAGACAACAATCTAAAAACTTTAATTTGCAGAAAATGACTGATAAACAAGAAAAAGTAACTAGGGTGAGGCTCCCTACCTCACTACCCCAAGGATCTCTAGTCTCAACCACAAAAGAAATAAGAATTAATCACAATCATCACAATCAACTGGATAACTAGATAAAATTTCTCAATAATAATATGTTCACATTGATTTTATAAAACCTAAATAATAAGCATCCTAACCAATACAAGACTAGAACTCTAAACGCAATAAAACTTTAAAATAATAAAACCACCAACTGTGGGACTCTAAATCAGCTACTGCTGTGGCACTCATCTTCTAAATTATTTTTTCTAAAAACCTAGACACTATTCTATCCCATCTGATCTTTCTTGTAAAATGCAAGTTCTTTGAATGCTCTTTCTTACACAAGCTTTCAGTCCCGGAACCTCCCCCAAAAAATGGATCTAAATGCACTTCATGCTCCAAATTTTTTATGATTCAATTAATCTTTCTTGCTCGAAACATAGGATATCTTGATCAGGGGAGAGAACGGGGAAATCCCATATGACCCAATATATCTAACAAGTTGCACTATATGTCAACCCAAGATGCATCTTCCTCTCCAGGACTTTGAAGGGGTACTTTTGGAGAACCAATAGGCATTAAATGAAAGAAAAAAGTATAAAGTGATATCAAAGTTTAACTAGCTAAATACGAAATAAATAAATAACATCAATTATAAACCCCAATTGAACATAATAAAAATCCTATAAATGAAAACTTCAATTCCTTATTTGCTCTAGCATGTGGTCCTCATCACTGAAACTATAAATTCACTGAACTAGACATTACCCAAGGAAGAAAACACGCTGCTATTCAGTCCTCCTTACGATGTGGTGTTGAGGGAGAGGAGAGAATTTAGAGGAGCAGATATAAAGGATACCCTGAGAAAAGGGGAAACAAAATGTCCTCACATGATGGTTGGAAGAAAAAAAGATGAAGGAAGCAGGTATTCTAATATTGTTGAACATTACAATCACACCCTCCTATATAAATGGATCATTGTTATTTAAAGATAACAAAGGTAAAAATCGCTTCCCTGCCTCCTACCAACCTGGATATGGCAGAGTGATCACTCCTTAACTTTCCCCCCATAATTTTATTTAATTTTAGGTAACTTTAGAGTAAACAAATCTAAAAGCATCCATATGAAAACTATATAAAGCGATAATTTGTTGGTTGTAGAGAAGAATCATATTTTAAGCAAGGAGGGATAAAAAAAACAGTATTTGCAATAGTAATAGCATAATAAAGTTGTAAAATATTAAAACAAATATTTGAGTAAGAAGAACGTGCCAAATTTGTAGAGAGCCTGTTTTAGAGCGTTTAGATGCTGTTATTGCTCTCATGTGGGCACGAGCGGAGGCAGAATTCGTGACACTCGTGAGCAATGAAGGCAGCAAGAGTTGATCAAGGTAAGGCTTATCAACTGCCCTAAAATTTCTCCAAAGTTCACCCTTTATTTTGGCTTCCACGTCACCAACAAGAAGCGCAGCTGCACCTACTTCGAGAAGATTATGCTTACTTATGTCTTGGGAATTCAGGAGATGATCACTGCACAGATAAGTTATTGAACATCTTAAAAAGTCACACCAGAGTAAATAACTAGCGTAGAGCGTAGTCAACCTAACCCCAGGAACACCAAATCCGCATTAACTATGTACCTTTCAGGGGAAACCAATGATAATTGCTGATGTCCATGCCAGCGCCATGTGAAAACATCATAAGCTATGAACTCAAAATCTTCAATTCCATTAACTTTCTCGGTAGTTGATAAGTTCAAAACAGATATAGCAGATCTTTCAGTTTTCTCTGAAGATTCTTTAACATTCGCAGGGTTTAACTGCGAATTGAAGGACTTGCTCAACAAAGATGACAATGTTGGAAGTGATTGTCTTGATGATGTAGGTGCTCCAGCAAACACTGCAGATTGAAACGATCGTTTGGGGATATATTGAGCCACTAGAGAGCGGACATAATTTAAAGATTTCACTAGTGCTCCTGATGCAAAACTTGACACAGGCAAAGGAGATACATTTGAAGATGTTGTTGAAGCTCCAGACTGTTGACTTAAAGATCGTGACCATGGTGACAACTTTCTGTTTGGGCTAATATCACACTCAGCAATGATGTTCATACAAAATCGATCGATCTGTAGTAATGTCTCTTCACTGGGTTTATATCTGTAACAAATAAATGAACTTTCAAATTATTTAAAATGAAAAGAGCAATCTAGCAATGGGTCTCTTTCAATTTGAGAGGGCAAGGGATAGAGCCACCCGTCCATTCAAAACAAATATAATGACAATTTTACAATGCATGTTCTATAACCACACAGCCCATCAATCGAATGGGCAAAGATATTTCAAGTTCCAACGATTAATTTCTGGACTCTGCCATTTCATCAATCAAAGGATGAACTCTATTTGGTTAGAATTAGTAGCTTAATAAGGTCCAAAGGAAGAAAATATTCCATCAAAAAGTCACCAAGCATTATACCATCTAGAGTTGGAACATGTTAGATTATTATAAGCTCAACATTATATTCCTAATTGGACTTAATATTTTATATTTTATTTCAATCTTCCCCAATACCCACCGTCACCACTATAACCATAACAAGAGTCTGCCTGGGGTCTGTACCACTGCTAAAAAAATTGTTAGTACAACCACCATCGTGCCGCTACTAGGGAAACATGCACCACAACCTTATGCCCAACTTAATGACATTGTCAACATGCTTCATACATCAACATGACAACTACAACAGCCTCCATCAGCATCACAATATTATTATGGATACTTGGAGGAAATTAGTGAATTGGTCTTTCCTCAATTTGTTAAACTCTTTTCAAGTTTCTTCTCTTTATGATACAACACTTGTGAACTTTAGAATGTTTGAGAGTGTTGGACATGCTATACAATTTTTGTCCCGCTCTTGTACTAGTTCAGTTTCCTCTAGCTTCTAGTATTTTGCGAGCTAAGAGTCCCCTACAAAATCAAGGCTTTTTGTGGTCATTGGTTCTACTCGACTTAACATCAATGACCTCTTTCAAGCATGAAAACCTAACAAGATCTCCAGTCATCTGCGTGATGTGCATGCAGAATGTGAGGCTCATTCTCAATTATTCTTGCATTGTCCAGTTGCTTGGAGCTTTAGGAATTCTATCTTCTGTATATTTGAGGAGGGTTTAATTTGGTGCAGTAATTGTTTTTATCATACTGGGGTTTAGGGAGGAATAAGGATGCAAAATTGTACTGAAAGTACACCTAATTTCTTTCATTTGTTTGTTTTAGAGTTGGGGACCGGAATCATTTTTGCATCATATTCTTTTCTAATTTATCATTAACCAGTGTCACTAATTATTTTGCGAAGTATTTAAAGTATATTATAATCTCCAAATAAAAACATTTCAAAACCAAAAATGCCTATGCCCCACACCTCAGGACTTATGATATTGCCATTTAAAACAGACTTCTAAATGCTTATGCAAGTAACACAAGAAGAACTAGAATTGGCAACCCACCATTCTTCTGGACATCAACCTTGCTACTAGTGAACTGGTACCTAGGACAATTAGGTTCTTAAAGGAAGCATCATAACCAATTACCCACCAGAGAAAGGTTCTTGGAAACCAAGTTTTCAAGACCGAAACTCCCTTCCAGCCAAGGGTGAGACAAATTAACCATCTAGTATTAACCTACCAAATGATCTCTCATCTCTTCAACTGCCGCCGCTAAAAGAAGGCCAAGCAAAATCCGCTTTAGAGACTTAACAGCATCAACAAGGAGTTTAAACAAAGTATAAGGAACTGCCATGATTATGAAAAACTTGCCCTGGCCCACTACTATTTTATAATAGGGATTAAGGACACAATAAGCTGCTACTTCTAGGCTCTACGGCTCTACCAACTCATAATCATTGAACTCTACATCATTACTTATTTGTATACTTTCAACCCGGCCAACTCTCCCTTCTGTGCTACCTGACCAAAAAAGAGTATGGTCTTTCTGTTTTTTAGGAATATTAAGGTTTGCACAAGGCAAACTTAGACATAATATTTTTTAATAATTCTTTCTCAATAAAAAAGTTAGTCTTCAAAGGTTAATTATGAAAGATAATAGGAAAAAATTATGTCCAAGTGTGCCTATGCAATCTTAATATTCATAAGAAAAAGTTATTAAAGACGGGACTATCTTTTCAGGAAAGAGGATAAAGTTGTATTATTATCTAAATGTAGCAAGAATATGATATCTGAATCTCAAAATGGACGTTCAACATATTATTTTGAGATCTAGGTGGTTGAAATAAACACTTTCAAAATCTTTTAAAATAACAATTTTAAGTTTGGCTCCCCAAAGATTCACAAATCTAATCTTGGTAGTAACAATAATTCTTATTGTTATAGTAAACAATTTTAATTTCTTCATATTACAACTTCATCTTTGACTCCTAAAATGTTCACAATTCACAAATCCAGGGAGTAACCATAATTCTTATAACCAAACAAAACCCACAGGCAACCAAGTAACTGTCGAACGAGAAACCAAAACCAAAAAAAAGAGCACAGTACAATAAGAATGACTAATTATGCCTCGACTTCTGGGCACAATTTATTTTGCATTGTGAAAAAACAATGATAAAGCCACAGGTTGGAAACAAGAACATACCGTAAAAGATACCGTTTCAGAAGTGCCACACACCTTGCTACTACAGCTGGGCTGATGCAAACATAAGTAGTATTAGTGCCAAAAAACATGGACAAGAACTCTAAGAACTTACAGATAAATTTTATCTTTTGAATCTTATGTTTGTATACTAAGTTACTAACAATCAAATTAGGTTGTTTAGGTATTTTTGGTATCTACTACCCTATCATTAGTTGTTTCAATAATTAGGGTTATTTCCTTATTGGGATAATTATCTTACTAGAAATCTAGAATACAAGTTTAGAGTTTACTTGGTCTCTAAGCCTTAGGTTTTCTATATAAATAATGCCAACAAGTTTAATGGAGAGTTGAATATTCATTTGAGAAAATGCTTTACGCTATTGTGGCTTCCAAGCATAGTTCTTCTTCCTCTTTTCCCTTCTTTCAGCTTTTATCCCTTCCCTAATTTCTTCTAAAACTTCAAGCTATAATGGAAGACAACCCTTTGGTCATGTCCTCTGATGCTACCTCATTATAAAACTCAAGGATAAGTTTTTCTCAATGGAGAGAGAATGATGCGGTACAGATGGACAAAAATTCTAAGAGATTAGGGATTTCATGTAATTAAACTAATAATAATTAAAATAGGTATAATATATTAATAGTCTAGGTTTAATAGGTTGTTTATGTATCTACTTTCTTAGTATAAATTGATTAGGTAATTGGTCTAATTTCCTTGATAGAATACTTATCTATCTAGCATACAATATTAGAGTCTTACTTGGTCTCTTAGTTTACTTGTCTCTTAGTCAAGGAATTCTATTCAAGCATTGTAATCCTCACAAGTTTATTGGATAGCTGAATATTGATTTGAGAAAAAGGCTTTGCTATTTTGGCCTTCGGACAAGTTTCTTCTTCCTCTTTCCCCTTCTTTCTTCTTCCTCTTTCCCCTTCTTTTTTCTTCTTTTAACCCTTCCCTAATCTATTCTAAGCAATGTTTTGCATCGATTATGTGGATTTTGAGACTGGACTTGCCCAAGGTGTAATACCCGATAAAAATATCTAAATAAATAAAATTATATATTTTTAAAATATATTGATTGAACTTTGTCATTTATTTAGGTTAAACTAGTCATTAAATTTATGTGGACTACTAATGTATTAACAAGTGATGGATAAATTAATTTTGTAGAATTGAGCCTTAAAACTAATTGAGTTTAATTTATATGTGGGTAATATTAAATCTTATATTAATTCGGAGAATTAATAAGATCTATTAATAAATAAATAAACCTAATCTTACTTTCATTATACAAACCGAGAAAAAGAAAGGGACAGCGGCTGCTCGGAAAAAGAAAAGAAAAGAAAAAGGAGTCTTCGAGAATAAAGAAAGCAAAATCAAATTTGACAAACAGGTTAGTCTGTAACTTGAGAATTATGACTATGGAGTATGTATATTGAAAACTATTATGATAGTATTATTAAAATTATAAGTTTTATAGATGAATGAAAAAGTAATAGTTATATTATGCTGTTGCATACAATATGCTTACTGTAGGAATCTCTTTAATACATAACCATGGGTAGTCATGTGAATTGAATGGCATCAATGTGTCTTTTAAATAGAAAAATACCTTATTAATAGAAAGTGCAATGAATAATGAATGTTTTATTAGATTTATGGCAATTCGATATTTTTTGAAAATTATAGATGTGCACAGTAAGTGTATGCTCATTATATATATATATATATATATATATATATATATATATATATATATATATTAATTGGTATAATCTCCTGATCACATGTTTCATGTTAGTACAAAATTTTAAAATTTATGTATACAGTATTACAAAATATTATGTTATACAAGTTTAAATGAATAAATAAAGTATTTTGAAATTATAATAATATCATATTATTGTGTTTTATTAGATTGGATTAGAGGAGGCTATCAAAATTATATTTAAAATATACTTTGGGTATTACATTACTTGATTCATGTACAGATTCCGTACTCTTTCAGTGACTCTTTTAAATTTTAATTTGTTCGTTTTGCTACTCGTTTAGAAATTTGGTATGGCCTCTCATGATATTCATTTTCAAATTTATTATGATAGTTTCATTTTGGTGCTAATATTTGGAACTCATATTTGTACTCTTTAGACTAGTGCATCATGTCTAGAATTTATTTTGATATTTGTAAAAATGTACATGTCAATATATTTTAGAGACCTTGTGCTGATGATTCGTTTCGGTTTGACATGTACATCTTAGAACTCATTTGTGTTGGTATTGTGGCAAGGTATATTTCTGTTTTGTTCTGAGCTCGGTATGAAATAACACCCAACCATTTGATTCAGTCTATTATTTTCGTTGTGATTAGTCTTGTTAGTTTCGGTTTAATTAATTGAGTTAGTTATTTTAGTTCATCATTTTTGTACTCTATATCCATACTGGTCATTTGGCTCATGTTGTATTTTTCCTCCCGACAAGTAATCGAGAGAATCAAGGGCAAGTGTGATGAGAGTTCCATTCTTTCCAATGGATCGAGAGAATCAAGGGCAAGTGTGATGAGAGTTCCATTCTTTCCAATGGTTTAGATATATTCTGTTTAGGTTGTGATACATTAAATTGTTTGGACTTGTAATAATTATCTTAGATTATGGTTTGAGCCGGTTTGACATTTATTATGGTTTGTCTGGTGACATTTATTGGTTATAAGACTATTCTTTTGTGGCATAGAGCTCTCGATTTGTTTTGTAAGTTTTGTTATGCTTTGTGCGTAACCTCTCTATATCGGATCGAAAAGGGGGTGTTACAGAGTTTATTAAAGCCAAATTCTTTCTTATAGTAAACCTATTTAAGTTTGACTTATGAGTTATGGACTTATGGGTAGACTTCTGAGTTAGGTTTTTGTTCCGTTTGATCTTCTGTTCAACTATCATATCAGCTATATTTGAATCTGTCTCTAATATGTTTTACTTTTATTCGTTTATCTCTTTCTTAGATGGCTCGTAGATCCGCTAAAGTTGTTGGGAGGCGAGGTAATAATAGGCAAAGTGGTGAGGACCAACCCAATGGGTAGCCCAATGAGCAACCTAATAATCAGATTAATGCTCAATTGGTTATCTTGGTGAATTAGGCTTTGACGAAATTGGTGGCACATGTTGTTCAGGCAATGCAGCCGCCGCCAAAAATTCCTGAACAGGGGAACTCGGAAAATAATGTTCCACAGGGAATTGCAGATAGTCTTGATCAACCGGAGGTTCCGATGTATGTATAGTTGGAAACGTTTTAGAAGCAGAAACCACATTCATTCAATTCAGCTCCGACTCCAATTGATGCAGAGAATTGCATTGCCCATTTGGAGAAGATCTTTAATGTGTTGGGGTGCTCGAATAATCAGAAAGTGTTGCTTGAAGCTTATAAGCTAGAGGGGGATGCACAAAGGTGGTGGAAGACAATGAAAACAACAAAAGGTGATGGATATGTTGAGACACTTAGTTGGGCAGAATTTTGTGAGGTCTTTTATCAATGGTACTTCCCAGCTGCTGATAAAGAGGCAGAGTATTTGTCTATTCGACAGAAAGATGATGAGTCCATCACAGATTTTATGACGAGATTCACCAGGTTGGCAGACTTTGCGAGAACCTTTACAAGGACTACAGCGGAACAATCAGAGAAGTTCAAGTGGAGAATTCATTATAGGCATCGCGAGCATCTCATTAACAAATTTGCAGATGTGTCAGGAGTGGCTAATGCGGCCAAGAATATTGAGATGGAGCGACAGGACTTTCAGTCTTCTAAAACGAAGGGGATTCAGAAGAAAAACAAAGATGACCAGCAGGGTCAAGTTTCGGGCTAGCATGGGAGGAATCATGGTGGTAAGTGAAACAGGAACCGTGGTGGCCAGCAGGGGCTATGGTGTGGCCATAATCAGAATATGTGTTATTAACAGTTGCCTCAGCAGGGCAGAATCGTCAACTTCAGCTACCATAGCAAGGTCAGAATTGCCAGTAGTGGCAAAATCGTCAGTAAGGGCAGAATCAAGGTCGTTATGCGGGACCAGCTGATGGGGGAACTCTAATCTTATTCTGATAACTCCTTGCGCTATTTGTGGGGCTAATCATCAGTGGAGGCAATGCCATATTGCTAGAGATTGTACCGGACCACGTGATAATGGTGGAGGCGGTGATAATGGAGGTCAACGTCAGGACGGTCGGGTGTTTGCCTTGACATATAACTATGCGGAAGGTGCGATAGGTACTATTTCTGACACTCTTTTAGTTAGCAGGCGTGAGACTTCTATTTTATTTGATACTGATTTTACTCATTCAGTTGTTGCTCAGTCTTTTGTTCGGCACCTTGGTGTGTCATCTCAATCTTTAGATTATGTATGTCTATTGCTACCCCGATGGGGACTTCTGTTGTTATTTCTGATGTATATCGAGAGTGTTCAATCAGTTTTGGAGATAAGGTTCGTGGGGCTAATCTTATTCCAATGTGTATGCACGATTTTGATGTAATTCTTGGGATGGACTGGTTGGATAAGCACCAGGCCATTATCGATTGCTAGACGAAGAAGGTTATATTTAGAGATGTGAAGTCCCCAGAGTTCGTGTTTCAGGGTTCATGACCGAGTAAGGTGGTGAAGTTGATTTCAGCTTTGAAGGCTGGGAAGTTGGTGGCAAAGGGTTGTGAGGAGTATTTGGGATCTGTGAAGGATACCTCTATGGGTGAGTCTCGTATTGAGGATGTTCTAGTTGTTCGTTATTTTCCCAATGTGTTTCCTCAGGAATTGTAAGGGTTATCACTGCAGCGGGAAGTTGAGTTTACGCTTATTCGTGGTGCAAAGCCTATCTCTAAGGCGACGTATCGAATGACACAGTTGGAGTTGCAGGAGCAGTTGTAAGAATTGTTAGATCGTGGTGTGATTCAGCTGAGTGTTTCATCGTGGGGTGCTCCGGTTTTGTTTGTGAAGAAGAAAGATGGGTCTATGAGGCTGTGCATAGACTACAGGGAGTTGAACAAGATTATCATCAAGAATCGGTATCCATTGCCGAGGATTGATGACTTGTTTGACCAACTTCAGGGGGCAAAGCATTTTTCGAAGATAAACTTGAGGTCGACCTATCATCAGTTGAGGGTGAGGGATGAGGAAATCTCTAAAACAATTTTTCGCACTCGTTATGGGCATTACGAGTTTTCGGTGATGTCATTCGAGTTAACTAACGCTCCGACGTTATTAATGAATTTGATGAATCTGAGTGTTCAGGGAGTACTTGGACCAATATGTTATTGTCTTTATTGATGACATTTTCATTTACTCCAAGTCTAGGGAAGAGCATGATGAGCATCTTTTCACACAGTTTTGGGGATTTTTCAAAAAAAGAAGTCGTTTGCTACATTCTCTAAATGCTAGTTTTGGTTGGAGCATGTTGCATTTTTGGGCCACGTGATGTCTGTTTAAGGCATTAATGTGGATCCTGCGAAGGTTGAGGCTATAAATGATTGAGACCTACTACGGTGATGGAGGTTAGGAGTTTCTTGGGTTTGACAGGGTATTATAGGCGATTGGAAGGGTTCTCTTTGCTTGCCTTGCCATTGACTCAATTGATGAGGAAGGGAACAAATTTTGTGGATTGAAGAGCGCGAGCAGAGTTTTGAAGAGTTGAAGCGGCGGCTTGTGACAACCACAATACTTACATTGCCGTCGGGGACAGGAGGTTATCATATTTATAGTGATGCTTCTAAGAAGAGCTCAGGGTGTGTTTTGATGTAGCACGGTAAGGTGATTGTTTATGCTTCAAGGCAGCTTAAACCTTACAAGGTGAACTACCCCACTCATAATTTGGAGTTGACAGCAGTAATCTTTGCCCTAAAAATTTGGAGGCACTATTTGTATGGAGAGACTTGTGATATCTTCACCGATCACAAAAGTCTTAAATACATTTTCACTCAAAAGGAGCTCAACATGAGGCAGAGACGTTGGTTGGAGCTTCTAAAAGATTATAATGCGAGAATTCAGTATCACCCGGAAAAGGAGAATGTGGTTGCAGATGCTCTTAGTTGAAATAGTTCAGGAAGTGTAGTAGCCCTTATTACACAACCTCAGCTTATTTCGGATATGGAGTGATTGGAGTTGTATGTGCAAGGTTCAGATGGACATTTAGGAGGTATGAGAGTGGAGCCCTCTCTTATCTTGCCGGTTAAAGAATCTCAAAAGGAAGATGGGGAGTTGTGGGGTATGTCGCAGAATCTGGATGAGGGCAAGCAGCCCGAGTTTCGTATTGATGACCATGATGTGATTCTGTTGGGTAAGCGGTTGTGTATACCGTCGGATCTAACCATTGGAGAGGCTGTATTGGCTAAGGCTCATAGTTTGCCAGTTCCTATTCATCCCGGTTCCACTAAAATGTACAAGGATTTGAAGGAGAACTTTTGGTGGAATGGGATTAAGCGAGATATGGCTGAATATGTGGGGGAAGTGTCGCACTTGTCAACAAGTGAAGATAGAACATCAACGAGCTAATGGTTTGCTGCAACAGTTAGACATTCCAATTTGGAAATGGGAGGATATCACGATGGATTTTGTAACTAGTTTGCCGAAGACTTTCAGGAAGAACGATGCCATTTGGGTTGTGGTGGACCGGCTAACCAAATTGACACACTTATTGGCTATCCATGAGGGTTACTCGGTGGATAGGTTAGTATAGATCTTTCAACAGAAGATTATTAGACTTTATGGTACTCCAATGTCTATTGTTTCAGATCGGGACCCACGGTTTATTTCACGGTTCTGCAAAGGGTTTCAACGAGCTAGGGGCACTCAGCTTAACTTTAGTACTTCTTTCCAACCACAAATCGAAGGGCAATCCAAATGGACTATTGGAGGACATGTTGAGGTCTTGTCCACTTGAGCCTAGTTGAGTTTGCTTATAATAATAGCTGGCATGCAAGTATTGGAATGGCTTTGTTTGAGGCGTTGTATGGTAGGAAGGGTCGAGGTTGGCGAGAAGGCAATAGAAGGGCCTGAGTTAGTTCAAATCACTATGGAGAAGGTAGTGGTGGCTAATAAGCATAGGAGGACCTTAGAGTTTGAACCTGATGAGCATGTGTTTTTAAAGGTTTCTCCTTGGGGGCATTCGGCGATTTGGGTTGAAAGGGAAACTTAGTCCGCATTATATTGGCCCATTTGAGATTTTGGAGAGAGTTGGTGAGGTTGCACATCAGTTAACTTTGCCTCCACAGCTAGCTCATGTGCATAATATGCTCCATGTGTCGGTGTTGAGGAGTTATTATTATCATCCGTTGCATGTGGTGCAATATCCGTTCGATAAGATTGGGGAGGATCTTGTGAGGAGCAAATCGAGACGATTTTGGATCGTCGAGGCAGAGGCAGAACTAGAGGGGGCGGGGGTTCATATGACCCCCAATTACTCTGGTATATAGACAAAGCAACGGGAGTAAGGGCAGAGCAATTGATAGTCTAAGCTGGGATTAAAGGATATTCAAAGTAAAAGAAACTATGGGAGGAATCCAATTCAACTACAATCAAAGTTGAGGTAAGTCTTCAACCAATTAATTTACCAAACAAATGATGTTCTACCTTTTTTTTAATAAATTTATAGAAATTGGATGGAATATATTTGTTATTGATGTGAAATTGGTTGTGGGAGTTTTGATTATGAAACTACGAAGGGTTCAGATAATTTGTTATTATGTATGGAGGTTATGTGTTTATATGCTTGGATTTCATGAAACTGTGATTTTTAAAGCTTGCATACCATGTGTTTGTATAAATGCCATAAAGAGGTTAATTTGGTTAAAACATGAAAATTAATGGGTTCTCTCTGTAAATTGATGTACATACATGAGTTATAAGTTAACTCAAGTTGTTTGATTGCTTCATCAATTAAAAAAAATCACAAATTTCATCAGTTGTAAGTCCGACACCAAGTTTCTTGTTTACATAATCTTGAAATGTGTGGATACACAAGTAATTTCCTTAAGTTTCTTTACAGCTTCCTTTTGAGCTTTTATGGCCGCTTTAGCGGCCGCTTTCTCTGCCAACTTTTTCTTCCTCTCCAACGCCTGCTTAGCTTTAGCCATCTCCTCCTCTCGCTTCAATTCCTTCAATTTTACCTCGTCAACTTCATTTTTCTTCGGAAGAGGAATTTCTTACGACTTTTCCAACTCAAATATTGTCTCTCTATCTTTCACAAGACTTTCCAGTACTTTTGCAAGAGGAATTTTTTCGGATCGGATTGTAGCTCGTATCGCCGCCGTCATAATTTTGCAAGTATATTTTGACCCCCCTCTCAAAAGTTTCTGGTTCCCCCACTGACTTAAGTCTTAGTTTCTCGATATATAATCTTGCAAGCTTATTTCAGAAAGCAATTGATGAATGAATGAAGAAAATATTTTAAAGCTCAAGTCCAGCATCAAGCTGATTCCCTGATTCTCATTGACTATCAATCTAGTATACCATTTTAAAGTTTAAGTCTAGTTGAAGCTGATTCCCTGTTTCTCATCAACTGCTCCACATCATCTTTACTCTATTCTTATACAATTTTAAAAAACCTAAATCCTAATATTTTCCTTCTTTTGGCCATAATTTCTAGCAAGACCAGCTGTCATACTTGGTATGCTGCTGTCAAGGTTCAGTTTTTTGCACCAGACTTGTAAGAACTTTACCCCATGCTTCCTACATTATATTCCTACCTACATCAGTCTACCTCATCTAAAGAAGCCGATTGACCTTAATTATTAGGTTGATCCTGGTCTCTGATAATTTACTAAGTGGCGTTTGTCTCATATCTACATTACAAATGTTCTCACACTATATTTACCCTTCAAACTATTAAAATAAAAGAAAAGTACAATACCAGCAGTGAGTTATCTCAGCATATCAGTCTAATATAGCATTTCATCCCATAGTCTAGGTGAAAATTTTTACATTGCACTGTAATGCGCTATAAATTCAGCAGATCACATTAATTCTTCAAAAAAATTTGGTCAGCAATACAATAACACTGTCAGAGCCAGAAAAATAGTTGATTACTTGATAGATTTCCTTATGTGGAAGACATTGATAAAATAGCTCCAAGATGAACTAGTGAAAATACCACCGTATGCAGTGAATAAGGTGCCAAAATAAGAAACACCTACTATCAAGTACAAATCATTACAAAAAATATAGTTAGATACCTTCGCTCCCTCTCTGCAAGTGTATGTTCTATAATTACACTATAAGCCAAGTCAGTTGTATGTGCAGCCAGATAGTCCTGCCATTGAGAAAATAAGATTAAAACATCCAAAACACAATTTGAAAAGTAGTGAGAAGCATAAGGACATAGTTGACCTTATTATCACAATAGATGCATTCCAAAACTGGACACATAAGCTACAAACAACCTAATGCAAAATCATTTTGTTATTGCCATAGGCAAGAACAGGTTTTCTAACTTTTGGACAATCAAGGCAACATAATAATTGCACAAGTAAAATATTTTCAATCCTAAGTCCTAACTTATAAAAAATAATTTAATTTAGTATTAAATTAAGAACATAGCATTTAAGATGCCATTGAATGAACACTGTAATTCTTACTTACCTATGAAATACTATACGAAAGGTATATTATACCTAAACCCACAAACATAGTGTAATCAAGCTAACAACTCCCTCCATTCCTTTTTATCTGTCATTTTAGAAAGTAAGATTTGTTACTTTTTATCTGTCGTTTGTATTTCAAGGAAGCATTAATGACTTAGTTTTCCGTATTATTCCTACATTAAGTATTAATTTGTTTCTCATTAATAACTTAGTTTTTCATATTCTCCCTACATTAAATACTACTACCTCCGTTCCTAAAAGATTGTCGTTTAAGGTTTTTGCACATGGATTAAGAAAGTACTACATCCGTTCCTAAAAGATTGTCGTTTAAGGTTTTGGCACATGGATTAAGAAAGTATCATTTACCAAGTAAAATTTATTTGAAATTCCATCACTACCCCTTTATGGAAAGTTGAAAACTATTAATACAAGTGAGAGAATTTCTTAGGACAATGAGAGAAGGTAGGGGTAATATAGGAAAGTAAATAATTTATTCTTCTTGAAAGTTGTAAACGACAAACTTTTTAGAACAATTTTTTTCTTCTAAAACGACAATCTTTTAGGAACGGATGGAGTATCATTTACCAAGTAAAATTTGTTTGAAATTCCATCACTACCCCTTTATGGGAAGTTGAAAATTATTAATACATAGGAGAGAATTTCTTGGGACAATGAGAGAAGGTAAGGGTAATATAGGAAAGTAAATAATTTATGCTCCTCGAAAATTGTAAACGACAAACATTTTGGAACAAATTTTTTCTTCTAAAACGACAATCTTTTAGGAACGGAGGGAGTAATTTGTTTCTCATTAATGACTTAGTTTTTCATATTATCTCTATATTAAATACTCTCTATGTTCCTTAATATAAGTTGTTTTAGAGTTGTGCACAAGTATTAAGGAAATGATTGTATAGCATTAAATATAATATTAATTGTTTATATAACCCTTGTATTAGAAAAAGATATTGTTATTTATTGGGCAAAAAATAGTGAGAAAACCATAGTTATATTTATTACTTGGAGTAATATTGGAAACTAAGCAATTAATGCTTACTCGAAATTCTCAAACGACTTATATTATGGAACAAAAACAGTTCTCTAAAACGACTTATATTAAGGAACGGAGGGAGTACTAATTTGTTTCTCTGTCATCTTTTCTAATAATTTTAAAATGATAATATTGAGATTTTATATCCAATTTGATCGACCACATAAAGAATTAACTAATCTTTGTATTTTATCGTAATCCTCAATTAAAAAAGAACGTTAAATCTTTGTATTTTATCCTAATCCTCAATTAAAAAAGAACGGAGGAGTACTACGCAAAATTCATCAATCCATATCAGCTGGTAGTCACAAATATATAATACTTCATGTCTCTTAATATAAGTCGTTTTAGAGTTGTGCGAGAGTATTAAGAATTGTCTTTGTACTGAAAAAATAGAGTGTTATTTATTGGAAATAAAATAGTGAGAGAACAAAATTTATATTTAATATTTTGGGTAATATTAAAAACTAATGGTTACTTGAAATTCTCAAATGACAAATATTAAGAAAAAAATATTTCTCTAAAACGACTAATGGACTACTCAGCAATCAGCATGTATTTCCCCTAATTTCAAATAATTAATCCACTGTATACAATTCAAGTTCTTAAACATAAATTTAAACATTCATAATACAATCTCATAGTCATACATTTCAAGGTATATAGACACAACAGAGTTAAGAGATATAAAGTAGAAACAAAATCGCATACGTTCAACCTTAAGCCCTAAACTCCAAAAGAAAAACACGTGAAACTAGCGCCACAGCTACAAGATCAGAATAAAACAAAATTGAGCACGATTACTGTGCGAATTCTAACCCGAAGAGTCCTTGAAGCTTCGGAGGCAACGGCGGAGGGGTTTCCAGGGTTGGAAAGCGAGAGAGAATCGGCGACTGCACGGCGGAGTGGCTCCGGTGGCTTCTTCAACGACGAAGATCTCAGCCTCGAGATACTACCCAACTGTAATCTCGAGCTTCCGGGGCTCCGACAAGGGCTGTAATTCGTCGACATCAATGTTTATGTTTTTATATATAATTCAATTTCAATCAACAAATATATACATATATAATGATAATTCGCTCTTGTATATCTGAAAAGATGTCTCAATGGGAACTCATTACATTTTAACAATCGATTAACTGTTTTTTTGTCAGAGGAATAAAAGTAAGGAGAAAGTGAAAGAGATATATAGAGAGAGAAGAAAATGGATATACATATATAAGTCGGTAAAAACAACTTATAAGTTATTTGTTACAATTGAGCTATTTGGTAGTAACTTACCTTTTTAAATTATAAATCAAAATAAATAAGTATTTAGTTGGTACTTATTTAAAAATGATTTATAAATCATTTCTAATAAGTTAATTTGATCAAATATAATGCTACTATTTTGTTTTTTTTTTATTTTACTATTGAATTAATGTATATTTTTATTAATGTTTTTTAGTTATATTTATATTTTATTTTAACTTATAAGTCATTATCAGTCGAACAATTTCATAACTTGTTTTTATTTAATTTCTGACTTATAAATTAAATTGGTGTCGAACGTTTTTATTTATAAGTCTCAACTTAACAGAACTTATAAATCAACTTAAATTTTAATTTAAGTCATTTTAAAATAAGTTGTTATTGAACGGGCCCGTATTATATATTCTTTTAATAAATAACTGTGCCGGTAGTGTATATTATTAGCTTAGTTGTACGTATTATACAAACTAGTCTCCATGCACACGCGTAATTGCAAAAGAAAAAAAACTGAAAATAAAATTATAAATAGAAAAAAAAAAGAGACAGAAAGAGGAAATGTAATGATCACGATAATCGAACAATCTTTGTAAATGAAATTTATGTAAAATTATCTAATAAAATGATGTTTTATTAATCATTTGTGTTTTATGTTACTTGTGGTCAATAGAATGATCACGATACGTGTTATGTAAGAGTTTTTTAGTGTTTGAAAGGTAAATGTAGAAAATAATTTTTTTTCAAGAAAAGACGTAAAAACACTATTCATGCTAAAAACGCAAGTTCATTTTTTTGATTTTTCGAATTACGACATAGCGTTTCTTCGAAACGTGGGGATTGGTGGCGAAATCAAAAGTCGTTTTTCGGCTAACCGAGCGGATTACGAAAACGTAACTGAAAAAGTTAAAAAACCTAACTAGATAAGAAAATGTTTAACTAGAATTAGTTGGACTGTGAGACCCCACATTTTATGAACGAGAAATATTTTTTTAAAATTTATGGTGTGGATTTGATATAATGTTATAGTTGTGGGTAATATTTATAAATTTTGCAAAGTATGCAAGTTGTTATATAATATTCGTTTAGTCGGGGAATATTCTTTTTGTCGGGGAATATCTGTACGACGGCACAATCATTGGTGGACCCCACAACGGAATTATTGTCGGATTGAGAAAACGATAAAAATATTTTTATAAAAATAACGGCGGAAGTTTTACCGTTAAAACTGTTGAACTACTCGGTAGTAAAACAAAGATGTACTGGCGTGGTTTGCGTAGTAGCACACCAGTATTGATTATTGATGCTTACGTGAGAAGTCACTCGCTTTTGTTTAATTATTGCTACAATAATTGTTGCGTAGTATCTCACGTTATTTGATTCAATTATTGTCGATATTTTATATATTATTAAATCAATAACCGAGATAACAAAGTTATTAATATTATTATTTGCAATATTAACGATGTCAGTAAGTTACGCCAAGGAGAGGTTTGGTCACCTAATTGCGCACCAATAAGGAGAAATCCTTATTGGAAAGCCCTCTTTCCTTAGAACGAATCTTTACGATTAATATTGTGAATTATAATAATGATGATAAATGTTGTTAAATATATTGAGGTGTCTTTTTATGAAGTCACTAAGTTTATATTATATATATAAATTTTGTTTTATTAGTATTATTAATGTAATAAAACGTAAAAGCTTTTATATAAAATGTAATACTTTTATAAAGTTATTTATTTTATTAGACAATAATTAGAATATATTATATTTTATTATGAATAGTATTTTGCGTAGTAAAATCTTTTTATATAAAATAAAATACTTTTATAAAGTTATTTGTTTTATTAGACAATAATTAGAATATAATATATTTTATTATGCATAGTGTTTGCATAGTCTGCTCGTATAAGATTTTCAGAGTAAAATCTTTTTTATATAAAAAGAATACTTTTATAAAGTTATTTATTTTATTAAACAATAATTAGAATATAATATATTTTATTATGCATAGTGTTTGTATAATTATATGCATAGTGTTTGCATAGTAAAATCTTTTTATATAAAATGTAATACTTTTATAAAGTTATTTGTTTTATTAGACTATAAATAGAATATATTATATTTTATTTAAAAGATTTTGTTTTATTAGAATATTTTATTTATAATTTATAGTAAATCAATATGGACCGTCTGCTTAAAAGTAAATCAATCTCGAGACTGCTCATGAATTAGTTACTATTCAGTCCATTCTCCTATAAATAGAAGCTCATTCATTCATTATTTCTTACGAATTCACTGAAACTCTAGAGAGAGAAACTATAGAGAGAAAGAAGAAAAGTATTCTGCTACTCACTTTTTCAATATCCAATTTCTTCTAAGGTAAGGGGTATTATTTCTTTCGTATTCATGAAGATAACTTCTGTTATTCCATTCTTTATTATTCTGTTGGAATAACTTGTATACGCAGTCTGAGACCCCAAAGTTTACGAATAAAGATTTAAATTTCTCGAAATATTTTTTTTTTTAATATTATGGTGTTGATTTGATACAATGTTATAGTTGTGGGTAATATTTATAAATTTTGTAAAGTACGCAAGTTGTTATATAATATTCGATTGGTCGGGAATATTCGTACGACGGCACAATCATTGGTGGACCCCACAACAGAATTATTGTCGGATTGAGAAAACGACAAAAATATTTTATGAAAATAACGGCGGAAGTTTTACCGTTAACTGTTGAAACACCCGGTGTTAAAAGTACAGGAATACGCGTGGTTGAATAGTAGCACACGATATTGATTATTGATGCTTACGTGAGAAGTCACTTAGTTTTGTTCAATTATTAATATAGTAATTATTGCATAGTATCTCACGTTATTTGATTCAATTATTGTCGATATTTTATATATTATTAAATCAATAATTCAGATGACAGAGTTATTAATATTATTATTTGCAAAATTAACGATGTTTAGAAGTTCTGCCAAGGAGAGGTTTGGTCACCTAATATCGCGTCAATAGGAAGAAATCCTTATTGAAAAGCCCCCTCTTTCCTGGGAACGACCTGGTCGATTAATATTGTGAATTATAAATATGATGATAAATGTTATTAAATATATTGAGGTGTCTTTTTATGAAATCACAGAAGTTTATATATATATATATATATATATATATATATATATATACCATTTGGGGGCGGAAGCAAGAAAACAGAGTGGAGAAAACAGAGTGGTGTATATAAATAACACAATTTAAATACTAAATAGAAATAATTTTATAGAAATAATTTTATTGATAACTGAAACTATTTACAAACAAACTAAAAATTAAAGTGACTTACAATTTAACTTAGAACATTTAAGAAGAAAGAGAAGGAGGGGTTAAGATGGGCTAAACAGCGGTAGAAACCAAAGATTCGTCTGAGAAGGAACTCAGAGTCTTTTTAAGTTTTGAAGTCTGTTTTTCTAACTGAGTTCGATTTCCTTTTATAGAATAAGGAAAGGAACTATTATAAAGTAACTATTACAAAATGAATCATTACAGACAAGCAACTGTAGATGAATAGTGCTAACTTTTGACTAAATACATATGCTTTCGGTGGAAAAGAGAGAGCATCTTTTGACTTTGAAGGCTGCTAGTGCAGGTGCGCGTGACTGGAGCTGCTTTCGGTGGAATAGCAAATTTTTTGGCTGATTGGCTGCAGGGACAGGTGCATGTGACTGGGAAGTCAGGAAAATGGGTCTTGGGCATCCTGTAGATCGATGGTGCCATATGGATCATACTGACCATCATCATCTGCAAATTGGCTGACTGAAGCATTCTGAGAAGAGGAAGAAGAATGAACAGAGGCTTCTTTGTGTAACTCATCGATTCTTTTGTTAAGTGCTTGGGATATTAATTTTAATTCTTTACTGGAACAATTCTTGAAATCAAAAATGTCACAAGAACAAGACGAACGATGGGGATCGATTTTTTGACTCTTTGGGTTTTGACTCTTTTAATTGACTGGAAGGTTCTTTGGATGAAACTGGAAGAACCTTAAGAGGAACGGTGGGAATTTCTAACTGAACTTGACTAACAATCCTATTAACATCAAACTTATCCCACCATTTGATGAAAAATTATCGAGAGAGAAGAGGGAAAGGTTCACAAAGGTTACAGGCTTCCGTCAAATTGAAATCTCGACCAAACGGATCGGTTACTTTAGTTGGGATTTTAATGTCATACTGCCATTTAAGAATCCAGGGAATCTTATATTTACTAACAAATTAAAGAATGATAGGGATTCCATCATACTTTGGATTGTGTTTACTGTGGTTACAAAAGTGACTAAGTTGAACTTTCAATGGCTCAGGAAGGAGATCATAAGTGGAACCAAACCTCATCCACCAATGAGAGAACCAATGAGGGAACTGGCTTTTGAACTTGTGATCGAACTGGAAAAACCAGGAATGACTATTTGAATCATTTTGAAAAAGGATGACTCTATACCAAGATTCCATATACTCATAATAACAATAAGAGTTATCCTGATTTGTAAGATGCATGAGGTCAGAAGGATGTTTTTCCCAATCTGACATTGAAATGAATTACTTAATATACAATGAATGATAAAGTACTTTGGATTTATCATTATTAGCATAAATGGGTTTAACAAAGATTGACTCGGTTTTAACAAGGATGTCCTTATAATACACAAGGATTTATAAGGAGTCATGGGTCGAAATGCCAACCGAAAAAAAAAAATCTGGCGACCAATTTGACTGGTCATCTTTAGGTTTCATATGGGGTTCAATATGAAATGTGAGTGGTCCATTTGAGCATATACTCGAAAGGAGGATGACCGGGTTTGAACTGGAGGCTTTTGATTGGTTGGAAAAGGGTCAACTGGGTTGGGTTACTAGCTAAGGTCGAATCAGATGGCTTGGGTATTGTATCAAGACCGTAAATTTGCAGTGGTTTGATAAATTGGGTTAATCGGATGAGGAACCAAGGTTCCTTTTGGTTGATTACTTGGGCCAGTAGGGCGGCCCGGACCACGAGAGGATGATGCTCCTCGAGAACTCATGATGAACGGACAGTACCTGTATTAATAAATTCCCGAGTGAGAAAATCAGGAATCGAATTGGTACTGCCTTTAATGTATTCAATTTCAAAATCAAAGATATTCAATAAGGCTTGCCATCTAGCAAAGGAATGTTTAGAGGCTATGTTTTCAACATCTTTTTCTAAAACATATTTTGCCGATTTACAATCAATGCGAACTAAAAACTTTTGATTCAATAAGTCACTTTAAAATTTGTTAATACATAATACTAAAGAAAGTATTTCCTTTTAATAATCTTGTAATTTAATCGTAGTATTCCATGCACCGGAATGGAAATCAGACAATTTGTTCTCGAGAACCGAGAATAAGTTTTTGCTTGAGAATTCCTCCTCAATCCAATATCGAGGCATCGGTTTCAACAATTTTAAATGCAGAATCATTGGAAATACCAAGGCAGGCAATGCCTTGACATATTTTTTTAACTTGTTGGACTGACGTGTATGTGAGTATCAGTCCAAGGAGGAGGATTGTCCTGCAAACGCTAAAAAAGAGGTTTGCAAATCTTCCTGAGGTTTTTGTAGAACTTGCCAATATAATTGAGCGAGCCTAGAAACCTCTGTAGTTGGATTTTATTGGTAATTTTATCTCGGGAATCATCGTAAAGAAATTGAATAGCTCAGTCAATAGGCTGTATGAGTCCGCGATAAATATTTAAACCAAGAAACCGAACTTTAGCTTGAAACAAGCTGCATTTGGAAGGTGAAAGGACAAGACCATTATCTTTAACTGTTTTGAAGAACGCTTTCAAATGTTTAATGTGTTCTTCAATAGAATTGGAAAAAATGAGAATATCATCAATGTAGACGAAAATAAAGTGACTGAAAGGGTTCAAAATATCATTGAGAATATTCTGAAATTCACTGGGAGCATTTTTTAGGCCAAATGCTAGGACATTCCATTCGTAATGACCAAATGGGGTAGTGAATGCTATTTTGTACCTATCATCTGGGTGGATTGTAACTTGCCAAAAACCAGATTTAAGGTCGAATTTACTAAAGATAGTGGCATTACTCAAACGGTTAATAAGGTCGTCTTTGTTAGGTAAAGGGTACCTAATCCACTCTAAGACTTTGTTCAATGGCTTATAATTGATTACTAGATGGGGAACGCCTCTCTCCTTCTCTGATTCATTATTAACATAAAAGGCGGGACATGACCATGGGGATTTACTAGGCTTAATTAAACCTTTACTAAGAAGATCATTAATCTCTTTTTTACATAACTCCATATGTTCGTGATTCATTTGTATAGGCTTAGCCTTAGTAGGAATCAGGTGCTCTTTGAATTCCTTAGCATAAGGAAGCCTTACTACATGCTTCTTCCGATACCAAAAGGCATTAGGAGAATCAGAACAAAGGTTTTCTTTTAAATATATTTTTAACTCTTCAATTTTTTTTTGAACTTCTTTACTCTGAAGTTGTTCTTCAACACATTTGTACTTAATTTCTTCCTTTAAGAAATTTAAATGGGTAGATTTACAATTCAATAAATTTAATGATTTGGAAATAGATTCTTCTTGAATGAATTTTAAATCTCTTTCTTTAGGTTTAATAAGGAATTTGAATGTTATTCTTTTTCCTAAGTGTTTATAGCTTAATCCTTCATTATTGGTAGTAAAAAGGTATAATAAATATATAAATGGTAACCCTAAGATGATCTTATCAGTAAGATTGCGGATTAAAACAAATGATGTTTTAAAGCATATATTATCTTGACAGATATGAACATTAGGCAGTTTATATTTTATCTCCATTTGACTACCATTAGCTGAATTTAACTTTTCATTAGTTTTCTTATAATATTTAGTTAGGATTAGACCTTCCTGAATACAATTAAGATCTGCGCCAGTATCAACTAGAGCAGGAAGTTGTATAGAAAAGGTTTTATCAACAACTAAGTTAATGGAGATATACCATTTTTGAATGGTGATATCTTTAATACATTTAAGAGAAAGACCTTGAACAAAAAGATCTGACTCTTATTTTGTTCCCTATGATTCAGGCTCATCGTGATCTTCACCACTAGAGGAGGAATCATGGACTTGAAGATCGAATTTTTTGACTTCAAACTCTTTTCTTAAATTAGAGACTTCTATTTTTAAGTTAGAAATTTCCTTTTTCAGTTTATTGACTTCTTGATTCAACTCTGGAAGGGTAACTTCCTTAACTGGGGTTTTAAATCTCTCAAGAGTTTTATTAAGACTAAATACTGGTTTTTCTTTAGCTTTAATAATTTTATCCTTAACTCTATTGTCTTTAGTTATTAAATCTTTTAACTGTTTAATGTATTGAGATTTTAACTCAGGATCGGAAATTTTACTAATTAGATCAATTAGCAAAGAACTTTCTTCATCTTCTTTAGTGATTACATTAATTTGTTTATTGCAACACTTCTCATTGCAATTGTTATTACAGGTTGTTGAGGAATTTCACTGGGTAATGTCCATTGACTAGGTAACGTAATATCCTTCTAGAGGATGGTTCTCGGGATTTGAATATTAGCATCACTAGTTGAACTTTGAATTAATACAGTTTGATCTTTAGGATTTTTATATTTATATATATATATATATATAAATTTTGTTTTATTAGTATTATTAATGTAATAAAATAGAAAAGCTTTTTATATAGAACAGAATACTTTTATAAAGTTATTTGTTTTATTAGACTATAAATAGAATATATTATATTATATTTAAAAGATTTTATTTTATTAGAATATTTTATTTATAATTTGCGTAGTAAATCAATATGGATCATCTGCTTAAAAGTAAATCAATGCACCGCTTCATGAATTAGTTACTTATTCATTCGCTTCTCCTATAAATAGAAGCTCATTCCTTCATTATTTCTTACGAATTCACTGAAACTATAGAGAGAAAAACTATAGAGAGAAAGAAGAAAAGTATTCTGCTACCTCACTTTTCCAATATCCAGTTCTTCTAAGGTAAGGGATATTATTTGTTGTACTCGTAAGGGGTATTATTTCTTTCGTATTTATGAAGAGAACTTCTGTTATTCCATTCTTTATTATTCTGTTGGAATAACTTGTATACGTGGGCTACCCTATACTTGGTGAAATTTTTTTGTTATTCCAATCTTTATTATTATGTGAGAATAACCTGTCTATGTGAAGTACCACATATATGGTGAAATTCTTCTGTTATTCCATTCTTTATCATTCTATTGAATATCCATCGGTCAATATTACGCTTTGACACAGTTCCATTAATTATTATTACATTGGAATAACACATCGCATGCGGTTTATCGCATGCATAGTGATTTCTGTTGTTATTCAATTCTTTATTATTCTGTTGGAATATCTTGTCTATGTGGATTACCACATGCATGGTGAATGACCCTTCGTATTCATTTCTTATTAAATTGTGAAAATGATCTATCTACGTGGATTACCGCATGGCGGGCGAAAATCCATTTGCAGTTTCATATATTCTGTTATACTCAGTTGGTTAAAGCTTTGACTTCTATACTCCATGAAATTAGTGGAATATCCTTGATATTTCCGCTTCATCTAGTATCTTTTCATGGAAATATTCTTCTGAGTATTCTTGAATTTTACTCTACAAAGAAGTATCATGTTGACAATTTGGACGTTATTAGTTCCTGGATAAATTAATTCTTGAACTTATTTTATTGAATTAATATATCATTGTCATCATCCTCATGTTTATATTATGTTGAAAGTCATCTGTGGCCTGTAGTGCATAGATGGACTTGGTATGATTATGACCATGGATTAATCGGTATAATCATGACCGTAATGTTACAAATGATGTGGTAAAAGTCCTCATTGGCCCGTAGTGCATTGATGGATAGTTGTTGGCATGATCATGACCATTGATGAATACACGAATATCCTTGGCCCGTAGTGCATGGATAATTTATGGTTGTGATACTAATGAATATCCTTGGTCGTAGTGCAGGGATGATGTGGATTATTTATTAAGCTGAGTCCCGCGATAAAAGTGATGAAAAACCTTTTAAATCATAAAAGATAGTAGATTTTATTCTCTAGTTGACTCTTTTAATGGATTGCTTGTTTCGCCGCAGGTTAAACTTGATGTTTGTTATATTGTATCGCTTTAACAATTTGTTGAAGGCTAACGATAATTTATTCTCAGTATTATCTTAGTCATAATATTTCTTCTTGGGCTAGTTGAGCTCACCTTTTACTTTCATTGTTCTCTTCGAAATGAGAGACGTAGCGAGGGACTAGTCGGGGAACGGAGTGACGGTCCGTATAATAGCATTAGTAGTCATCACTATTCTATTAAATAGTGTGATAATAAATGTAATGAGGACTCAATTGAGTGTGGATATCGTCTAGATGACAATATTTGTATTAAAACTCACAAAGATATGTTTTGTCGTATTTTATACATTTGTTGTATAATTAAGTTGTATTTGAATTTTATACCATGTATTTGGCGACTCAAGATAGGTGATGTATACCTATTTTGGGGCGCCACAGCTTAGTATCAAAGCTTAGGGATATGATCCCCGGTGAAATGTGAGATAAGAACTAGGAGGGAGAGACGGGAATTCTTTTCGCTAGTATGACCTACCCATGTTTAATTGGTATTTAATTGGTCATTGAGTATAGGGATAATATGTGATATGTTAATTAACCCTTGTTTTGTGGCAAGTGTTTGAAAATGACATCCAAGAATGTTGAGAACATCAATGGAGCACAGGAGACCGTTGAGTCTCCACAGATTAATAATCAGGATAATGTGCATCAAGAAGGCGACAATCCTCAGGCAAACAACAACACTAACCAGATGATGAACGATGGAATGTTCAGAGGCTTTATGCAATTCATGCAACATCAGGCAAGAGCGGCTCCTGTACAAAATGCAGGTGGAAACACTGACAACTCTTGGATGGTCACCGTTAAGCAGTTCAAGGAACTGGGACCACCAGAGTTTTTTGGAGAGCCAAAACCACTTAAGGCGGAGACGTGGATAAAGCAGATCTGCAAGATATTTGATATCTTGGGATGCTCCGAGGAGCAAAAGGTTCCCTTTGCCTCCTTCATGTTGCGTGCAGAGACAGATTACTGGTGGGAATCTATAAAACGTACTCAACCTGCCGCACTGAAGATGACTTGGGAGAAGTTCCAAGAATTGTTCAATGACAAGTACTTTCCCGAAAGTATTCGTCACATGAAAGAGGTAGAGTTCATCAAGCTGGAGCAAAATAGCATGTCCGTGTCGCAGTACGAAGCCAAGTTCGCCGAGTTGTCCCGGTTTGCGTCCCATTTGGTTGATAATGAGAAGAGAATGACGCGAATGTTTCTAAGAGGTTTGAAACCCAAGATACATCAATATCTTATCTTTCATAAACTGTGTTTGTATTCAGATGTTGTTAATAGGGCTCAGTTATTGGAGCGCGATAATGAGTCAACCCAACCAAAAGAAAGCAAATAACAAAATGATAATACCGGTGATAACAAATCATCGAAGCGGTGACAATAAGCGTGGAGGGAATCAGCATGCCAGAAATGGTAATCACTTCGGTGGTAATCATGGCCAAAACAATAAGAATGGACATTTCAAGAAGAGGAGATTCAACAATGATGGAAAGACGTCGGACCAAAGACCAAGTTGTTAAGGAAGGAGAACGACCACCTATCATATGTTTCTAATACGGAGGAGGACACATCACCAAATCAAGCTGATGTCATCCAAAGCATGTTATAATTGTGGAAGAGAAGGTCACCTAGACCGATTTTGTCATTCACCGAAGACATGTCCAGTTGGGACGGTGGCACCAAAGGCGGATATGGACAAAACAAAGTCGGTGGTTTCAGGAAGAGCATTTTTCGTGACTTCTCAAAAAGCGAGTAACCCGAACGAAGTTAGCAGGGGATAGTTAATTATAAATTCTTGCGAAGTCTATACCTTATTAGATACCGGTTCTACCCATTATTTTATCTCTCTTGCTTGCGTTCAACGTTTAAATTTGACCCCAGAGAAGTTAGACTTTGACTTATTGGTTGAAACTTTGTTAGTAGAAACCTTCGTTACCTCCACTGTTTTATAAATCTTGTTTGATTCAAATCGACACTTTACGTTACCTGTCGATCTTTTCTCTTTGAAAATACTTGCCTTTGATTTGATTTTAGAAATCGATTGGTTAACTACTCATCATGCTTTTCGTAAGGTTGTTAGCTTTCATATTCCTAACCAACCTGTTATGCGAATTCAAGCAACCAAACCACTAAATTGAATCATTGTCATATCAAGCCATAAGTAAAGAGCCCCAATCCTTTCGTTGTTGACTTCCTTGTGTGGAATGCACCGAAGCCAAACTTTCTGTAGGCGACGTCGTGAATGACGATGACAAGTTTATAGGTATCAATGTGACGTACTATCCAAGTCATGGATGGGAGTCACAGTTTTGAATGATATTTCTATTGTTAATAAATTTCCTAACGTATTCTTGAAGACTTCTTAGCCTACCCTAGAGCGTGAAATTGAATTTTGTATTGACCCCAGTACAAAACCCATTTCTAAAACCCTTAAATATTCTTTAACCAAAAAAAACGTATCATGCGCCAAGGACATTGTTCGAGATGTTGAAGATTATGATCGTACCATTCAATATCATTGTGGAAGAGAGAACGTAGTAGCTGACGCGTTGAGTAGAAGATCGTATGCATTTACGAGTGCAATGTTGTTAACATAAAAATCCATTTCGTATAACTTATAAATAATGAAGATAGAGTTAAAGACTCTAGGGACCCATGTGAAGATAACAAATATACGAGTAGAATCGACTTTAATCGATAAAGTTAAAGCCGCTCAAGCTACACACCCGAATATGATGAATATAAAGAAGAAGGTTCAAGAAGGCGTTATCTTTACCATCGATTAAATTGGCCCATTTGAAATTCTCGATTGAGTAGGAACTGTGGCCTATAGACTCGTTTTACTGCCAAGTATGTCGCGTGTTCATAACGTTTTTCACGTATCGTTGTTAGTAAAAAACTTAGTCTTGGGGGACTTTGGAACCAAATTTCGGAATAATTAATGAATCTAAAAAATTATGAAATCATGGGGGTTTTATAGAGCATGTTACAAGCTTTCCATAGCCTCAAAAACGGACTAATTCCGATAACGGATGAAGAAGTTATGAAGATTTGAAGTATGTGCGTCAAAAGTTGCAAAATCTGGAAAATTAGAGCTAAGTGTCAAGGGTCGAGCGCCTAGGCGCTAGGCTCGATGCTTAGATTATGCTCTTGGGTGCCTAGGCGCTTGCCCAAGGCCAAATCTGGGCGCCTAGGCACAGGTCAAGTGTTAAGACAAAATCTGTCCGGACGTCCTTTAGTAAATTGGGCATAACTTTTTCATACAAACTCCGATTGAGGTGATTCAGGATGATTCGGAAAGATAACGAGTAGACCTATAACTTTCATTCTTTATATTTTGAGATTTGAGGTCGGTATCAGGGCATTAAAATGACTATTTTAGGGATTGATGTGCATTCAGAGGCAATCGGAGGACATCGGGAATGCACGTATGCAACGTGTAATGTTTTCGACGATAAAGGTATTCAAGGTTATACCTCAAGAGTTGGAATATGAAATGAAGTCAAGGTATCCACACCTCTTCTAAGATACCAGTAATGCATTTAAAATTTCAAGGGCGAAATTTCATAAGGAGGGAGATTGTGAGACCCCAAAGTTTATGAATAAAGATTTAAATTTCTCAAAATATTTTTTTTAATATTATGGTGTGGATTTGATATAATTTTATAGTTGTGGGTAATATTTATAAATTTTGTAAAGTACGCAAGTTGTTATATAATATTCGATTGGTTGGGAATATTCGCTTTAACAGGGGAATATTCGACGATATGGCAAATCATCAGTGGACCCCACAACGGAATTATCATTTGATTGAGAAAATGACAAAAATATTTTATAAAAATAATCGGAAGTTTTACTCGTTAATCTGTTGAAACACCCTGTTAAAAAGTACAGAATACGCGTGGTTGCATAAGTAGCACACGATATTGATTATCGATGCTTACGTGAGAAGTCACTCGCTTTTGTTCAATTATTGCTATAATAATTGTTGCATAAGATCTCACATTATTTGATTCAATTATTGTCGATATTTTATATATTATTAAATCAATAATTGAGATGACAGAGTTATTAATATTATTATTTGCAATATTAACGATGTCTGTAAGTTACACAAAGAGAGGTTCGTCACCTAATCATGCGCCAATAGGGAGAAATCCTTATCGAAGGCCCCTCTTCCTGGAACGACCGGTCAATTAATATTGTGAATTATAATAATGATGATAAATGTTGTTAAATAAATTAAGGTGTCTTTTTATGAAATCACGGAAGTTTATATATATATATATATATTATATAAATTTTGTTTTATTAGTATTATTAATGTAATAAAATGAAAACTTTTTATATAAAACATAATAATTTTATAAAGTTATTTGTTTTATAAGACTATAAATAGAATATATTATATTATATTTAAAAGATTTTGTTTTATTAGAATATTTTATTTATACTGCGATAGTAAATCAATATGGACCGTCCGCTTAAAAAGTAAATCAATCTGACCGCTCATGAATTAGTTACTATTCAAATCCATTCTCCTATAAATAGAAGCTCATTCGCTTCATTATTTCTTACGAATTCACTGAAACTCTAGAGAGAGAAACTATAGAGAGAAAGAAGAAAAGTATGAGAAAGAAGAAAAGTATTCTGCTACCTCACTTTTCCAATATCCAGTTCTTCTAAGATAAGGGATATTATTTGTTGTACTCGTAAGGGGTATTATTTCTTTCGTATTCATGAAGAGAACTTCTGTTATTCCATTCTTTATTATTCTCGTTGGAATAACTCAGTATAATGCCAGTTACCCTATACTTGGTGAAATTCTTCTGTCATTCCATTCTTTATTATTATGTTAGAATAACCTGTCTATGTGAAGTACCACATACATGGTGAAATTCTTCTATTATTCCATTCTTTATCATTCTATCGAATATCCTGCTTGCCGGTAAGTATTACGCTTTCGACCGGTTCCATTAATTATTATTCTGCTTGAATAACTCCGTCATGCATGCGATTTATCGCATGCATAGTGATTTCTGTTGTTATTCCATTCTTTATTATTCTGTTGGAATATCCTGTCTATGTGGATTACCACATGCATGGTGAATGACCCTTCGTATTCATTTCTTATTAAATTATGAAAATGATCTATCTACGTGGATTACCGCATGGCGGCGAAAATCCATTTGCAGTTTCATATATTCTGTTTATACTCAGTTGGTTAAAGCTTTGACTTCTATACTCCATGAAATTAGTGGAATATCCTTGATATTTTCGCTTCATCCAGTATCTTTTCATGGAAATATTCTTCTGAGTATTCTTGAATGTTACTCTACAAAGAAGTATCATGTTGACAATTTGGACGTTATTAGTTCCTGGATAAATTAATTCTTGAACTTATTTTATTGAATTAATATATCATTGTCATCATCCTCATGTTTATATTACGTTGAAAGTCATCTGTGGCCTGTAGTGCATAGATGGACTTGGTATGATTATGACCATGGATTAATCGGTATAATCATGACCGTAATGTTACAAATGATGTGGTAAAAGTCCTCATCGTGGCCCGTAGTGCATTGATGGATAGTTGTTGGCATGATCACGATCATCGATGAATACACGAATATCCTCGGCCCGTAGTGCATGGATAATTTATGGTTGTGATACTAATGAATATCCTCGGTCAGAAAGTGTGGGATGATGTGGATTATTTATTGTCGAGTCCCAAATGATAAAAGTGATGAAAAACCTTTAAATCATAAAAGATAGTAGATTTTATTCTCTACTCGACTCTTTTAATGGATCGCTTGTTCACCGCAGCTTAAACTTGATGTTTGTTATATTGTATCGCTTTAACACTGCTGAAGGCTAACGATAATTTATTCTCAGATTATCTTAGTCATAATATTTCTTCTTGGGTCTAGTTGAGCTCACCTTTTACTTTCATTGTTCTCTTCAAGAAATGAGAACGTAGCAGGACTAATGGGAAACGGAGTGACAAATCCAGATAATAAAGATTAGTAGTCATCACTATTCTATTAAATAGTGTGATAATAAATGTAATGAGGACTCAATTGAGTGTGGATATTGTCTAGATGACAATATTTGTATTAAAACTCACAGCATATGTTTTTTCATATTTTACACGATTGTTGTATAATTAAGTTGTATTTGAATTTTGTACTATATATTTGGCGACTCAAGATAGGTGATGTATACCTATTTTGGGGGCGTCACACGCAGTCTACCCTATACTTGGTGAAATTCTTCTGTTATTCCATTCTTTATCATTATGTTGGAATAACCTGTCTATGCGAAGTACCGCATACATGGTGAAATTCTTCTATTATTCCATTCTTTATTATTCTGTTGGAACATCCTGTCGGTGCGTATTATGCCTGACCTGGTTCCATTAATTATTATTCTGTTGGAATAACCTGTCTGTGCGGTCTATCGCATGCATGGTGATTTCTGTTGTTATTCCATTCTTTATTATTCTGTTAGAATATCCTCGCCGCGTATTACGCTTGACTGGTTCCATTAATTATTATTTTGTTGAATAACTGCCTATGCGGCCTATCGCATGCCACGTGATTTCTCGCTGTTATTCCATTCTCTATTATTCTCGTTGGAATATCCCGACGGCGGTGACACGCCTCGACCGGTTCCATTAATTATTATTTTGTTGAATAACTCATGCTGCATGCGGTCTATCGCATGCATAATGATTTCGTTGTTATTCCATTCTTTATTATCCTGTTGGAATATCCTGTCGGTGCGAATTTTGTCTGACCTGGTTTTGTAATTTATTATTCTGTTGGAATAACCTGTCTGTGCGGTCTATCGCATGCCTGGTGATTTTTTTTGTTATTCCATTCTTTGTTATACTCAAATGGTTAAATCTTTGACTTCTATACTCCATGAAATTAGTGGAATATCCTTGATATTTAAGGCTTCATCCAAAGATCTTTTCATGGAAATATTCTTCCGAGCATTCTTGAATTTTACTCCACAAAGAAGTATCATGTTGAAAATTTGGACGTTATTGGTTCCTGGATAAATTAATTCCTGAACTTGTTTTATTAAATTCTTATATCATTGTCATCATCCTCATGTTTATATTATATTGAAAGTCATCTGTGGCCTGTAGTGCATAGATGGACTTGGTATGATTATGACCAGGGATTATTCGGTATAATCATGACGGTAATTTTATAAATAATACGAGAAAAAGTCCTCATTGGCTCGTAGTGAATTGATGGACAGTTTTTGGTATGATTATGGCTATGGATTCTCTTCGGCCATGGGTGCAAAGATGAATTATTTTATGGCATGGTCATGACCATTGATGAATACACGAATATCCTTGGCCCGTAGTGCATGGATAATTTATGGTTGTGATACTAATGAATATTCTTGGTCGTGGTGCAGGGGTGATGTGGTTTATTTATTAAGCTGAGTCTCAGCGATAAAGTTTATGAAAATATTTTTAAATCATAGAAGATAGTAGATATCATGCTTTACTTGACTCTTCTAATGGATTGATTATTCCGCTGTAGTTAAACTTGATGTCTATTGTATTTTATCGGTTTAACATTGTTGAAGACTAATGATAATTTATTCTGCATTATCTTAGTCATAATATTTCTATCGGCTAGTTGAGCTCACCCCTTTCTTTCATGTTCTCTTGAAATGATAATATAATATAGCCGGGACGAGCTCTGTGAACCGGAGTGATGGTCCGGATGATAAAGATTAATAGTCCTCACTATTCTGTTAAATAGTGTGATAATAAATGTAATGAGGACTCCATTGAGTGTGGATATTGTCTAGATGACAATATTTGTAATACAACTCATAGCATATGCTTTGTCGTATTTTACACGACAGTTGTATAATTAGTTTGTATTTGAATTTTGTACCATGTATTTGGCGACTCAAGATGGGCGATGTATACCTATTTTGGGGGCGTCACAGTTGGTATCAAAGCTTAGGGATATGATCCCTGGCCAAGATGTCAGACAAGAACTAGGAGGGGAGAGACGAGGAATTCCTTCGCTAGTTTGACCTACCTAAGTTTAATTGGTATTTAATTGGTCGGTCAGAGTATAGGGATAATATGTGATATGATAATTAACCTTTGTTTTGTGGCAGTATTTGAAAATGGCATCCGAGAATGTTGAGAATAGCAATGAGGCACAGGAGACCATTGAGTCTCCATAGATCAATAATCAGGATAATGTGCAACAAGATGGCGATAATCCTCCTGTAAACAACAACACTGATCAAATAACGAACGACGGTACATTTAGGAGCTTTTTAGAATTCATGCAACATCAGGCGAAGGCAACTCCTGTCCAAAATGCAGGTGGAAACACTGGCAACTCTCTTTTGGTCATCATTAAGCGCCTAAGGAACTGGGACCACCAAAGTTTTTTGGAGAGCCAAAACCACTTAAGGAGGAGACGTGGATAAAGGAGATCTGCAAGATATTTAATGTCTTGGGATGGTCTGAGGAGCAAAAGGTTCCCTTTGCCACGTTCATGTTGTGAGCAGAGGCAGATTACTGGTGGGATTCTGTAAAGCGTACTCAACCTACCGCACTGAAGATGACTTGGGAGAAGTTCCAAGAATTTTTCAACGACAAGTACTTTCCCGAAAGTATTCGTCACATGAAAGAGGTAGAGTTCATCAAGCCGAAGCAAAACAACATGACCATGTCGTAGTACGAAGCCAAGTTTGCCGAGTTGTCCCGATTTGCGTCCCATTTGGTTGATAATGAGGAGAGAATGACGCGAATGTTTCTAAGAGGTTTGAAACTCGAGATACGTCATTATCTTATCTCTCATAAACTGTGTTTGCATTCAGATGTTGTTAATAGGGCTCAGTTATTGGAGCGTGATAATGAGTCAACCCAACCAAAAGAGAGCAGTCGACAAAATGATAATACCAGTGATAGCAGTCATCGAAGCGGTGACAATAAACGTGGAAGGAATAAACATGCCAGAATTGGTAACCACTTCGGTGAGAATCATGACCAAAACAATAAGAATGGACATTTCAAGAAGAGGAGATTCAACAATGATGGAAAGACGTCAGCATCTGCACCCGTTGTTAAGAAAGGAGAACGACCACCTATCATATGCTTCAAATGTGGAGGGGAGGGACACATCAGTCCAAACTGCGCGATGCCATCCAAAGCATGCTATAATTGTGGAAGTGAAGGTCACCTAGCCCAATTTTGTCGTGCACTAAAGTCAAGTCCAGCTGGGATAGAGGCATCTAAGGCCGTCCCAGACAAGACAAAGCCGGTAGTTTAAGTGAGAGCGTTTATTGAGGAACCCGAACAAGGTTATTATGGGTAAGTTAATCATAAATTCTTACGAAGTCTATACCTTATTCGATACCGGTTCTACCTATTCTTTTATCTCTCTTGCTTGCGCTTAACGTTTAAATTTGACTCCTGAGAAATTATACTTTGACTTATCTGTTGAAACTCCGTTAGGAGAAACCTTCGTTACCTCCACTATCTATAAATCTTGTTTGATTCATATCGATACCCTCACGTTACCTGTCGATCTTATCTCTTTGAAAATACTTGCCTTTGATGTGATTTTAGGAATCGATTGGTTAACTATTCATCATGCTTTTCGTAAGGTTATTAGCTTTCATATTCTTAACCAACCTATCATGCGAATTCAAGCAAAAGTCAATCATTGTCATATCAAGCCATAAGTAAAGAGCCCCGAGCCCTTCACTGGTGACTTCCAAGTCTTGGAATACACCAAAGCTAGAATATCTGTAGGGAACATCGTGAATAATGGTGGCAAGTTGATAGATATCAATGTGACGTGCTATCCAAGTGTTGGATGAGAGTCACAGTTTTTAAACGATATTTTTATTGTTAATAAATTTCTTGACGTATTCTTCAAGAGTTCTTTGCCTACCCCAAAGTGTGAAATTGAATTTTGTATTGACCCCAGTACAAAACCCCATTTCTAAAACCTTAAATATTTTTTCAACTAAAATGAACGTAACATGCGCCAAAGACGTTGGCTCGAGCTGTTGAAGATTAAGATCGTACCATTCAATACCATCGTAGAAAAGCGAACGTGGTAGCTGACGCGTTGAGTAGAAGATCGTATGCGAGTGTGAATATACGAACCTACGTGAAGATAACGAATATATGATTAGAACCGACTTTAGTCGATAATGCTAAAGTTGCTAAAGCTACATACTCAGAGCTGATGAATGTGAAGAAGAAGGTTCAAGAGGACGTTATTCTGGAAGCAAGAATCGACGAAGAGAGGAAATCTCAACCCTCGATCTAATTGGTCCATTTGAAATCCTTGATCGAGTAGGAACTATGACCTATAGACTCGTTTTACCGCCAAGTATGTCGCGTGTTCATAACGTTTTTCACGTATCGATGTTACGTAAATATGTGGATGACCCGAACCACGTTATTAAATTAGAACTAGACGAGATAGTAGAAGATTTAACGTATGAGGAGATACGTGTTAAAATCTTGGATAAGAAGGATCGTATTCAATACTCAAGGGTTATACCTCAAGAGTTAGAATCTAAAATGAAGTCAAGGTATCCTCACCTCTTCGGCATACCAGGTACGTACGTAAATTTTGAGGGCGAAAATTCATAAGAAGGGGAAATTGTGAGACCCTAGATTTTATGAATAAATATTTAAATTTCTTGAAATATTTTTTTAAAATTTATGGTGTGGATTTGATATAATGTTATAATTGTGGGTAGTATTTATAAATTTTGCAAAGTATGCAAGTTGTTATATAATATTCGTTTGGTAGGGAATATTCTTTTCGTCGGGAATATCCATGCATTTACTTTAAGACAATCATCAGGTGACCCCACAATGTAATTATCATTTATTGAGAAAACGACAAAAAATATTTTTATGAAAATAACTATGGAGGTTTTACCGTTAAAACCGCTGAACTACTTTCAGGTAGTAAAAGTACAAAGAATACGCGGTGGTTGTATATTAGCACACACAAGATTGATTATCGATGCTTACGTGAGAAGTCACTCGCTTTTATTTAATTATTGCTACAAGATTGTCATGCATAAGATCTCACGTTATTTGATTTAATTATTGTCGATATTTTATATATTATTAAATCAATAATTGAGATAACAAAGTTATTAATATTATTATTTGCAATATTAACGATGTCTAGAAATTACGCCAAGGAGAGGTTTGGTCACCTAATCATGCACTTCATAGGAGAGAAATCCTTATTGGAAAGTCCCTCTTTCCGGGAATGACACGGTCGATTAATATTGTGAATTATAATAATGATGATAAATGTTGTTAAATATATTGAGGTGTCTTTTTATGAAGTCACTAAGTTTATATATATATATATATATATTATATATAAATTTTGTTTTATTAATATTATTAATGTAATAAAAGCGAAAAGGTTTTTATAAAACAAAATACTTTTATAAAGTTATTTGTTTTATTAGACAATAATTAGAATATATTATATTTTATTACGATGTAGTGTTTTTGCATAGTAAAATCTTTTTATATAAAATGTAATACTTTTATAAAATTATTTGTTTTATTAGATAATAATTATAATATAATATATTTTATTATGTATAGTGTTTGCATAAAGGTCTGCATAGTGTTTTGCATAGTAAAATCTTTTTTATATAAAATGTAAAAACTTTTATAAAGTTATTTGTTTTATTAGATAATAATTAGAATATAATATATTTTATTACGATAAGGTTTTGATAATGCCTCGCGATAGTGTTTACATAGTAAAATCTTTTTATATAAAATGAATACTTTTATAAAGTTATTTATTTTATTAGACTATAAATAGAATATATTATATTTTATTTAAAAGATTTTATTTTATTAGAATATTTTATTTATACTGCATAGTAAATCAATATGGACCGTCCGTTTAAAAGTAAATCAATCTGGACCATTTATGAATTAGTTACTATTCAGTCCATTCTCCTATAAATAGAAGCTCATTCATTCATTATTTCTTACGAATTCACTGAAACTCTAGAGAGAGAAACTATAGAGAGAAAGAAGAAAAGTATTCTGCTACTCACTTTTCCAATATCCAATTTCTTCTAAGATAAGGGGTATTATTTCTTTCGTATTCATGAAGAGAACTTCTGTTATTCCATTCTTTATTATTCTCTTGAATAACCTGTATACGCGGGCTACCCTATACTTGGTGAAATTCTTTTGTTATTCCATTCTTTATCATTATGTTGAATAAATCGTCATGCCAAGTACCGCATACATGGTGAAATTCTTCTATTATTCCAATCTTTATTATTCTTTGGAACATCCTCGCTTATAATTAAGCGTATACGCTTTAACACGGTTCCATTAATTATTATTCGGTTGGAATATCTCGCTTGCGCGACACGCCTCGACCGGTTCCATTAATTATTATTATGTTGAATAACTGCCGTCATGCATGCGGTTATCGCATGCACGGTGATTTCGTTGTTATTCCATTCTTTATTATTACGCTTGGAATATCCTTCGGCAAGGTATTACGCTCGACTTCGTTCCATTAATTATTATTCTATTAGAATAACTCATCTGCATGCGGCCTATCGCATGCACGGTGATTTCATTGTTATTCCATTCTTTTTTATTCTCATTGAATATCCTGCTTGGTCGCGACTTTTCTTTGACTGACCGTTCCTTTATTTATTATTCTGTTGGAATAACTTGCTTGCATGCATTATCGCATGCCCGGTGATTTCTTTTATTATTCCATTCTTTGTTATACTCAACAAGGTTAAAGCTTTTCGACTTATATACTCCATGAAATTAGTGGAATATCCTCGATATTTGCGCTTCATCCAATATCTTTTCATGGAAATATTCTTCTGAGCATTCTTGAATTTTACTCCACAAAAAATTATCATGTTGACAATTTGGACGTTATTGGTTCATGGATAAATTAATTCTTGAACTTGTTTTTATTAAATTCTTATATTATTGTCATCATCCTTATGTTTATATTATGTTGAAAGTCATCCGTGGCTTATAGTGCATGATGGACTTGGTATGATTATATAATTAGTGATTATTCTTGTATAATCATGATTTTAATGTTACAAATGGTGTGGAAAAAGTCCTCATTGCCCGTAGTGCATTGATGGACAGCTTTTGGTATGATTATGGCTATGGATTCTCTTCTACTTAGGGTGCAAAAGATGAATTGTTTTATGGCATGATCATGACCATCGATGAATACACGAATATCCTCGCCCGTAGTGCATGGATAATTTGTGGTTGTGATACTAATGAATATTCTCGGTCGTGTGCGGGATGATGTGGTTTATTTATTGTCGAGTCTCAAATAAAAGTTTATAAAATCTTTTTAAATCATAGAAGATAGTAGATATCATGCTATACTTGACTCTTCTAATGGATTGATTATTTCACCGCAGCTAAACTTGATGTCTATCAGTATTTTATTAGTTTAACATTGTTGAAGACTAATGATAATTTATTCGCATTATCTTAGTCATAATATTTCTTCTCGGGCTAGTTGAGCTCACCCTTTCTTTCATTGTTCTCTTCAGAAATGAGAATATAAATTTGGGACGAGCCTCTGAAAACGGGAGTGATGGCGGTCCGGATATATAGATTAGTAGTCCTCACTATTCATTAAATAGTGTGATAATAAATGTAATGAGGACTCCATTGAGTGTGGATATTGTCTAGATGACAATATTTGTAATACAACTCATAGCATATGCTTTGTTGTATTTTACACGACAGTTGTATAATTAAGTTTGTATTTGAATTTTGTACCATGTATTTGGCGACTCAAGATGGGTTATGTATACCTGTTTTGGGGGCGTCACATGGACTAACTAAGCCTAAGAATTTCAAGAATTGTTTAGGTTTGAGCCTAGGGTGAAATGCTTTCTAAATCACTGTACTTTACGTCAACGTACAAATAGGTCATTGAACTTTTTTTTCTTACAGTCAACTCACTGTACTCGACTTTTCTAACACAAAGTTAAAAAAAGCGTTAAATAGTTTGACTTTAACGGAAAAAGACAGCTAAGTTGTTGCGTTGTCCAAAAAAAAGCTGATGTGACGTTGTAGTGATTATGTGGATTTGGAGGAAAATTTTTATGAAGAAAATAAAAAAAAATATTTTAAAGTATAATATAAATTTAAAAAGTGTGCCAAAAAATAAGAAAATAAATAAATTTAATTATATTTTGAATTAATATCAAATAAAATTTTATTTATAATTAAGCCATTTATAAAATAAAAAATCCAAAAATATGCTAATTAAAATTAAGGGATTGTGAAATATATTTGGGGAGAAATGAAAGAAAATTATAATAAAATAAAAAAATAGCAAAAAATACATGGTAGAATTTAAAAAAATAAAAAGAGTTATTTAGTTATTTTTGTAATTAATAGAAAATATTTTTATATAATTAATAACAAATATAATTGAGGAAATTATAAAAATTATAAATTATATATATATATACATATATATATATATATACATATATATAGAGAGAGAGAGAGAGAGAGAGAGAATGGACCTGTATTCCCATGTTTAAAAGCCAGATTTGTAGATGAGGTAGTGAATAGGCTCCTAGTAATTGAAGACCTCGTCACAGTCATGTGTAATATTCGACGTTTCACTCATAAACCTGGAGCATTCCTAGGGAAAAACAAATTGTAAGAAGAACCCTAGTCCCTTGTCTACCTCTCCATCGTCGTCCGGTTTCCCCGGTTTATCGTGCTTTTTGTACGATTATAATTCCGACGTCGATGATGATGAAGGATCGAAGGACACTGTGTGTAAGACCCCAACTTTTATGAATAAAGATTAATTTCTCTCGAATTATATTTTTAGATATTATCGTGTGGATATTATTTAATGTTATAGTTGTGGTAATATTTACAAATTTTGCAAAGTAAGCAAGTGGTTATATAATATTCGATTGGTTGGGGAATATTCGTTTTAACAGGAAATATTCGTACGATGGCACAATCATTGGTGGACCCCACAACGGAAGTATTGTCGTAGTTAGAAAACGACAAAAATATTTTATGAAAATAACTACGGAGGTTTTACCGTTAATCTCTGTTGAACTACCCTTGTAGTAAAAGTACAAAGAATACACGGTCGCAAGGCAGGCACACGATTGGTTATCGATGCTTATGTGAGAAGTCACCAGCTTATACTCAATTATTGATATAGTAATTGCACATCATATCTCTCATATTATTGATTCATTTATTGTCACAAGATCTTCTCATTATATGATATATTATTAAATCAATAATTGAGACGACAAAAGTTATTCATATTATTAAATCAAATATTTACAATGTCTAAGTTCCATCAAGAGAGGTTTGGGTCACCTAATCAGTGCGCCATAATAGGAGAAATCCTTATTGAAAGCCCTCTCTTCCTCGAAACGACACGGTCATTAAATATTGTGAATTATAATATTAATGATGAATAAGTTCGTGTTGATTAAAGATGAATTTGATAGTTCCATTGTGTTGGAATTATCCGTGTTAGTAGAAATCAACATTTATTTCGATAATAATTAATGTCTGAAGATTATATTATTCAATCGGGTATTCAGGGCACTTTTTGTGTCAGATTACTATTCACTAGTTACTATTCATGAGTTACTATTCACAAGTTACTATTGAGTCACATTCACTTACTATTAGGGGAGTTGGTGCAAGATTGATGATACTTGCATGACTAAGTTAAAGATGGAGGTATAGATAGAGGTACTATATTGTAATTAATTTTTTCACATGTTTAAAACTATTGAGTCACATGATTTTACTATTGATTCACATGATTTAGTAATATGGGAGTTGGTGCAAGATTGATAATACTTGCAGGACTAAATTAAAAATGAAAGAAAAGTTGGAGGTATTGTACTGTAATATTTCGAGCCCCAAAACGTGCAATTATCGAAACTATATTTTCCTATAAATAGAAGCTCATTCTTCCTTCATTTCTCACCAATTCACTAAAGCTTTAGAGCCATTATTATAGAGAGAAATTATAGAGAGAAAGAAGAAGAAAGTCTCACATTTCTATTCCAAAGATCCAAATTTCATTCTAAGGTAAGGGTATTATTCTTTTCGTATTCATGAAGAGAATTACTTTCTTTCAATACACGTAAGAGTTGTTATTCCATTCTTCATTATTATGTTGGAATAACTCGCTTATGCTAAGTACCGCATACACGGTGAAATTCTTTCATTATTCCATTCTTTATTATTATGTTGAATAACTTTGTTTATGCTGAGTACCACATACATGGTGAAATTCTTCTATCATTCCATTCTTTATTATTCGCCGAATATCCTCATGCTCGTGTTTTACGTACGGACTGGTTACATTATTTATTATTTTGCATTTATTATTCTCGCCGGAATATCCTGCGTCAGCATTTTACGCTCGACCGGTTCCATTATTTATTATTCCATATTTATTATTCTCGTTTAATATCCTCCTCATACTTGCGCCTGTGGGACCGTTCCAATATTTATTATTCATTGGGAATAACTCGTTCATGCGGTCTCCATCGCATGCACGGGGAATCCTTCCATTATTCCATTCTTTATTATTCTTTTGAATAACTTTGCTTATGTGGATTACCACATGCGTGGTGAATGATCCTTTCAGATTCATTCCTTATTAAATTATGGAAATGATCCAGATATGTGGATTACTGACATAAGTATGGTGAAAAATCCATTTGCGCTTTCATATATTCTTTATTATACTCGGTTGGTTAAAGTTTTGACTTCTATACTCCATGAAATTAGTGGAATATCCTCGATATTTGTGCTTCATCCAAGATCTTTTCATGGAAATATTCTTCCGAGCATTCTTAAATTTTACTCTACAAAGAAGTATCATGTTGACAATTTGGACGTTATTAGTTCTTGGATAAATTAATTCTTGAACTTGTTTTATTGAATTATTATGTCATTGTCATCATTCTCATGCTTATATTATAATGAAAGTCATCTTTGGCTTACGTGCATAGATGGACTTAGTATGATTATGACTTGTGGATCATTCTTAAGTATAATCATGACTGTAATGTTATAAATGATATGGTAAAAGTCCTCATTGGTCTGTAATGCATTGATGGACAGTTTTTGGTATGATTATGACCAGGGATTATTCGGTATAGTCATGACCGTTGATGATTTAATGAATATCATTGGCTCGTAGTACAGGGAGGATTAAAAGATGTGATTTATTTATTAAGCTGAGTCTCAGCGATAAAAGTTGATGAAAACATTTTTAAATCATGGAAGATAGTAAGTTTTATTCTCTACTTGACTCTTGTAATGGATTACTTATTCCGCTGCAGTTAAACTTGATGTCTATTGTATTTTATGAGTTTAACATTGTTGAAGACTATTGATAATTTATTCTGCATTATCTTAGTCATAATATTTCTTACTGGGCTAGTTGAGCTCACCCTTTCTTTCACCGTTCTCTTGTGAAATGAGAATATAAATGACGAGTCGGGGAAAGGAGTACGGTCCGAAGATAGCATTAGTAGTCCTCACTGCTCGTTAAATAATAGTGTGACAATAAATGTAATGAGGACTCCTTTGAGTGTGGATATTGTCTAGATGACAATATTCCTATTAAAACACTTTCGCTTTATGTATTGTCGATATTACACGACGTACTCGGTTGTATATAATTAAGTTTGTATTTGTATTTTGTACCATGTATTTGGCGACTCGTGATGGGTGATGTATACCTATTTTGGGGGCGTCACACTGTGCGGCTTTGCCTCGTTGTCATCGAGACCAGTTCTACTTTCTCTCTCTAGGATTTGTGTTTCAAAATCTCACTGGCGCTGTATCTATTTTTTGCTTATCATCTTTCCTTTCTTGAGCAGTTCCTTTTGCTTTTGAAAGAATAATTGCGACATGTTTACTACTTTTAAAATTTGATCGTGTCTTGTCCCAAATTAATTCAATTCGCAAATGGGTTGCAATAAAAAAAGACTGGGCTTAATTGGAGTTAGCTGTTACTAAAATTCTATCATAGAAACTACCTCATCTACAAATCTGGCTTTCAAACATGGGAATACAAATGGGTCACTGAATCTAGTGTTCATCTTCTCCAACCAATTAGTTGTGCATTAAACAGAGGTAAAAAAATGTAATCAATTTCTTTATTTTTCTTAATTAATGTTCATATTCAAATAGCTTATGCTTAATTTCTCTCCAATTTGAAGATCTAAAATTGGAAGAATTTTTTTTGTGGGATTTATCTGACGCTGTCGATAGTGTAGAGAGAGAGAGAGGAGAAATAATTTATATTTTTGTTTTGATTAATTAATAATTTTTTTTGATAAATGAGTTAATAAAGCACATCATCAGTTGGATTGCCAAATCATGATCAAGGTAGAGTTTCTCTTTCTTAATCATACGCCAACTCATCTTTCTGTTAAAAGTCAAACTAGTTTAACGATTTTTTTAACTTTATGATAGAAAAGTTGAGTACAGTGAGTTGACTGTAAGAAAAAAAAGTTCAGTGACCCATTTGTAAGTTGACATAATGTACAGTAACTTAGAAAGCATTTAACCCAAGAGTTGAGCAAAGGGTTAAGCTTAGGTTATGAGGAGGTTTGGCTAGGGTTGAGCCATGACCCAAGCCTTAAGGTTAAACCCTAAGAACTTTAAGTCAAAGCAAAGATGTTGGTATTTATCCCATGTTAGATAAAAATATGGTGACAAAGCTTGAAAATAAAACAAGATAAAGGTTATAATAGGCCAAAGTGGCCGGTTATGCAAGGTGGAGGGGACAATAAGGTTAGTCACAAGGCATAACTCACCTTATATAGACAAACAATTAATAGTTTGGTCCCTCCATTAAGTGGTTTTAACCAATAAGTGATGAATAAGTGCCTTGAGTTAGTTTAATTGTGGTTTGATTAGGCTAACTCAAGTGGATGATTAGTAAGTTTTAAAACATAAGGGGGAAGACCTTGTGAGACTTTAATTAGGTGACCAACTTGTAAGAAGTGGAAAGTAGACTTTATATATACAAACCAAAGTATCATCTCTTCCACTTTCACTAAAAAAATTTAAGTGTTAAAGAGAAAAAAGAGAAAGTAAGAGAGAAGCTTGATAGCTTGAACAAGATAGAGAAGGCCGTATTTTAGAAGAGGAAGGAGGGGCTCAAGGATCATCTTTGTAAGATCCCAACTTTTATGAATAAAGAATAATTTTCTCGAAATATATTTTTGAATATTATGGTGTGGATTTGATATAATGTTATAGTTGTAGGTAATATTTACAAATTTTGCAAAGTAAGCAAGTGGTTATATAATATTCGATTGGTCGGGGAATATTTGTTTTAATAGGGAATATTCGTACGATGGCACAATCATTGGTGGACCCCACAACGGAAGTATTGTCGTAGTTAGAAAACGACAGAATAATCTTTTTATAAAAATAACTATGGAAGTTTTACCGTTAAACCGCTGAACTACCCGGTAGTAAAGTACGATGAATACGCTGCGGTCGTTAAGAGTAATACACCAGATTGATTATTGATGCTTACGTGAGAAGTCATTCAGTTATACTCAATTATTGCTATAGTAATTACTGCATCATATCTCTCATATTATTGATTCGATTATTGTCACAGTATCATCTGCATAATATGTTATATTATTAAATCAATAATTGAGACGACAAAGTTATTCATATTATTAAATTCTAATTTTTACAATGTCTAAAAGTTCTGTCAAGGAGAGGTTTGGTCATCTAATTACGTGCCAATAAGGAGAAATCCTTATCGGAAAGCCCCCTCTTTCCTGGGAACGACCTGGTTGTTAAATATTGTGAGTTATAATATTAATGATAAATAAGTTCGTGTTGATTAAAGATGAAATTGAAAGTTCCATTGTGTTGAAATTATTAGTGTTAGTGGAAATCGAAATTTATTTCGATATTAATTGATGTCTGGAAGTTATACTGACCAATCCGAATTAACCTGGGATAAATGAGCAATTAATTGCTATTAATTCACATGATTATAACTATTCGCTCACACATGTGTGTACTATTGATTCACATTCTTGTACTATTAGGGAGTTGGTGCAAGATTGATAATACTTGAATGACTAAGTTAAAAATGGAGGTATAGATGGAGGTACTATATTGTAATTCGTATTTTTACATGATTATAACTATTGATTCACATGATTGAACTATTGATTCACATTATTTACTATTAGGGGAGGTGGTGCAAGTTTGATAATACTTGCAGGACTAAATTAAAAATGAAAAAAAGTTGAAGGTATTGTACTGTAATATTTTGAGCCCCAAAACGTGCAATTATCGAAACTATATTTTCCTATAAATAGAAGCTCATTCTTCCTTCATTTCTCACCAATTCACTAAAGCTATAGAGCAATTATTATAGAGAGAAATTATAGAGAGAGAAAAGAAGAGAAGTCTCCTACCTCTCTATTCTAGTATCCAGCTTTATTCTAAGGTAAGGGATATTATTATTATAGTAAGGGGTATTATTTCTTTCGTATTCATGAAGAGTGCTATTGTTATTCCATTCCTTGTTATTATGTTGGAATAACATGTCTACGCGAATTACTGCATACATGGTGAAATTCTTCTATTATTCCATTCTTTATTATTCTGTTGGAATATCCTCATGCATGCGTATTACGCATGACCTAGTTCTCATTTCTTTATTATTCAGTTGGAATATCCTATCTGTGCAGATTACGCATGACCTGGTTCCATTCTCTATTATTATTCGTTGGAATAACCTCGCCTATGTGGATTATCACATGCGTGGTGAATGATCCTTCAGTATTCATTCCTTATTAAATTGTGGAAATGATCCGTTTACGTGGATTACCGCATGGCGGTGAAAAATCCATTTGCAGTTTCATATATTCTATGATACTCATTTGGTTAAAGTTTTGGCTTCTATACTCCATGAAATTAGTAGAATATCCTGGATATTTGCTCTTCATCCGGTATCTTTTCATGGAAATATTCTTCTGAGCATTCTTGAATTTTACTCCACAAAGCAAAGATCATGTCGACAATTTGATGTAATTGATTTCAAGATAAATTAACTTATAAATCTTTTAAATTTATTCTTGAACTTGTTTTATTGAATTATTATGTCATTGTCATCATCCTCATGCTTATATTGTGATGAAAGTCATCTTTGGCTTACGTGCATAGATAGACTTACTATGATTATGACCAGGGATTATTCGGTATAAACATGACCTGTAATGTTATAAATGATGTGGTAAAAGTCATCAGTAGCCTGTAGTGAATTGATGGACAGTTTTTGGTATGATTATGACCATGGATTATTCGGTATAGTCATGACAATTGATGATTTAAGGAATATCCTTGGCCCGTAGTGCAGGGATGACTCGATGATGTGGTTTATTTATTAAGTTGAGTCTTAGCGATAAAAATTGATGAAAATATTTTAAATCATAGAAGATAGTAGATATCATGCTCTACTTGACTCTTATAATGGATTGCTTATTCCGCTGCAGTTAAACTTGATGTCTATTGTATTTTATTAGTTTAACATTATTGAAGACTAATGATAATTTATTCTTCATTATCTTAGTCATAATATTTCTTATTGGGCTAGTTGAGCTCACCCTTTCTTTCACTGTTCTCTTCAGGAAATGAGAACGTAGCCGGAACTAGTCGGAAAACGGAGTGATTATCCGTATGATAACATTAGTAGTCCTCACTATTCTTTAAATAGTGTGACAATAAATGTAATGAGGACTCCATTGAGTGTGGATATTGTCTAGATGACAATATTCTTATTAAAACTCTTAGATTAAGTTTTGTCGTATTTTACACGACTGTTGTATAATTAAGTTGTATTTGAATTTTGTACCATGTATTTGGCGACTCAAGATGAGTGATGTATACCTATTTTGGGGGCGTCACAATCTTAGTCCATTAAAGCTTTTTAAAGAAGAAGAACCAAAAAGGTAAGCATAATAACCCTAACTCTTCATCTCTTTGATTTTTCTTTCTTTGAGATCGATAGTTATTGGTGGTTGTTGAGTAATGGAAGATCACGATGGATCTTGAAGTGATAAGGTGGTTATAAAGAAGTTAATATTGTTAAATCACCTTAAGTATGCATGCCAAATGAACAAAAGATTAAAACGTAAGTCTTAGCGTGAAGATGAAAAGACTAAAGTAGTGGACTGTAAACAGAATTCTATATATAGATAAGTAAGTTTTTAAAATGTTTTAAGTGGAACGGAGGAAAAATACGTCATAACGAAGTTATGGCAAAAATTTTCGTAAAAGGTGTTAAGTATGCAAAACCATAGCTTGGTACCCTTTTCGGGCCAAGTTTACGGGTAGTTAACTCTTCCAGAAAGTTTTTTCTTTCTGAGGGTTTTGTAGATGGTTGAAAACGTGAGTCGTAGGCTTAAGAACGAGCTCAATCATATTTCGGATGAGCGAGTTGTGAAGTTTATAAAACTCGACATGGAAACGTCTTTCGGCAAAAAATGGCTTCCGGGGGACTTTCGGACCAATTTTTTGACCAATTAAAAAACCTTAAAAATTATTTCGTCTGGGGGGGTGTGTAGAGAATGTTACCAGGAAGAAAATGAAGTAAGAACGAGCTCATTCTGATATCGGACGAGCAAGTTATGATGTTTCAAAGTTGGCGTGTTGAAACTATTCAGAGCCAAATTTTTTGACAAAGCTTGAAAAGTTCTGCAGAGTTGGCAGGCCCCGTGCCAACCATAATGTTAAATTGGCGTGCTCCACGCTAGAACAACAATTAGTTGGACAACTTTGACATCCTTTAGTAAATTTGACATAACTTTTTCGTACGAACTCTGATTAAGGTGATTCAAGATTATCCGAAAAGCTAAGAAGTAGACCTATAACTTACATTAATTAAGAATTGAGATTTAAGGTATAGATCAATTTTAAAATTAAGCCTTTTTAGGGCGGTTGTGGGCAAGACGTGGTGATTTCTTCGTAACATCGTGACGTCAAATCATGTTTGTCAAGTATTTTCGAGTTCTAATCATTGAAATTTGAAAATATGGTATAGGGGGAATGTAAATCAATGAGTGGTAGATGAATTGTGACGTCTCCAAAATAGGTCCACACAGCCCATTCTAAGTCGCCAAATACATGGTACAAAATTCAAATACAACTTCATTTATACAACCAATAATTGTCGTGTAAAATACGACAACACATAGTCTGTGAGTTTTAATACAAATATCATCTCGTAGACAATATCCAAACTCAAATACAGTCATCATTACAATTATTATCACACTATTTTACAAAATAGCGAGGACGACTATAATAACCATCTTGGACCATTACTCCACTCCCCGGCTAATCCCAGCTACATTCTTGCCTCCTGAGAAGAACAATGGAACCAAAAGGAAAAGGATGAGCTCAACTAGCCCAATAATGAATATTATGACTAAGATAATGTAGAATAAATTATCATTAGTTTTCAACAGGGAAAAATCTAATAGAATACAATAGATAACAAGTTTTAGATCACAACTGCAGCGGAAACAACAATCCATTAGAAGAGTCAAGTAGAGCATGATATCTACTATCTTCTATGATTTAAAAGTCCATCATCAATATTTTATCCCTATAACACCAATTAATAAATATATTGAATCAATGAATTATCCATGCACTACGGGCCAAGGATATTTGTTAGTATCACTAGTGGTCATGATCATGCCAAACACCTGTCCATCTATGCACTACGGGCCAAAGAGGACTTTCACCACAAACCTTATCTATAACATTAAAGGTTATGATAATACCAATACATAATTCCTGGTCATAATCATAGCAATCAACAGTCTATCTTTGCACTACGGGCCAAAGATGACTTTCAGTAAAATATAAGCATGAGGATGATGAAAATGATATAAAGATTCAATCAAGTGAGATAAAGGATAAATATTATAGAATTCTAATTTAATTTATCCTGAGTTCAAAAATGTCCAAATTGTCAAGATGATAACTATTTGTGAAGTAAAATTCAAGAATAATATTCATGTATCAAAAATAATTTGGATAGAAAGAAAATTAAATAATATTGTGAACAGTACTCGTGAATAGTACCGTATGAATAGTACCCATGAATAGTACCCAATATGAAAAGATTAAAATTTAATAAGAATGTGCAAATCAATATTCCAACGAAATGATATTAGATGAAGCGCAAAACTTAAGGAATTTTTAATCATTTCAAGAATTATAGAAGCAATACTTACCATAGTATGTTTAAATTTAGGAATATGAAATGAAATAATATCCCTTACATAATATGGAGTATGAAAGAAAATAATATTTCTTACGCGTATTGAAATAAAATAATATCTTTTACCTTAGTAGAAACTAGATTTGACTGGAATATCAGATATTATCCTAAGAAAATCTTGCACAAAAAGCTACACTCAAAGTATCCTTATACTCAAGAGAAATACTCAAAATACTATAGAATAAGAATTTCTGATATTGAAGGTGTGTTTAGGAAGGAGGGTTAACCTTCCTTTTATAGTGCAACGGAGGGAGAAAAAACAAAGTATTCTGCCTAACATTTCTTTTCTTCTCAAGGCCTAACTTTGCCTAACTTCTGCCTAATTCCTTATTTTCCAAGGTTGAGGCCCACTCTTTAGAAAACACACTTTGCAGGCATTCCACCCACCACCACTTTGGAAAAAAAAAATACGCAGAAGAGAATTCAAAATGTGCACGGAAGAATTCAAAACAAAAATGATAACCTTCACTCCACTTTTATTCATATGCTAAAAATTATATATTATTATAATAATATTACCATTTAAATTATATAATAATTATAATATTATAATAATATATTTGAATGAATATTTTATCGGAGAAAATAATTGTCAAACTTTCAACAAATATTTCATGCTAAATTCCTTCATTTATATCAAAATTGAACCAATATCCACCACATAATAATTATTCACAAATAATATTATAAGCTCACAATATTAACAATCAGATCATTCCCAGGAAAGAGAAGGCTTTCTAATAAGGATTTATCCTTATTGGCGCGTAATTATATAACCTAACCCCTTTCATTGACAGAATTTTCTAGACATTGCCAATAATGCTAACTAATAATATGAATAATTGTGTTGTGTCAATTATTGATTTAATAATATAAAATATTGTGAAGATGATACTATGAAAATAATTGAATCAATAATATGAGATACTATGCAACAATTATTGTGGAAACTATTGAATAAAATTGAGTGACTTCTTACGTAAGAATCAATAATCAAAAATACTTTGCAATACCGTATGCTACTGTGCAACCACGCATATTATTGTATTGTTATCATTGGGTGTTTCAACAGTTAACGGTAAAAGTTTTGCTGTTATTTTTATAAAAATGTTATTTTTGTCGCTTTCTATATCCTACAGTTATTCCGTTATATGGTCTACCAATGATTGCGCCGTCGTACGAATATTCCCTGGCAAAAAGAATATTCGCCGACCAAATGAATATTATATGACAAGTTGCTTACTTTGGAAAATTTACACATTTCATCCATAACTAAAACATTAAATCAAATCAATACCTTATTATTCAAAAATAATATTTAAAGAAAATTAAATCTTTATTCATAAAAAGTTGGGGTCTTACAACCTCTCCTACTTATTGAAATTTCGTACTAGAAATTGATGTACGCAACTGGTATGTCGAAGAGGTGAGGATACCTTGTTTTTATTTCAGATTCTAACTCCCAGGTCATTTCCTCAATATCGTGGTTTCTCCATAAAACTTTGACTTGAGGTACAACCTTTAAGCGTAGAATATGTTCCTTCATATTCAAGATTTTAACAGGTACTTCCTCATACGTTAAATCGCCTGCCATCTCGTCTGGTTCTAATTGAATGACGTGGTTTAGGTCTTTCACATATTTACGTAGCATGGTTATGTGGAAAACGTTATGAACACGAGACATACTTGGCGGTAAAGCGAGTCTATAGGCCACAGTTCCAACTCGATCGAGGATTTCAAATGGACCAATGAATTGAGGGTTGAGCTTTCATCTCTTTCCAAATCTTGTAACTCCTTTCCATGGAGCAACACGTAACAATACATGATCTCCAACATTGAACTCTACGTCCCTTTGATGAAGATCAACATAACTCTTTTATCGATCTTGTGAGGTTTGTATACGTTACCTGATCATTTGAATCTTTTCCGTAGTCATGCGTACCATTTCTTGTCCTAGCAACATTGTTTCACCCACCTCACCCCAGCATACTGGAGAACGACACTTTCGTCCATACAACGCCTCGAATGGAGCCATGCCTATACTTTCTTGATAACTATTGTTGTAGGAGAATTCCACCAATGACAAGTACTTATCCCAACTTCCTTTGAACTCTAGGACACAGAGTCTTAATAGATATCCAAGAGTTTGAATAGTCCTTTCTGATTGCCCGTTTGTCTAAGGATGATATGCAGAACTGAATCGTAGATCAGTGCCCATCAGCTCTGGGTCTGTGGCTTGAGCAGCTTTAACTTTATCGATTAAAGTCAGTTCTACTCGTATATTTGACATCATCAAGTGGGTCCTTGAAGTTTTTAACTCTATCTCCATCCTTTGTAAGTCATATAAAATGGGTCTTTGTGTTAACAACATCGCATTCGTACCCACATAAGATCTTCTACTCAACGCGTCAGCTACCACGTTCATTTTTTCAGGATGGTATTGAATGGTATGGTCGTAATCTTTCAACAGCTCGAGCCATCTTCGTTGTCACATGTTGAGTTCCTTTTGGGTGAAGAAATATTTGAGGCTTTTATGATCTGTATAGATCTCCACCTTCTCCCCATACAGGTAGTGCCTCCAGATCTTTAGCGCAAAAACGACTGATGCCAACTCTAGATCACGAGTAGGATAATTCCTCTCATATTCTTTGAGTTGTCGTGAGGCATAGGCTATGACTTTCTCATATTGCATGAGAACACATCATAAACCTTTGCTTGAAGCATCGCTGTAGATAACAAATTCCTTCGAACCTGATGGTATTGTCAGAACAGATGTTGAAATGAGTCTCCTCTTGAGTTCTTAGAAACTCTTCTCACATTCTTCGCTCCATCCGAATTTTGTATCTTTTCGAGTTAGCTGAGTTAATGGAGTAGCGATTCGAGAAAATCCTTCCATGAATCTCCGATAATAACCAACTAAGCCTAGAAAGCTACGTACTTCGGTTACTGACTTAGGTTGCTCTCAACTTTGTATTGCTTTAATCTTTATCGGGTCAACTAATATTCCATACTTCGATATCACGTGCCCAAGGAATGCTACTTCCTCAAGCCAAAACTCGCATTTCTTCAACTTGGCGTATAACTTGTTGTCACGAAGCTTTTGGAGTATCAGCTTCAAGTGTTGCTCATGATATTCACTGTGACGCCCCCAAAATAGGTATACATCACCCATTCTGAGTCACTAAATACATGGTACAGAAACAACTACAACTTCATTAATACAATTATTGTGCAAAATACGACAAAACATATAATGTGAGTTTAAATACAAATATTATCTTCTAGATAATATTCACACTCAGATAAAGTCCTAATTACAATTATTGATGCACTATTTTACAAAATAGCGAGGACTGCTAAAACAACTATCTTGAACCATCACTCCATACCCCGGCTAGATCCTGCTAAATTTTCACCCCTAAAAAGAAAAATGGAACAAAAAGGAAAAGGGTGAGCTCAACTAGCCTAGTAAGAAATATTATGACTAAGATAATGTAGAATAAATTATCCTAAGCCTTTAACAGTATAACAACTGATAGAATACAATAGACAACAAGTTTTAGATAAACAACTGCATCGGAACAAGCAATCTATTAGAAGAGTCAAGTAGAGCATGATATCTACTATCTTCTATAATTTAAAAAGTTTATCATCAATTTTATCGTTGAGACTCAGCTTAATAAATAATCCATATCACTAAATTATCCATACACTACGAGCCAAGGATATTCATTAGTATCACGTCCACGAATTATCCATGCATTACGGGTCAAGGATATTCGTGTAATCACTACTGGTCATGATAATGCCAACCACTATCCACCAATGCACAAAGGGCCAATGAATACTTTTACCACATCATTTATAACATTAAGGTAATGATTATACCGAATAATTCCTAGTCATAATCATATCGATCAACAGTCCATCTATGCACTACGGGCCAAAGATGACTTTCATAAAAATATAAACATGAGGATGATGACAATGATATAAGAATTCAATTAAATGAAAGCAAATGATAAATTTTAAAGATTTATAATTTAATTTATCCAGAATTCAATAAAGTCAAAATTGTTAACATGATACTGCTTTGTGGAGTAAAATTCAAGAATAATATTGTATCAAAAATGATTTGGACATAAAAGAAATCAATTTTTGTCATGAATAGTACCCTGGGTGAATAGTACCCTGTGAATAGTACTCTGGCATGAAAAGGTTAAAACTTATCAAGAATGCTCAAAATAATATTTTTCTTGAAAAGATACTGGATGAAGCGCAAATATGAAGGATATTCTACTAATTTCATGGAGTATAAAAGCAATACTTAATAACATGAGTGTAGAATTTAGAATCTGAAACGAAATAATATTACTTACATACTACAGAGTATGGAAGAAAATATTATTTCATACGAATATTTAACAAAAATAGTATCCCTTACGAATACGAAAGAAATAATATCCCTTACCTTAGTAGGAGATTGGATACTGCAATAGTGTAGTAACAGAATACTCTTCTTCTTTCTCTCTATATATAATTCTCATGTGAGTCGTAGAGAATTGGTGAGAATGAAAGAAGAAATAAGCTTCTATTTATAGAAGATTTCCAGCTTAGCCCTTGCAATGGGAAGAGGCTAGTGGCTTGACGACTGGTGATGTGAAAAGAAAAGTGGTTTGACGCCTGTAATGTGAAACAATAAGTGGTTCAACGCCTGTAATGTGAAATGACAAGTGGTTCGACGCATGTAATATGAAACAACAAGTGGTTCGATGCCTGTAATGTGAAACGACAAGTGGTTTGACGTCTGGTAAAGGCAAGTACTATTGGCGAAAGTGACTCTTAGATGATGACATATAGGCCCCGTAAAATAAACTAAATTTATAACAAATGTCTCATAACAAACTTCTTATTTATATCAAAGATTGAATAAATATTTACCACAAATCATTTTATCTTCAGTCAACATATTTTTTTAATATTTCAACAATTATTCATCATTAATATTATAACTCACAATATTGACAACCAGATCATTCCCAGGAAAGAGGGGGCTTTCCGATAAAGACTTCTCCTTATTGGCGTGCAATTAGGTGACCAAACCCCTTTCCTCGACAGAACTTTCTAGACATCGTCGATAATACAAATAATAATATGAATAACTTTATCGTCTCAATTATTGATTTAATAATATAAAATATTGTGCAGATGATACTGTGACAATAATTGAATCAATAACGTAAAATACTATGCATCAATTATTGTAGCAATAATTAAGTATAACTAAGTGAATTTTTACGTAAGCATCAATAAACAATATCGTGTGCTACTATGTAACCACGTGTATTACTGTACTTTTATCACCCGGTATTTCAACAGTTAATGGCAAAACTTTCGCCGTTATTTTTATAAAAAGATACTTTTGTCATTTTCTAACTCCGATAATAATTCTGTTGTGGGATCCACCAATGATTGTGTCGTCGTACGAATATTCCCCGACAAAAAGAATATTCCCCGACCAAACGAATATTTTATAACAAATTGCTTTACTTTGAACTGTTGATTGATAGTTTTTGCCCGTAGTGCAAAGATGGATAGGTGTATAACATGATCATGACCACTGGTGATAATAACGAATATCCTTGGCTCGTAGTGCGTGTATAATTTAATGATGTGATTGGCAGGATCATGGCCATTAGTTAACAATTGAATGTCTTTGGCCGTAGTGCACTGACAGACAATTGATTGGTATGATCAGGATCATTGGTTTTATAGTTGAATATCTTTAGCCAGTAGTGCAAAGGTAGACAACTGATTGGTATGTTCATTGTTATTACATTTGAATATCTTTAGCCTTTGGGGTAAGAACATTGAGTAAACGTTCTATGAAGCCTTTGTGGCAAGGAAAAACTATTGATTTACATGATTATAAATATGAATTGTGGATTTAACTATAATCTTTGGTGGTTCAGGTGAAGACAGGTGATGAGAGTTCTCTTTGTCTTGGGTATAACAAAGAACTCTTGATGAGTATTACAGGAATGAAATATTAAGGATGGACTTTTAATCTAGAGGAGATAGTAGACATTATGTTTTACTTGACTCTTCTAATGGATTGCTTATTCCGCTGCAATTGTTGATCTAAAACTTGTTGTCTATTGTATTCTATCAGTTGTTATACTGTTGAAGGCTAAGGATAATTTATTCTGCATTATCTTAGTCATAATATTTCTTACTGGGCTAGTTGAGCTCACCCTTTTCTTTCACCGCTCTCTTCAGAAATGAGAATATAGCCGGACTAGTTGGGGAACTTGGCGATTACCTCAGATGGTTGCATTAGTAGTCCTCACTATTCTATGAAATAGTGTGATAATAATTGAAATGAGGACTTCCTTGAGAGTGGATATTGTCTAGAAGGCAATATTCTTGTTTAAACTCCCAGCTTATGTTTTGTCGTATTTTACACTGACGGTTGTATAATTAAGTTTTTATTTGTATTCATGCACCATGTATTTGGCGACTCAAGATGGGTGATGTATACCGCTTGGGGCGCGTCACAATTGATATCAAAGCTTAGGATATGATCCCTTTGGTGAGATGTGAGACAAGAAATAGGAGGGAGAAATGGGAATTCATTCATTAGTATGACCTACCTAAGTTTATTTGTTATTTAATTGGCTCATTAATATAGAGATAATATGTGGCATGTCAATTAACCCTTATTTTGAATCTATATTCTAGAATGATATCTGAAATACAGAAGATGAGAAATGGGAAAATCATGATACAGAGGAAATAACCGGGAAGGTACAATCCGAAAAGAAAGCAAGGTATTATCATCTCTTCGAACTACCATGTACGTAAATTTTGAGGGTGAAATTTCATAAGGAGGGGAGATTGTGAGACCCCGAATTTTATGAAATGAAAGTATTCAATTTTCTTATAATTATTATTTTATTTAGTAAATGGTTAAATTGATAAATGGTTAAAGTTAAGGGTGATATGTGAAAATTTTTCAAAGTAAGCAAGTTGTCATAAAATAATCGGTGATAAAAGTACAGTAATACGCATGGTTGCATAAGAGTACACCAGTATTGTACAATATCTTTGATTATTGATGCTTACGTGAGAAGTCACTCAGTTTTATTCAATTATTGTCACAATATTTTATATTATTAAATCAATAATTGAGATGACAAGTTGTTCATATTATTATTTGCATTATTGACGATATCTAGAAAGTTCTATCGAGGAAAGGGGTTAGGTTATTTAATTGTGCGCCAGTAGGGAGAAATCCTTATTGGGAAGCCCCCTCTTTTCTGGGAATGATCTGGTTGTTAAATATTGTGAGTTATAATATTAATGATGAATAAGTTCGTGTTGATTAAAGATGAAATTGATAGTTCCATTGTGTTGGGATTATTAGTGTTATTGTGTTAGTGGAAATCGACATTTATTTCGATAATAATTGATGGTTGGAAGTTATATTGACCAATCGGGTAATTAATCGGATAAATAAGCAATTAATTGCTCTTAATTCACATGCTTATAACTATGTGTTCACATGTGTGTACTATTGATTCACATGATGTACTATTAGGGGAGGTGGTGCAAGTTTGAGAATACTTGCAGGACTAAATTAAAAATGAAGGAAAAGATGAAGGTATTATACTGTAATATTTTGAGCCCCAAAACGTGTAATTATCGAAACTATATTTTTCTATAAATAAAAGCTCATTCTTCCTTCATTCTCACCAATTCACTAAGACTCAGAAGAGGAATTATAGAGAGAGAAGCTATAGAGAGAAAGAAGAAGAGTAGTCTGTTACTTCACTACTCCAAAGATCCAAATTTCTTCGATGTAAGGGGGTATTATTTATTTCATATTCTGAAGAGATATTATTTTTCGTATTCGTATGAATATTATTTTCGTTCAATATTCGTAAGGAATATCATCTTCGTTCAATATTCGTAGGAATATTATTTTCGTTCAATAGTCGTAAGGGGTATTATTTCTTTCGTATTCATGAAGAGAGTTATTTTCTTTCAATACTCGTAAGGGTTGTTACTCCATTCTTTATTATTCTGTTGGAATAACTTGTCTACGCGGACTACCGCATGCATGGTGAAATTCTTCTGTTATTCCATTCTTTATTATTTTGTTGGAATAACCTGTCTACGCAGACTATCGCATGCATGGTGAAATTCTTATGTTATTCCATTCTTTATTATTCTGTTGGAATAACCTGTCTATGCGGACTACCGCATGCATGGTGAATTACCATTCGTATTCATTCTTTATTAAATTCTGGAAATGATCTGTCTACGTGGATTACCGCATTGCGGATGAAAATCCATTTACAGTTTCGTATATTCTATTATACTCGTATGAGATATCCTTTCTTTTGTACTCATCACGGAATATCGTTTTCTTTTGTATTTTCCTTTTATGAGTACTATTCACAAAGTACTATTTATGGGTACTATTCACAAAGTACTATTCACGAGTACTATTCATAAAATACTATTCATGGGGTACTATTTCCGAAGTACTATTTATAGGGTACTATTCACCTAGAGTACTATTCATGACAAAAAAATTGATTTCTTTTTTGTCCAAATCATTTTTGATACAATATCATTCTTGAATTTTACTCCACAAAGCAGTATCATGTTGACAATTTGAATATTTTTAAACTCTGGATAAATTTAAAGTCTTTAATATTTATCCTTGATTTCATTTGATTAATGCTTATATCATTGTCATCATCCTCATACTTATATTGTGATGAAAGTCATCTTTGGCTTACGTGCAAAGATGGACTGTTGATTATTGGTTTTACAGTTGTATATCTTTGGCTTACGTGCAAAGACGAACTGTTGATTGATAGTTTTGGCCTGTAGTGCAAAGATGGATAGGTGTATGACATGATCATGACCACTGGTGATAATAACGAATATCTTTGGCTCGTAGTGCATGGATAATTCGATGATGTGATTGGCAGGATCATGACCATTAGTTAACAGTTGAATGTCTTTGATCGTAGTGCACTGACAGACAATTGATTGGTATGATCAGGATCATTGGTTTTATAGTTGAATATCTTTGGCCAGTAGTGCAAAGGTAGACAACTGATTGGTATGATCATTGTTATTACATTTGAATATCTTTAGCCTTTGGGGCAGGGACATTGAGTAAACGTTCTATTAAGCCTTTGTGGCAAGGAGAAACTGTTGATTTACATGATTATAAATATGAATTGTGGATTTAAATATAATCTTTGGTGGTTCAGGTGAAGACAGGTGATGAGAGTTCTCTTTATCTTGGGTATAACAAAGAACTGTTGATGAGTATTACAGGAATGAAATATTAACGATGGACTTTTAATCTAGACGAGATAGTAGAAATTATGTTCTACTTGACTCTTCTAATGGATTGTTTATTCCGTTGCAGTTGTTGATCTAAAACTTGTTGTCTATTGTATTCTATCAGTTGTTATATTGTTGAAGGCTAAGGATATTTTATTCTGCATTATCTTAGTCATAATATTTCTTACTGGGCTTGATGAGCTCACCATTATCTTTCACTGTTCTCTTCAGAAAATGAGAATATAGCTGGGACTGGTCGGGGAACGGATTGACGGTCCAGATGCTTGCATTAGTAGTCCTCACTATTATATGAAATAGTGTGTTAATAAATGAGGACTTATTTTGAGTTTGAATACTGTCTAGAAGACAATATTTGTATTAAAACTCACACCTCATGTTGTATAATTAAGTTTGTATTTATATTCTGTACCGAGTATCTGGCGACCCAAGATGGGTGATGTATACCTATTTTGGGGGCGTCACAAGGGAGTTGAGCAAATGCTCACGCTATGGGTGTGACGCCCCCAAAATAGGTATACATCACCCATTCTGAGTTGTCAATACATGGTACAGAAATAACTACAACTTTATTATTACAACAGTAAAACTGTGAGTTTGAATACAAATATTATCTTCTAGACAATATCTATACTCAAATAAATCCTCATCACATTTATTGATACATTATTTTACAAAAATGGTGAGGACTACTAAACAACTCTCTCTAGAACCTTCATTCCATACCTTGGGCTACGTACTTCGCTATATTCTCGCCTCCCGAGAAGAAAAAAATGGAACAAAAGGAAAAGGGTGAGCTCAACTAGCCCGAGAAAGAATATTATGACTAAGATAATATACAACAAATTATCATTAGTCTTCAAACAGGAAAAATCTAATAGAATACAATAGACAACAAATTTTAAATCAATATTCGCAATGATGAAATAATAATTCATTAGAAGAGTTAAGTAGAGAATGCAAACTACTATCTTCTATGTATGAATTTAAAAGTTCATCGCCTATCTTTTATCCTGTAACATCAATCAATATATATCTCGAAATCAAATATTCATCTTTTACTCTGGTGCCAAAGATATTCATCGATTGGTCATGTTCATCTAAACACTGCTCATCTTTGCACTACGGGCCAAAGATATTCTTCAAAAATCATTCATCTTTGCACTGAAAAGCAAAGATATTCAACAAATCATTCATCTTTGCATTACGAGCAAAAGATATTCATCAATAATTCATCATTTAAGATCGAGGATGATGAAAATATTTTTTTTAAACGAATCTAGTGAAACAAAAAGACAAGGATTAAGGATTAAGGATTAAATACTTTGTTTTATCCATGTTCAAAAATACCTCAAAAATAATTATAGTGGTATAAAATTCAAGAATGATCAAAACATGGATACAATCAAAGCTAGTATCCGAATAGATATTTTGACAAAAAGATGAAATTTCATTTTTCTTGAATGAATAATCACAGATATCGTGAATAGTGCATTAGTATCGTGAATAGTAACTCTCGTGAATAATAACTCAGAAAAAAGATAGAAATTTCCCAAAAAAAACATCTTCACACTCTCGTGAATAGTACTTTCGTGAATAGTAACTCGTGAATAGTAACTCATGAATAGTAACTCATACATAGAAAAAAGTTCCAAATTTGATAAAAAGTTCCAACCAATATTTCAAAGATAATGATATTGAAGAAATAATATCATTTGAGAAGAAAATAAACATCCCTTACCTCGAAAGATTAAGTACTTAAATTTGGAATACCGGTATAGTCTTTGAAGGAACTTGCACTTGCCGTCTAACAATACTCAAAGTATACTCAAAATACTCACAAGAATACGCTCGATACTATAGAGAGAAAACTTGAGTTACGGTGTGATTTTCAATTCTAACCTAAGCACCCTATTTATAGGAAAATCTTTAGAACACAAGCGCGAAAATTTAATAAAATATTAATATATATTATAAATTTCCTTAGCCCATCTTTGAAGATTTGATTTCAGCAATTAATATCACATGTTAGCCCACTTAAATGCAAAAAAATGTTTTTCTTTAAAATAATAATTAAAACTTCCAAAAATCAATTATTTCGGAGCTTCGGAACTTCAATAATTCACAATAAATAGCCCTTTTATCAGAAAATTCAAATCTCACATGTTTTATAGGAAATTCAATTCTCTACAACTTTGCGGAAGAAAGTTTTTCCAATTCCAAATGTAAATTGACCGAAATCCACAAGCGGGAGATTTTACAAAGTATAATCAAATTTCAAATCGATAAATGGGGTCCACCGACATGTTTAACATGTTTTAAACATTTATTGCAACAAAAATACTCTTCCTCCTCGTATACTCATATATCCCACATTTGTTGTAAAAATATCACCATTATTATATTATTAAAATATAATAATATATTTAAATGAATTATTTTATCGAAAAAAGATAAAATTTCAATTTTCAACAATTGTCACATTAAAAATTTTCTCCATCTATATCCACATAAAATCAATATTTTCCTCATCATATGAATCAATAATTAATTATTCACAAATAATATTACGAGAATCACAATATTGACAACCAGTGCGTTCAGGGAAAGAGGGGCTTTCGAATAAGAATTTCTCCTTCTTGTAGCCAAGCAATTAGGTGACCAAACCTCTCCTTAGATGAACTTTCTAGACATTGCCAATAATGTTATCTAATAATATTATTCGATAATATGAATTATTGCTTCGATAATGAAAATCTTTGTGTAATGACAATTATTGAAACAACAATGATATAAAATATCAACGCAAAGACAATTATTGTCAATAAAATCTTTGAGCGATAATTACAGTAACCATTATTGAGTAGTGTCTTCTTCTACGTAAGAATCAATAATTGATGCAATACCGGTGTATTCTTGTGTTTTAACCACAGCGTAGTATTTTAATAAGATATTCTTGTATAACAACAACTCTACATTATTTTTTTAAACAACTTATATTTGTCGTTTTCTTCATCCAATTGCTTTCCATTATGGGGCCCACAAAATGGTCTGCTTGGCGTCGTCTTAATATTCCCCGACAAAGAAGAATATTCCACGACCAAACGAATATTCCCCGACAACAATGATGAATATTTTATAACCACTTGCTTATTTTGAAATATTTGCGTATTTTACCCCCTAACTATCCACATTAATCAAATCAACCCTTACTATTTCAAAATAATAAATAGAAAAATTGAATTTTATTAATAATAAGTCTCTTACAACCTCCCTCCTTATGAAATTTCGTCCTCGAAATTGGCGTACGTACTGTGTGTTTGAAAAGGTGAGGATACCTCGCTTTCATTTCCGTTTCCAATTCCCGTCATTTCCTCTATAGCATGATTCCTCCACAAAACTTTAACTTGTGGTATGACCTTTCTTGGCGTAGGGACATGCTCCTTCCTATCCAAGATCTTGGCAGTGTACCTCCTCATATGTTAAGTCTTGGCTATCTCGTCCTGTTCTAACTTCTATAACGTGGTTCGGGTCTTTCACATATTTACTGAAGTACGGATATGTGAAACACATTATGAACACGAGACATACTCGGAGGTAACGCGAGTCTATATAGCTACATTTCCTACTTTCGGTCAAGAATTTGAAATGGACCAATAAATCGTGGATTGAGCTTTCCTCTCTTCCCAAAGCTTGTAACTCCCTTTCATGGAGCAACTCGCAACAATACATGATCCCCTACACTAAATTCCACGTCCTTTCGATGAAGATCCGCGCATAACTCTTTTATCGATCTTGTGCCGGTTTGTATCGTTGTCGAATCATTTAGATCTTTTCCGTGTCATACGTACTAACTTTCGGGTCCCAACAATATGTTACTTCACCCACCTCGTCCCAACATATTGGAGAGCGACACTTTCGTCCCATATAATGCTTCAAATGGAGCCACACCTATACTTGCACGATAAGCTGTTGTTGTAGGAGAATTCCACCAATGGTAAATACTTATCCCAACCGCCTTGAAGTCTAGGACACGAGTCTTAATAGATCTTCAAGAGTTTGAATAGTCCTTCTCGATTGTCCGTCCGTTTGAGGATGGTATGCCGAACTGAATCGTAAATCCGTGACCATAGCTTTTTGCAAGCTAACCCAAAATCTTGAAGTAAATCTTGGGTCACGATCCGAAACTATGGATACAGGCATTCCATGCAACCTCACAATCTCATTCACGTATATACTAGTAAGGCGTTCAAGGAATAAGTCTCCGTGTCGGCAAGAAATGAAAGCGAACTTGGTTAATCTATCAACAATAACCCAAATAGCATTGATGCCTTGAGAAACCGTAGGAAGACACATGAACGAAATCCATGGTAATGTGTTCCCACTTCCATTTCGGAATCTCAAGTGGTTGCAACGGACCCTTAGGTACTAGATGCTCACTTTTACACGTTGACAAGTTAAACACATTGAGATAAACTTTGCAATCTCTCTCTTCATATTGTTCCACCAAAATGTATGTCGAAGATCACGATACATTTTAGTACTTCGAGGATGGATTGCAAATGGTGTATTGTGTGCCTCCATCATAATCTTGTACTTCAAATCGAGTCGTTAGGGACACAAAGTCTAGAGTGGACTCAAGTATTCCTTCTTCATCAATTCTCGCTTAGGAATAGCTCCTTCTTGTACTTTCTTCTTCATACGCATCATTTCACGAGGGTCGGTGGCTTGAAGCAACCTTAACTTTTCTATTAAAGTTGGCTCTATCGTATACTTGACATCATCGCACTCATTCCGCATATGATCTTCTTCTACTCAACGCGTCATTTACCACGTTAAACTTTACCGGGATGGTATTGAATAGTGTGGTCGTAGTCTTTCAATAGCTCGAGCCAACGTCATTGCCGCGTGTTGAGTTCTTTTTGAGTGAAGAAATATTTAAGGCTTTTATGGTGCGAATATATCTCCACTTTCTCCCCATATAGATAGTGCCTCCATATCTTTAAGCGCAAACGATCATTGCTTGCTGAACTCTAGATCATGAGTAGGATAATTCCTCTCATACTCTTTAAGTTGTCGCGAGGCATAGGCTATGACTTTCCCACGTTGCATGAGAACACATCCTAACCCTTTGCACGAAGCATCATTTGTAGATAACAAATCCATCCGAACCAGATGGTATTGTTAGAACAGTCTTAGAAAAATAAGTCTCCTCTTAAGCTCTTGGAAACTTTTCTCGCATTCTTCGCTCCAAGCGAATTTTGTATCCTTAGAGTTAGTTTGAGTTAATGGAGTAGCGATTTGAGAAAACCCTTCCACGAATCTCCGATAATAACCAAATAAGCCCAAAAAGCTACGTACTTGATCCAAACTTGGTTGCTCTCCAACTTTGTATTGCTTGAATCTTGGCCGGATCCACGGATACTCCATGTTTTGACACCACGTGCCCAAGGAATGCTACTTTCTCAAGCCGTAACTCGCATTTCTTCAATTTGGCATATAGTTTGTTTTCACGAAGCCTTTGGAGTACCGACTTCAAATGGTGCTCATGATCTTCACGACTTTTGGAATATATGAGGATGTCATCAATAAAAACAACAACGAATCGATCCAAATATTCCTTGAATACTCGGTTCATCATATCCATGAAAGCGCAGGAGCATTAGTTAGTCCGAAAAGACATGACTAAGAATTCATAATGCCCATACTGGGGATTACGAAGGCGGTCTTTGGAATATCCTCGATTCTAATCTTGGTGATGATATCCGGCGAAGATCGATTTTTGAAAAGAATTGTGCTCTTGCAATTGGTCAAACAAGTCATCAATACGAGGTAGAGGATACCTATTCTTGATGGTGACATGGTTCAATTCCCGATAGTCAATACAAAGTCGCATACTCCGTCTTTCTTCTTTACAAAATAAAACAGGAGCACCCCGAGGAGATGTCTTAGGATGAATGAAACCGATGTCCAACAATTCACATAGTTGGACCTTTAACTCCACGAAGTTCAATAGAGCCATTCGATATGGGGTTTTAGAAATGGGCTTTGTACCAGGTTCAAGATCAATAAAGAATTCAACTTCACGTTACTAGGGGTAGGCGGGAAGTTCTTGAAAAATCGTCGGAAAAAGTCAATAACAACAGAATATTATTCAAATTTGGCGTGTCTTTATTCAAATCCATAACATGGGCTAAGAAAGCTTGACATCCGTTTTCAATAAGCGAATAGCTTTATGATTAGATATGATGATGATTGATTTTAATGGTTTAGTTGCTTGAATTAAATCTAACGGGTTGATTAGGAATATGAAAACTAACAACCTTACGAAAACAATCAATTTTGGCATGATGAGTAGTTAACCAATCAATCCCTAAAATCACATCAAAAGCAAGTATCTTTAAAGAGATAAGGTCAACGGTAAGGTGATGGTGCCAACTTGAATCAAACAAGATTTATAAGCGATGGATGTGATGAAAGTTTCTCTAACGGAGTTTCCACAGATAGGTCAAAGTCTAATTTCTCTCCTGAGTCAAGTTTAAGCGTTGAGCACATGCGGGAGAGATAAATGAATGGGTATGCCGATATCAAGTAAGGTATAAACTTCGCAAGAATTTATAAATAGCTTACCCGTGATCACCTCGTTTGGGTTCCTCGCATTTTGACCATCCACAACAAACGCTCTTCCGGAATCGTTGACTTTGACTTTTATGGGACGATCTTTTGAGTCACCGACCCCATTGAACTAGGTTTTGCTACCTTCTGAATCTCGGCGATATGTCCTTCATTTCCACAATTATAGCATACCTTGAGCTGTTGTGGGGCGGTTTGGTGATATGTCCTCTTTTTCGCATTTGTAGCATATGATGGGTGGTGGTCGTTCTCCTCCCTTAGAACCGATTCTTTGCCAAGCCTTTGTCGTCTTCACATAATTCGTTGTTAAATCTCCTTTTTTAAAATCTCCTCCTTTCGCTTCTTCTATTTTCATGGCCATGATTACCACCAATGGTGGTTACCATTTTGTCCGTCTGTTTCTTTCTCCATTTGGTTATCATTATTACATTGTTGCTATCTCTGATACGATCCACGGTTATGGTCCCTCGGTTGAACATACTCGTTATCTCGCTTCTAAAAATTGAGCCACATTTAACAACATCATCGAATAGAGAAATATTTATGAGAAATGAGATATTTTTAGTATCTGGGTTTCAAATCTCTCAAAACATCCGCGTCATAATTCCTCATTCTCCACCAAATGAGGTGCAAACACGGATAACTCTGCAAACTTTGCCTCGTCTTTGAGACAATCGTCATGTTGTTTTGTTCTAATCGATGAACTTCACTTCCTTCATATATGAACACTTTCGGGAAAGTATTTGTCATTAAATAGTTTCTGAAACGTCTCCCAAGACATCTTTGAGTCGGTTTGGATGGAGTGCACGCTTCACGAGACTCCCACCAGATGATCTCCTGCGCCACGGAACATAAAGGTGGCGAATGGAACCTTCTGTTCTCCGTGCATCCCAAGACATCGAATATCTTGGTAATTTGCTTGACCCGTGTTTCCGCCGTGATCGGATCTGGCTTTCCCTTAAATTCTGGTGGTCCCAACTCTTTGAATCTGCTTTTGTGACAACCCGTGAATTGCTATCATTTCCTCCTCATATTTTGAACACGAGTCTCCTCGTGCGATTTTACATGAGCTACAAAAAAAACTTCTAAACATCCCTCGTTCATCATCTCGCTTTCCGGTGGTGTTGTTTCACGGAGGAACATTGCCACTGTTGCACGTTCTCCTCGTTGGTGAGTACAGGCGTCTCCACGGTCTCATTTCAATTGTTAATATTCTCGATTGACATTCTCAAATCTTGTCATAAAACAAGGGTTAATTAAGGAAATCAATATATCACATAATATCCCTATATCTTGACCAACTAACAAATAAACTTAGGTAGGTAGGACACACTTTAGCGAAGGATTTACTCGTCTCTCCCCTCCTAGTTCTATTCCCCGATCTCATGCGGAGATCATATCCTAAGCTCGATACCAACTATGGCGCCCCCCAAAATAGGTATACATCACCCATTACGAGTTGTCAATACATGATACAGAAACAACTACAACTTTATTATTACAATAGTAAAACTGTGAGTTTGAATACAAATATTATCTTATAGACAATATCTATACTCAAATAAATCCTCATCACATTTATTGATACATTATTTTATAAAAATGGTGAGGACTACTAAACAACTCTCTCTAGAACCTTCATTCCATACCCAGACTAACTCGCTATATATTCTCGCCTCCCGAGAAGAAAAAAATGGAACAAAAAGGAAAAGGGTGAGCTCAACTAGCCCGAAAAAGAATATTATGACTAAGATAATATACAACAAATTATCATTAGTCTTCAAACAGGAAAAATCTAATAGAATACAATAGACAACAAATTTTAAATCAATATTACATGAAATAATAATTCATTAGAAGAGTTAAGTAGAGAATGCAAACTACTATCTTCTATGTATGAATTTAAAAGTTCATCGTCTATCTTTTATCCTGTAACATCAATTAATATATATCTCGGAATCAAATATTCATCTTTTTTTTACTGAGCGAAAGATATTCATCGATTAATCATGTTCATCTAAACACTGCTCATCTTTTTGCACTTTCTGGGCCAAAGATATTCTTGATCATTCATCTTTTACTACAAAGCTAAAGATATTCAACAATGTCATCATCTTTGCATTACGAGCAAAAGATATTCATCAATAATTCATCATTTAAGGTAGAGGATGATGAAAATATTTTTAAAAAAGCGAATCCATGAAACAAAATGACAAGGATTAAGGATTAAGGATTAAATACTTTGTTTTTATCCATGTTCAAAATACCTCAAAATTATCATAGTGGTGTAAAATTCAAGAATGATCAAAACATGGATACAATCAAAGCTAGTATCCGAATAGATATTTTGAACAAAAAGAAGAAATTTTATTTTTCGATTGAATAGTGCCGTGATAGTAATAGTGAATAGTAACTCGTGAATAGTAACTCAGAACCAAAGATAGAAATTTCCCAAAAAACATCTTCACGCTTTTCACGCTTCGTGAATAGTAACTAAATAGTAACTCGTGAATAGTAACTCATGAATAGTAACTCATGAATAGTAACCCATGAATAGTAACATAAAAAAAGTTCCAAATTTGATAAAAAGTTCCAACCAATATTTCAACGTAATGATATTGAAGAAATAATATCATTCTGAGAAGAAAATAACATCCACTTACCTCGAAAGATTAGTACTTACAAATTGGAATCTGGGGTATAGTCTTTGAAGGAACTTGCACCGCCTAACAATACTCAAAGTATACTCAAAATACTCACAAGAATAAACTCGATAATATAGAGAGAAAACTTGAGTTACGGTGTGATTTTCAATTCTAACCTAAGCACCTTATTTATAGGAAAATGTTTAGAACACCAAAGCGAAAAATTTAATAAAATATTAATATATATTATAAATTTCCTTAGCCCATCTTTGAAGATTTGATTTCAGCAATTAATATCACATGTTAGCCCACTTAAATGCAAAAAAAACGTTTTTTTAAATAATAATTAAAACTTCCAAAAATCAATTATTTGAACTTTGAACTTCAATAATTCACAATAAATAGCTCTTTTATCGAGAAAATTGAATCTCGAGAGTTTGTATAGGAAATTCAATTCTCTACAACTTTGCAGAGAAAGTTTTTCAAATTCCAAATGTAATTGACCAAAATCCACAAACTAAGGCGATTTTACGGTATATCAATAGCAATTATTAATCAATAAAATCTTTAAGAGCGATAATTCTTGTAACCATTATTGAGTAGTGTCTTCTTACATAGAATCAATAATTGGTGTAATACCGCCCCCAAAATTAGGTATCGTCACCCAACTCTTGGTTTGCGCCACTTACATGGTACATAAATTCAATATACCAAATATTTAAACTAAATATAATAAATATAGAAAATTGTAAGTTGGTATGCAATCGACATAAAATAGCGTGAAAGTTTGAATACAAATATTATCTACTAGATATTATACAAACTCGAAAATACAAATAGTCTACTCATTACAACTATTATCAACTATTATCCTATTTCACGAATAGTGAGGACTACTAATCTTATCCTCACGGACCATTACTTACGTTCCCAGGCTAAATCCCGGCTATGTTCTCATTTCACGAAGAAACGGTGAAAGAAAAGGTGAGCTCAACTAGCCCGATAAGAAATATTATGACTAAGATAATGCGAATATAAATTATCATTAGCCTTGAACAAAGATGTTAAGCGATAAAATACAATAGAAACCGGTTTAAGCTGCGGTGGAATATCTGATCCATTAAAAAAATCAAGTAGAGAATAAAATCTACTATCTTTTAGGTTTTAAAAGGTTTTCATCAATTTTTATCATTTGAGACTCGACAATAAATAAACCACCACATCTAATCATCCACTGTACCCGCGGTCGAGGATTTTCATCAAATTATCAATGGTCGTGACTATCTTAGAATCACCCACAGTCATAATCATACCAAAAACTATCCATCAACTGCATTCTTACAGAACCTTGAGGACTTTTGTCACATCATTTATATCAAGTCGTGATTATCTTAGAATGATCCACAGTCATAATCATACTAAGTTCATCTATGCTGCGTAAGCGAAAGATAACATAATATAACATGAGGATGATGACAATGACATAATAATTCAATAAAACAAGTTCAAAATTATTTAATCCATGAATTATTAACGTCAAATTATCGACGTAATCTTTGTTTACGTGAGTAAAATTCAAGAATGATCGGAAGAATATTTCCATGAAAAGATCTTTGGATGAAACGAAATATCGAGGATATTCTACTAATTTCATGGAGTATAGAAGTCAAAGTTTTAACCAATTGGGTATAATAAAGAATGGAATAACAAAAGAAATCACCGTGCATGCGGTGCTTGCCATGAGCGGGTTATTCAGCAGAATAATAATAACGGAACCGAGGTCGGGTGAAATTCACCAAAGCGGGATGTTCAACGAATAATAAAGATGGAACCGGATCCGTGTAAAACACACGAGATAGGATATTCAGCGAAATGATAAAGAGCGGAACCGGTCGGTGTAAAACCCACGAGACGAGATGTTCAGCGAATAATAATAAAAAGCGGAACCGGTCGGGTGTAAAACACATGAGACGGGATGTTCAG